>CM029392.1:4077146-4194646 GCA_017165825.1 Hepsetus odoe
CACGAACTCCACTTTATTAGAAACCCCTCCCTTCTAGCCCCACCTTGCTGGTGTACAGATGTAGATTGTATCCCATCTGTTGATGTTTGCATTACATTTACAGCATTTAGCAGACGCTCTTTTCCAAAGCGATGTAGATCAGTGTTTCGTACTCAATATCTGTCCTTCCCTCCTGTAACCCAGGTGAAAACCAGCAACTGTTGATCAACTATTTGCCAGCTGAGTAACATACTGTCACAAGGCCTGTCAATGAACACGTCAAAAGAAGTGAATAGGAACAGCTTACCCCAAAAATATTTCCACTAGGCTTCAGAAACGGCATGGCCATGTGGACAGAAGGGGGAATACCTAAAATATTTTTCTTTATGTAATCTTTTATCAGTATATATACATAACATTTCATACCGTGTCAGGAATCCCCTAAGCAACCCTGCTTTGGATGACGTAATAGCTCAACATGATTAGTGAGCAGGTGATCTTCAGTGTGAGACTTTATGTGGGGCAGCGTTGGCCTAGGGGCTCGGTGCTGGCCCCAGGGTCAGAAGATTGTGGGTTCGAATCCCAGACCAGTAAGTTTCCCTGAGGTACCCTTGAGCAAGGTACAGTCCCCATCACTGCTCCCTGGGCGCTTTCAATAGCTGCACGAATATGCATGTGAGACAACGAAATACATTCTCTGCATTTAAATGCAGAGTTCTCCGCACACACCATTCAGCATTGGGAATATCCTGTGCCCAGGTAGCAGTGATGGTGACAGTACATTGCTTCCTCTGGCAACCTTCTAGTCTGTGATTTGAAGCCACAACCTTCTGATCCTGAGCTGTAAGTTCCTTAACCACTAGACCATCACCTTGGGAAAAAAAAAAATGTTTTTTTGCTCATACCAAAACAGAGGACGAAATCTAAACGTTCCACAAAAACTCTTGTTTCGTTTTAAATTTGATCATTTAATCATCGGTAAAACATTAGTCATGTCATCATAAAAAAGGGCAAACTGGCAAAAACATATTTGTTTCTTTTGATTATGTTTGTTTTTTGTTTATTATGTCTGAGTTTTTAGCTTCATATCACAACAGTGGTAAAGTCGCTCTTCCTGCCCCTCATCAATTTCTTTACCATGCTGTCCCTCCCACCTCCCTCTACATCATCGCATTGCCGTTATCTTCCACTAACAGGGTTTACATACACGTGGACTGGGATGTGCTGCTGTCAGAACTGCTCTTTTTCCTGCAACGCAGACTGGAGCACTTGAGTAATTCTGAGTATCAGATGTGCTTTTCATGAGTTAATAGGAAAGCGGAAATTTTAAAATGGCCATGTTTTAAAGACATGGTTTTATGCACTAAACTAATAACAATCTACCTATAATCTAATTGCATATTTTCCAGATGCAGTCCATGTAATCTGATACATAATCCTGATTACATGTAACCCACTATGAGTACGTTAGCCTCAAAACTAAAGCAGCAAGTGGCACACATTCAACAGTTCTTGGTAGAATGGGTAGATCTGATGTTGGTGAGAATTGTGACATTTTTGTATCACTTTTCAAGGAGGACTCTGAAATCAAGTAGATTATTATTCTTCAGATTAAGTTGATTTATATAAACACTTTGATATATATACCAAAATGACACAAAGCAAATGCAATGGGGCAGCGGTGGCCTAGTGGGAAGGGAATTGTCCCCGGATTGGACAATTGTGGGTTTGGTTCCCACACCAGTAGGTTGCCCTGAGGTACCCTTGAGCAAGGTACTGTCCCTGTCACTGCTCCCCAGGTGCTTTCAATAGCTGCCCCCTGCTAAACGTGTATGGGTGAAACGCAGAGGTTGAATCTTGTGCTGTTTTGCGTTTCAGAATGACAAGGGTAGTCACTTTCACTTTTTTCACTTTCACAATGTCCACTTACACCTGACTGTCATCCTACTGACTAAAGACAACACCTCAAATTTCACCTTCAAATTAACTACTAATCCAAAGGGTTTAAAGTAGTTGTCCCACACAACATAGGTAATATCCAACCATATACTCTAATTTAAAATGAGCAAGTAATACCTTTTTTTTAAAGATAATTATTATGAAGAAATATAGAAAATTCAAAAGGGATCACAAATTCTCAAGCACCACTGTACTCCTCAGTCTTATATTAGTCAAAGGGCCATACCTTCTCTCTCTCTCTCTCTCTCTCTCTCTCTCTCTCTCTCTCTCACACACACACACACACACACCTACACACACACACACACACACACACACACACACGGATCATTTTTACAGTGTGCCTCATTATCTTGACATCCATTTCAGGCACTGTTCTCCCTTCCAGGAAATCAACAGCCTATAAGAAAGAAGAAGGTGTGTATTCACTGAGACTGTACTGAGTTACTTTAACACACTCTCCCCCACCTCCTCTCTCTCTCTCTCTCTCTCTCTCTCTCTCTCTCTCTCTCTCTCTCTCTCTCTTCCTCTACATTTGACGCCAGCTGTTTTCTGTTCAGGTTTTGGCAATCCTGGAAACATTCCTATGTGGGTTGCATTGGCAATCCATGAACACTAGCAAAACAATCTGTTTCCCATACACACACACACACACACACACACACACACACATATATATATATTCACAGCTAAAGTCATACACATGCCAAACAATCCAAAGAACTGCTTCCTCCAACATGTCCCTTCAAATGCTGAAATTGTCATAGTGAGGCTTGCATCAGCCAGAGCACTCACACACACACACACACACACACACACACACACACACACACACACACACACACACACACACATATCCACAAATGCACACACAATTAAACAAGGATTACCAAACAAAGCTCCTGGATGCACCACGCATTTAATTAACATTCACACAATGCCCACAACACGCAATATAGCACCTGGGTCTCCAGCACAACTCATTTCTAAATCTGCTCAGTCGCAGCCTATAAGCACTTCAGACTAATAAACCAAACCTGACCCACACTGTGACGCTTGGCTTCAAAAATACAAGGTTTTATACAAACACAATTTGATGTGGGCATCATCTGAATGTAAGTATATCCAAACTCATCACGTAATCATGGTCAGGGATTGGTTTATTACATTCAGATCTATGGATAAATAAATGAATCTTGATATTTCATTATTGTCAATAGAAAACCATGTATCTCAATTCTTCCAGTTTTCCATTTTTCCAGTTTTCTACTTCTTCTGAGCCCACCAGCCAGCTTTTACATTGCATGCCACGTTCATGATGAATGGACCAATGAAAATCTTTCAGAAGTAATTATGTTTTGGGACCACTTATTTCTGAGTGGCCGCTGAAGGTGCTTCACAGATCCTCATCTGGAATTTAACTAGCATTCAACTAAATATCTGTTTTATTAAACCTAAACCCAAACCATCACCTAAACCTAGCCTAATGATGATACATTATTTTACCAGATTGTTAACAATGAAATAATCTCTAGATGATCAAGCCACTCTGTTAAAAATGAACAAAATACTCTTACATAAACTGAAGTAAGAAATAACAAGTATCAAGTAACATTTTGGAGATTATAGTTTCTTATGACAGTGACAGTTGTTTTAGTTGTGTATTAAGGAAGGGGATGACTCAAGGTATGTTATTTTTATTCAATTATTCATTTATTACTCACATATTTTGTTTGCGTCTTCATGCTTCATGCCTATTGGCTTATTCATATTTCCATTTTGTTGCAAGCCATTTACTCCCTGCGATGGGTTGGCGACCTGTCCAGGGTGTGTCCCCGTCCTTCGCCCTGTGTGAGCTGGGATGGACTCCAGCACTCCCCCGCGACCCCGTCTGGGACAAGTGGCAGAAAATGACTGACTGACTGACTGCAAGCCATTTATTTTTACCTTTATCTTTTTCAAGCATAACTATTTTTGCAGTTCATTAATGTTTTTACTTCTAATAAGCAATATATCATATTATATACAATTATAATAATAATAATAGATCACTTTGGTTTCCTGAGCTCTGAATGAAAGAAGGGGTCTGATTTAGGCAAGAATCTTTTTGCTGTCCAAGTCACATATATTAAAGTCAAGTGAAAGTGACTATTTGTCATTGAGAAACACAGTGAACCACAATGAAATGCAGCCTCGGCCTTTAACCCATACACACCGTGCAGCAGGGAGCAGCCAGATCGAACGGCCTAGGGAACAGCGATGGAGACGGTACCTTGCTCAAGAGTACCTTAAGGCAACCTACTGGTCTGGGATTTGAATCCATGACCGTCCAATCCTGGGGCCAACTCCCTAACCATTAGGCACTGCTGGGATTCGAACCTAGTATCGCTTGTTTTCTAGACAGGTGCTATAAGCAACTGGCCATGGTGCTATTCTTTATTTATTTCCCAGCTTTAACGTTCTTTCAAAAATAGAAAAATACAACATTTCTGTGAAATATCACTGTTTGAAGATCCTTTTAATGTCTAGCATTGTTGTTCGGGATAAAAAACCACTTCAATCAGGGACTTCTGGTTGAACTGGGACACACTATAATTAGGGGGCACAGCCCAACCTTTTTGCTTGTCAGTCAGCAGAGCATCCTGCATAATTAGACTGCATTTTAGACAAACTCTTTAATGAGGAAATCTTGTCCAAGTAGACACAATAATAGAGCCAAAGCACTCCTTGCATTGTGATAGGCCACAAGCTCTTAATTTAAGAATTAGCATTGCTGTACCACGTCTGACCTGCTGTTGAACACAGATTTAAAAATGTTTCTGTGCTGCTATACCTGCGTTTGTTCCTGTTCACCTAATAAAAGCTCCACATTAAGAAGAGTTGGCTTACAGGCTGGCTTGGGATGCTGCTGACACATTATGGAGAATGAAGTGTGTGTGCTGAACTGTTTCAGTTGTGTAGTTTAGTACAAAGCTTACATCTTGACTCCATCCTGTGATTTTGTGTGGCAAAACCCCCAGTTAATGGGTTTAGACAACCCCCCACGTAAATCACATAAATTGGTGACAATTTATTTATGGTCCCTTTGGTTCTATGCATTAACCAGGTCTTGGTTATTATTCTGGAAAGGGTACACATGCTTGAAAATTTGTCTTAAAGGAACTTTAATGCCATTACTGACATTTCAAAAGTCAGTGATGTAAATATGTGACATCATTTGGTTTATATTGTCAAATTTAAAAGCGCTTGACAGCCTTGTGCACATCCTGGAAGCCATTTAACAGCAAGACCCTGCACAGTCTCATAAATAAATATATCCATATTGCATCTGAAGAAATGTTGTAAACTGTGCACAGGAGCACTAGATCATTATTATTATCATCATTCCTGCCATCTAGCACCTGCTGAAAATTAGGCCTCGCAGAGAGAATAATCATATCCATACATCATTTTCCAATTATCAAAGCCATGCATTGGTCGGGGAGATAGCTGGAATAATTAGTCTGATTTTTGGATCATTGGCCTGTTGTGGGAACGTTATTAACCGAACATCATTCATCTCATTTCCAGTATGGTGGACTCTTTTCCCCTTTGGTAACACTGAGACTTAATTGCTGTAAGACATGTACTTTACAGCAGCAAAACAAATACCTAGAACCTAAAAAAAAAAAAACAAATTAAGTTTTATTAGCTAAATCTTTCTGACTTGACAGTCTTCATGGAAGATTATGTCTTGATGTCATTTTTACTGATAAAAAGGGAGGTTATCAAGGAGAATGATCTCAATCCACTATGAATTCATTTGATATCCATTAGTAATTTTTTTTCTAAAATGCTTTTTCTTTTGCAATTATACAGGGTTTGAAAAGCTTGATGTCACTTTCTAGGCATTCGGTTCATAGAAAGCAAGAAATGGTGCATATGTGTTTATTTATTTATCTATTTATTTATAAATGCTTTAAGAAGGTGTGGAGATGCCTTATGTGCCTTTCAGCATGACGAGGACATATGGTAATAATAACCTATCTATCTATCTATCTATCTATCTATCTATCTATCTATCTATCTATCTATCTATCTATCTATCTATATATCCTGCCATTTCACTCACTAACTCTTCCTCTCGCATTCACACTTATACACACACTCAAAGAGCAAAGAGCTCACAGTGAATTCATTTTGTAACTTAACCTTAAAGATCAGGGTCAATCCAGTTTCAGTTCAAGTAAATCAGTTGAATTGGGAGGATGAAATATGTTTAACAGGTTTAAATATTCAGTAAAATGTCACCGCTTAACAGGAATATCATCGGATAGTATTACAGTTTAGAACTCCTTAAATAGAAGCTCTTTTCTGACATACATCTCAGGCGACCACACACTCTATAAGAACTCGCCGGCTCTTTCTTTCACAATGCTTACTGAGATTCTCCTGTAGATGTTTGGCGCTTAAAACATAACCTCTCTCCCTCAGGGCTGCTAAAGCTCCTGCGCACAATATCAACACAAGTACAGCATTTGACTGATGCTGAGCTATATTGCAGTGGTAGTTTTTAAAGTGCCTTGACATTAAGAAAGTGCTGGTTTTAATGGAGATGACCTTTCATAATACATCTGGTCTAGATGCATTTCGGAAAAAAAGAAATAAAAAATGGGCTTACTGATGACATGGTGCTCAGACGTAAGAGAAATGGCAAAATGGCATGTGCTGATGAGGTCATTAGAGGCTAAAGAGGGAGATAATTTGGTCTCCAGCATCAAGGTCCATTTCTGAGGGGAAAAAGCATTGTTGTTACTTGTTTACGTGTGTGTGTGTCTGTGTGTGTGTGTTTTCATTTTTTTAAACCATCTGGTCCAGTTCGTATTGCAATATGCTTGGGTCTTTCCCCATTCTTGTATTTTTCCTCATAATATTTATCAGCAAAAAGATGTGATCGCAAAAATCATGGGCTTCATAAAGAATGGTTCATTATTGCACAAAATTAAACAACTGCATGTAACTTAATCAAACAGAAAATGAGCTGCCAACATGATCAGGAATCAGATGACTCAATTATAGCAAATTAAAGTTAAAAAGGCATGGCAGCAGACAGTACATTAGGTATGATTGCTGAATTAGATATATTTGCAGTTTTGGGAATGGTGACCAGCTACCCATCATTCTCCACTAACGTTCCTTACATGCAAGTCTCGAACACATACTGCCATGGCTTCCACCGAGCCCCAGTCATGGCCACGTTCCTGGTCACCGGACTTCTAAACCACATCTTCCACAGCGCCCATTCCATCATTAGCCCAGTCCCTCACACCTGGCCAGCCAGATACGTAAGGAATTCCAGACCGACCCACACTCGTCTGTTCCACGTCCATACTACTGTTTTGTTTGCTTCCTGACTGGATTTGTTAACTAGTAAAAGTTACTAGATTTCTGCCTAGCACCTCCTTCCCCTTTTTTCCATCATGACACATACCAGCATTCTCCACCAAAAATAAAAACAATCCACAAAATGCTTACCAGTGATTTGCATCAGAATTTTCAAATTATTATATTTTCCAAATATTTTTACTGTTAAATATCTCAAATACATTCTTTCTCCAACAGCCATCATTTTCCACTGTCTCTTCTCATTTTAAGTGAAAGTGAAAGTGACAACCCTTGTCATTCCAAGGTCACAGCACAGCACAACAAAATTGGACCTCTGCATTTAACCCATGCACTCAAACACCATGCAGCAGTGACAGTACCTTGCTCAAGAGTACCTCAGGGCAACCTACTGGTGAGGGAATCAAACCCATAATCTTCCAATGCAGGGGCAACTCCCTAACCACTAGGCCACCACCACCCCCAAGAATGACCCGGATGGGACTCGAACCCACAATCCCCAGCTCCGGCGGCTGATGCCTTATCCATTAGGCCACTGGGTCATTTTGACAATCTTATCTAAAAACATTGTCTAGCCAAGATCATTTTAACCCTAATTTACTATTAAAACAGACTAGTCCCACCAAACCTTATGTTCTGCACTGACTTTTATTAATCATCACCTGTTGTCCAACAGACATTATTAAAAAAAAACCTCCACTATTTGTTGAAAAGCATCTTCATTCTCCCGCCACACAATGTCATGTTTTCTGACACAAATTTTTTTCACAAAATACCAAAATTCTGCACTCTCCAAAAAACACAATTTTTATCATCCAATGAGCATAATTTTCCCACGCCATCACTTCCCATCCAACAAATTGTCCAACAAATAGTTGCTCTTCCTCCAAACTCCATTTTACCAAAGCATACATTCTCCAGCAAAACCATTTATAAGTGAAGTGAAAATTCTTTGAATTTGATGTTGTGAACCACAACAAAATTGCATCTCTGCATTTAACCCATGCACAAACACACCGTGCAGCAGGGGGCAGCTATGAAAGCACTCGGGGAGTAGTGACGGGGACGGTGCCTTGCACCAGGGTACCTCAGGGCAACCTGCTGGTAAGGGGTTTGAACCCACAATCTTCCAATTCTGTGGCCAACTCCCTAACCACCAGGCCACCGCCAATAATGACTTAGCATTGTTGTTCACCTAACTAACATTCTTCATAAACATTTTTAACAACAAGCACCATTATTTTCCTGTTACCAGTTTTTTTTTTTATATATAGACGCCTCATCCATCACACACAGGCTTAACAAACAAGTCCGATATATGGATTGGTTGGAATTTTTTGGGACAAATATTATAGAGAGGAGCTCATATTATTTTCTTGCTATTTTGCCATGAATTGCACATTGCTGATTTGTTTAATTAACATAAATAATTAATGTAGACAAACAATCAACAAAAATAACAACAATCACAAAGGCTTTTAAGGCATGGAACCTTTATGCAGCAAGAACTGGAATATTGGGAAGCTAACATATATGACATTCCTAGATACACAGTAATATGAAAACCATACCTTTCGTGATAGACATATCTCTGGATCAGAATACTTTATTTCTTATATAAATTCAATGTGTTGGGCTGTATATTAGACTGGCATCTCAATATGAAATGATGGAAAGGTGATGTGTTGCGTTTGTGGGTGTGCTAGCATGCCTGTGTGTCCGTGTATGCATGTGTATATATGAAAATGAAGGTGTTTATCCTGTCTACTTCTGAACAGACTGATGCTTCCAAGTATATCTATGAATAAAGAGTGGTCATATGCATCTCCTCTTTTCCATTTTGTTATTCTCTTCCAATCTGCTTGATACTGACGTTTTATTTCAAGCTTTTTCTCTTAGATGAGTGTGGCCCGGGAGGTGGCTGACTGGTAAATGACATGATGTAGTGCCACCTGTCAATCAAAGTAGTCATCGTCATGGAGATAACTCCATGGAGCACAGGCTCTCATCTACAATCCATCAATTTATATTTGTTCTCCAGTTCCTGACCTGATCATTGCAGGGCATTCATGCATCTCTGGGTGAAGGTGTGTGTGTGTTTGTGTTATGTGTATGTGTGTGTGTGTGTGTGTGTATGAAACTAAATTCTACATTTGTTTAACCTGTAGTTGCATATCCTCTAAAGCGAATACAATAGCTTATGGCATTTTGTTTTGCAAACTGTAGTTTGTTATTTACTGATCTGAACATTTTGGATTTATGTGTGTGTGTGTGTGTAGAGTAGAGTAGAGTAGAGTAGAGTAGAGTAGAGTAGAATAATCTTTTATTATCCCACGAATGGGACAGCTCATTCCCCTCCGACTCACGACCAACAATAGCGGTGTCGTCCGAGAACTTCTGCAGGTGACAGGTGTCCGTGTTGAATTTGAAGTCCGCTGTGTACAATGTGAAGAGGAAGGGGGCGAGGACAGTTCCTTGTGGGGCTCCAGTGCTGCAGACCACCACCTCAGACACACAGTCCTGGAGTCTCACTTACTGGGGTCTATTGGTGAGGTAGTCAATAATCCACTCAGACGTGTGATGGTCCACACCCGCTCCCTCCAACTTCCCCCTCAGAACTGAAGGCCGGATCGTGTTGAAAGCACTGGAAAAGTCAAAGAACATGACTCTCACAGTGCTCTTGGCACTCTCCAGGTGAGTGAGGGCCCGATGCAGCAGGTAGATGACAGCGTCATCCTCCCCGATGTGCGGCTGATAAGCAAACTGCAGCGGTTCCAGGTCCCTCCTGACCAGTGGACGAAGGTGCTGGAGGATGATCCTCTCCATGGCCTTCATCAGGTTAGAGGTGAGGGCAACAGGTCTGAAATGGTTTGGCTCCTTGGGGTGCGACGTCTTGGGGACTGGAACGAGGCATGAGGTCTTCCACAGAATGGGGACACGCTCCAGGCTGAGGCTGAGGTTAAAGATGTAGGTGATAACCTCACAGAGTTGATCTGCACAGTCCCTCAACAGGCTGGAGCTGATGCCATCTGGACCTGTGGCTTTCCTGTGCTCAACTTCCTCAGCTGACACCGCACCTGGTCAGCTGTGATGGAGAGGCTATCGTGTGGTGAGATAGTGGGAGCCTCCTGATGAGTGGGGTAGCAGGAGGGGGCAGTAGAGTCCTCAGGGGAAAGGGGAGGTAGAGAAGGAGAAGATAAAGATAAAAGGGGATACGCAGCTGATATCCCTGGTGGGGGTTGCAGAGAGGTGTGAAGGGGAGGTGCCGTTGGAGTTTGCAAGGAGGTGTGAAGGGGGGCACTGGCATGTATTGGGCTTTGGTGGTTGGGTGAGGGGCAGATTCCTGAGTCAAACCTATTAAAGAACAGATTTAGACTATAAGCCCAGTCCCGATCTCCAGACTCTGGGCCTCCCCTACTCACTGTGCTCCTAGGGTACCAGTAATGGTGTTCAGTCCTCTCCACACACCTCTGACGTTTTTGTGTGTGTGTGTGTATATGTAAGAGAATCACTGTTATTGTGTGTAGACACTCACATGTATATAATACAGGAGAGACATTGTGATTACATGTTACACATTTTATTACACAATGAATGAATGCGAACCATGTCCCCGCACACACCTACTGTAACCTGTGAATTGTCCTCACAATGAATTGTCCTCTGCATTTAACCCACCCTCCACACACTGGCAGTGAACATGCACACCCGTAGCAATGGGCTGCATGCCTGGATCTGAGGGCAGGGGTGGAGTTAGCTGCCTTACCTAAGGGCACTTCAGCCATGGATGCAGGAGTGGAAAGCATTGTTCACCCACTCTCATAGACCATTAGTTTCCTGCAGGTCCAGGAGACTGACTTGGCAATTCTTAAAGTTGTAAGTCTTTCTCTTCAAAGCTTTAGGCCATGGCTGCCCCACAACACCTATAAATACTTATTTGTGTATAATACAAGAGTCGCATCTGATTACATATCATACAGTTTTGTGTCTTGGGTAGTTTTGATCATCTCCTTGCAGTCTTTTACATCTTGTTGAGCTGAAGCCAGTTTGAGTGCATACTGCCATTAAAGCAAAACAGGACACATATCAAAGAGTGATAAAATATTAATAAAAAATCATGCAAAAAAGCATTACTTACCCCAGTTTTTAGACCCTGCTGCCATTAAAGCAAAACAGGACACATATCAAAAAGTAATAAAATATTCAGGCAATAAAAAGCATTACTTACCCCAGTTTTTTGGACCCCACTGCAGGTATTTGCATATATACATAGATATTGTATATGATGTAGTAATATTACTTATGCATAATAATTACCATCCTTTATCTTCATAACTGTGCCTAATTGCTAAGTCAGGCGTGAAAATATTTACACATAATGCACTGTAATCTGCTACACAACATGAGCCAATCAATGATAATCCCTTTACCTTTGATATGATTTATGATAATAGCCTCCCTTAATTGACCTAGTGCTTTTCTGCTTCACTGCATAGTGTTATGACTGCAAGTGTGCTTTTTTTTTTCTCTCTTTTTGAGCTTTTTATGTTATATGTATTATTATGTTTGGGTTGTCATATTACTCGTTTCTAAAAACAGCAAAGGCAGTTTGTCACTCTCTGAAAAGGAAAGTGATTTAAGTGCATTTGCATGAGTCTGTTCATCATAAAAGTTTACGCAATTTAAAGGACAGCCGCTGTGTTGAAACAATATAATACATAAGTGATAAAAATCTAGAAAAAAAGAAACAGTTAACATTGGGCTGATTTATACCTAGCCCAAAATGCAGATTGTCATTCTGTCTCAAATGTGCTGTGGCATTTTAAATGAAGAGTAAGGTCTCCTCAGTTCCTTGTATTCATGTTAACAGTTAGTTAGTGGGGACAGAGGCTGGGAACTAAGTCCTATAATCAGAAGCTTGTGGGTTTGAGTCCCAGACCGGTAGGTTGCCTCATTCAAAGTGCAATCTCCCTCACTGCTTCTCGGGTGCTGGATGAGGACTTTTAGGACATACATAACAGGGACGTTTGAAGCTTATTTTTTCTTGAAACAGGCCTCCGGGGAAGTTTCTATTGATGTTGTACATTACTGCTTTACACACCCTTTCAGTAATGATCATATCGTGTCATGTTTTGTTTAGAATGCTGTTAAAAAGCCCTTCTCGAGCTCAATTTCCTATTTTCTTCATTATTTTTAAATATGGAAATATTCATTTATTCATTCACTGTTTTTCCGTTTATCTGGGACCATATTTTGGTGGAAGCTGGCTGAGAAGAGCTAGCTCCTCTTGGGTGCTTCCAGGCCAGCTAGGCCAGAGATATACAATCCTTCCAAAAAATCGAAGCACCTCAACTGACAGATCTGTTGATCTCCACGTTCATTTTACCCTCACTTATAAACAAGACTCCAGGATATCTCTAAATGAGGTGTAACTTGTTTCCAACTCAGAGGAGGCCGAACCATGACCACTGACTTTTTACATTCAGCGGCATTTGGCTGCAGACTTCCTCAATACACGCTGGAGGTCACAGCCTCCAGCCCACTCAGCCACATCATCTGCAAAAAGCAAAGATGCCATCCTGAGGTCACCATACTGGAGACTCTCAATATCCATGCTGCACCTTAAAATCCTGTGTCTGAAGATCACAAATAGGACTGAAGGCTATGGCCAGAATGAGTCCCACAATGACTGAGAAGAAGCTTGACTTTCCGATACCCTTTTTAAAAATGGGGAAAACCACCCCTGCCTGCCACTCCAACAGCACTGTCCCTGACCTCAACAGCACACTGAAGAGATCTTGTCAGCCATGACAGCCCAAGATTATTCAGAGCCATCAACATTTCATGTCGCTGAGGTGGACTGAATATGGAAATATTGTGTGGGTTATTCATTTCAAATGATATTTATTTTCATGCACATAAAAGGTCACATTGTTAGGAGGCAAAAGACTGGTTTTTAATCAAGCTTATATTAGCTCAGTGAGAATTTTTATGCCAACCTGTCTAGCTTTGATTAACTGCAACATCATAGAATTTTAAAATGGATCCTGAGAATCAGACAGCAACGTAGCGAATCTGTACATTTATTAAGCTGATCAGGATTTTCAGTGTGCTATGAATCATAGTGGTGACAATTACTTTGAAAAAGAAAGATTGAATTGTCATGGATGGTTCAGAACTACTTGAAGTATTAAATTTTCAGCCATTTTAACACTTCTTTGGGCGTAAATTATTTAACACCTGTAGCTACTTACAAACACAAACACAGTCCGACCCAGTTGAACCCAGCACTGAGGGTGCATTACGACACACAAGCCGCGATGGTATGAATGTGATAGCTGAGGTTAGCAGGGGAGCAGGGTAGATTTATAAGGCTGAGAATTCAACCCCGCTGTCATACAATATTTACACTCACAGCTCAAACTTAGCCCAGTTTAACCTCATCACCCTTAAAGTTCTTACACTCCCTCTCCCAGTCTATCTATCTGTCTGTCTGTCTGTCTGTCTACCTATATGTCTGTTTGTCTGTCTGTCTTTCCGTCTGTCTCCCAGACTCCCATTCCCTTTTTTTCCCTTTTCTCCTTCACCTGCTCTTTCTCTCTCTCTGTCTCTCGCCATCCCTTTCTCTCCTACTTATTCTGATTTTCTATGGCTCACATACTGTCTTTCCAATTACGTCTCTTTCCTTCTAGCTTTCTCTCTCGCTGTCAAATGATCTCACTCTCTCTTTCAGTCTCTGCCTGTCCCTCTCTGTCTCTCTTGCTCTTTCTGAATTTTCATGGGACATGTGACTGTGACATTACCTGACATTGTGTCTTTGGGTGTGCATGTGTGTATATGCGGGTCCTCACTTTTCATATTGTATTTCAAGGTTTAGTCTAGAAACTACTCAAATCTGGGTTTAGGACTAAGCTGCAATCACCAATTTGCATCTTTTAGAAAATATTTTTGCACCCAGAAATATATAGGGTCGCCTGTAGCACAATGGGAATGGTGTTTCTTCTTTCATGAACATTATGCTGCAGCGGGTTGTTGTGATTGAAATTAGGAGCTTTAATTAAACAACCTAAACATTTTTCTATAAAGCTCATTATTAAAAGGAGCGACTTTCTCAGCATTGACTTTATCTCTGCAAGATTGCATGTTCTATGGTGATACGACAGCCACCCATGACTAGGAGTCCACAAGAACTCGCTAAGAACAGCCTTCCCTCTCGACTGTCGCTCAGCATTACATTAACCAGCTTCTGCAACATCTGTGAGCTAATGTAAGACAATGAGCATTTTCATTGTGATGCTGCATTAGTGGTAAACACATGCTAACATTCACTTGCCCATTGTCACGCTGTCATGTAATTGGGTTGCTTGCAGTAGATGTCTAAATTAGGAAGAAAACAAGTAGAAAAAAATGAAAAAGCTTGTCCAGCATAGCAACAGTTGCTATGAAGAACACATTTATGGGCGAAGCATGCATAGGTCAATTAAATTTCAGTGCTAATTCAGTTCACAAATTCTGGTGGGTAAACATGGCATGTACCTGCATTACATATGGACTACACCTGCGGATCAGACTAATGATTAGGGTGAGGGTTCAGATTAGAGCGTTTTATCATCCAAGAATATCAATAGAGATGTGTGTGTGTGTGTGTGTGTGTGAGTGAGAGAGAGAGAGAGAGAGAGAGAAAGTGAGAGCGTGTAATCAGCTATCCCAGTGCCTCATCTTTAATAAGGTCACGAGCATGCCTTTACTACAGCTGCTGTCAAAACCACACTATTCATACGGAGAGATGACCTCAGCTGCCCTCTCAATCAACCCCACACACGTCATCCTCCTTCTCACTCACATCCTCTTCTGTGTCCTGCTCATTCCTCCGCCTCTCCTAACAAATCTACCACTTCATCTCAGAGTGTAATTCATTTTTTATGGGGCTAAAATGTGTGTCTGCGGTATGACAGCTAACCCCTCACAGTTCTAATCTACTTCAGTGACCCAGCACTAACAGACATTCATACACACTGAAAAACCTATACCCAACACACACACACACACACACCTACGCGCACACACACACACACACACACACATACACACATTTGAGATATTTGAGATTTGTTTTTTGTGATTTTTGCTTTTACTTTGTAAATGCAATTTACATTATAATTATTATTCATTAATCTATTAACAAGTTTAAACACATTTATGTGTTTCATTCTTTTTTTCTAAATCTCTCTTTCCCCATCTCACTTTCTTTCTTTCTCATTTTTACTTGCTCTGTCAAGGCTAGGGTTATTAAACAAGAAACTTCCCCATTGTTGAAGTTGAAGGCTCTCTCTCTCTCTCTCTCTCTCTCTCTCTTTTCTTTCTCTCTCTCTCTCTCTCTCTCTCTCTCTCTCTCTCTCTCTCTCTCTCTCTGTATGTGTGAAAGAAAGAGAGGGAGAGAGAAAATAAGAATTCCTGAGCAGGATTCATATTCTTTTTTGTTTGAAGTTATCTGATGACAAGAAATTACTGATAATCCTAACACACACACACACACACACACACACACACACACACACACACACACACACACACACACGCACACACGCACACACACACACACACACACACACACACACACACACACACACACACGCACGCACGCACACACTCACAGGGCGGCAGGCATGATGGTTTAAGTTAATTAAGGTTAAGGATAGTGATCTTTAATGGTTGTCTATTAAAAGGGTATTAAAGGAGGAGTGTGTGCTTCAAATCTTATCTCTTATACCTATCTTTCATCATCTGTCTCTGTCTCTCATTCACACAGCTACAGTGCCACTGAATACAGCAGCAAGAAAAATCCTGAAGTGAAAAAAAACACTCTTTCACTTATATCTTTTTTCTAAACCACATAAATCAAATTCACCACGATCAGTTCTGACTTAAATCTCTAAAATACTTGCTGATGTGGTTTCTGCCTGTGTGACACACTGTTATCTAGAAACCTGGACAAAAAGTACAGCAGAAATAACCCATGAGACAGTCCCTACTACTGTTTATAACTGAAACAAACCTTTGTCCTTTTCACTAGCTCAGCTAGATCCAAATATCTCCAGACTCACTGGACCCAGTGGTAAAAACACAACTGGGGCAACTGTTAGTTGTCTGAATTGAACTGAATTGAACTGAATTTAGTCGCACTGATTGCAAGTACGGTGACCTTAGACTCCTTAGATTTCTATCCTTCTAGTCCAAGCCTGTAGAGCTGCAGAGCAGCAGAACCCTATTCTGTGTAGTGTTGGAGCTTCTTCCAATACATTTAGGCCAATGGGATGTGTTGGAGTGGTGAACATCTCTTTCTCTCTCTCTCTTTCTCTCTCTCTCTCTTACTTGACTGGCACTTAATTATGATATAATCTCAGAACAACAACAAAATGTCATATTTCTGGGTATAAATGCTGACACTGGAGTGGTAGCTTTAAGAAGAATCATCAGCAACTTCAGTTGTATCATATTGTTACCATTATTCAAGCTGCATTGATTCCATACTCACTCTCTTGACTCCTAGGCCTTTAATTGAATCTGTTCTAAGGAACAGTTATGAAATTGTACAAATTCGTCTCTTTCTGCAGGGAAAGTGAATGAAGCTTGCCTTAAAAATTCATTTAAGAGACACTTTTTTCGCTTTTCTCACACCTTTCAGGGAAGTGGTAAGTAGAGCTAAATCCCTTCCACTGCAAAACCCTATAGCAGAAGTGGTTGGCACTGATGTGTTACTGTGCTCAAATCACATGCTATTCTGCATAGTGATGCAAATATATATTTATATATATGTACATATATAGTTTGTCTGCATTTATCAGGTTGTTCAGTTTAACACATTTTAGAAATCTCATGAAGTAGCGTAAAAAGAGAACGCGAGAGCATCTCGACCATCTGTACATTGTGTCCTGCCTGTCTGGGTGTGTGAAAACACTCTCACAAATAATCTCTCTCTCTCTCTCTCTCTCTCTCTCTCTCTCTCTCTCTCTCTCTCTCTCTGTGTGTGTGTGTGTGTGTGTGTGTGTGTGTGTGTGTGTGGCCTTCTCTCTGAAAGCACCACTCGAGTTCCAGCCTGCCACCCCCGCACACATATATTCAGGCAGAAAGACAGAAATTAGAGCATTTACATTTTACATATGGTACATGTATGCTTAGCTTCCAGTGTAGAGATGAATATAAGACTGTGTACAGAGTGAATACACTGGATTTAAAATCATTGATCACTCTGTGGGGATATTCTACACTACTGTCACACCACAGGACCCTCCCCCTCCACCACCCGTCTCTCTCTCTCTCACATAAATTTTTCATTCTTTTTCTCGCTGGGGGCTCATTTTTTATTGAAACCGTCAGTGTCATCTGCCAGGATGTTCAACATTATGCATTATCATTTATATATGACGGCCAATCAACACTCAGCATCACCCTCCAAACAGAAAATGCAGAAGGAAGCAATCTGGGACAGGAGGGATCAGGCCTAAAGGGTGTGTGTGTGTGTGTGTGTGTGCGTGTGTGTGTGTGTGAAAGAAAAAGAAAGAAAGAGAGACTGAGAGGGTCTTGAACAGGTTTTCTATTTCCTGAAACTGCTCTCCAATCATTTTGAAAAGTGTGAAGTTGATGCTTTTGTCACCTTCACTTTCTTTCCCCTATTTTATTATTATTTTTTTTTTCGCCTGGGCTCTTGAATGTTAGCAGCTTTTTCAGCTTGATTTGACAGTCGTATAATGAAATCCTCCTATTTAGCCTGTAATAGATACTGGACCTGAAAGAATGAGATTATTTTCTGCGTTTGTGATCTCTTATTTCCAAGTAACTACCCCAGACTACACACATACAATTCTCCCTGAAAGCACATCATCTCCCTCTCTTCCTCTCTTTTTCTCCCTCCCTCTCACTCCCTCTCTTCTTTGATCCTTTCCACTTGTATTCATTGATTTTCCTATACCAAGATAACTATAATCAGGCATTTGATGTGTTGCGTTGGTGCCACGCTGAAGAGGGGAATTACGGGCTGTCAGAGATTTGGACCACTTACAGTGTATCACTATCCTTCAGAGGGGCAAGTGTGTGTGTGTGTGTATTTTTGATTCTTACAATGAGGCAGAAATGGGCCATTTGAGTTTTATGTAATGTTTTACACTCTCTCAGTTATCAAAGATGACAACAAATCTATATTTAATTTTTAAATAATTTTTAACCAGAGGTTCATCGGAACAAACTGAAAAATGATGTTAGAAGTGCGGATGCTAAACTCAGTCGATGCAGTTTAGATATATACAGGATATCACGCATTATTATTCGAAATTCGTAAGGAAATAAGTGTCTAACATAACATTCAGTTACATTTAACAGATATTTCATAAAATGTTTCATAAAAAGCAAAGCATTTACAGTGGACCAAACAAAGTGTAACCAATAAACTGTAATTTGATTAATTATTCTAACCTCATTTTATTTTAACATCAATAGAGGGGTTATATTCAGTGTCACTGTTACTTACCAGAATATAAAATTAATTCTAATACACAAAAACATATATAAAGTTATACAATACACTTTTCTGGGTACAAATGCTGACACTGAGATGGTAGCCTTAAGAATATGCCCTAATTAATTGATATAATATAATATAGCTGCACCATATTCTCTTGCAATAATACAAATGGCATAGACTCCTTTTCAGAAAATAATAATCACGATAAAATTATTCAGAAATGCTGGGAAACAGATTATAGTTCACCTTAAAAACATTTAGGTGCATATGAGGTACATTTAAAGAACTCTTTTTTCACTTTTTTCCACAACTGTGCCCAGTAGAGCTTATCATTTCCACTGCCAAACCCAAGGGCGGAAGTGGTGTAACGTATTATAGTGCTCAAGCCAAGTGTTTTAGGTTTGTGTGTTCCGTTGTGATGTAAGCAAAAAGATGATGTGGTTCACATGCGGATTTAAACAAAAACGAAATGGAGGAGGCAGCATGTGTGAAATGGAAGAGTGGGAGAAAGCTAGCCTCCCTGGGTGGCAGTTCTTACCAGCTGGCTAACATAAAGTCATTCTCAGTCGCTTATAAAACCATTTTATAATATTCACTTTTTTTTTTTTTCAAAGAAAAGCAAGCTATTATGTCTGTCTAGTAGCTTGTGCTTTGCTGGGTGGTTACAGGTGCTTTACTGCTGAGATGCCAGTGGTGTTTCATGCTTCCTTTGCACTTGTTTCTCCTGCATCAACTATGACATCCAAGCAATGTCTCTGATGCTTTGGCTCAATGCCATTTAATTGCACTTGGCCTTACCACTCCATGATGCATAGGTTAGTGTCCTGTTTCTTGTGGGAATTAAGGGGCCCTCCAAACAGGGCATTTTCAATTACAACATTGGTAGAAGTGTGATAGAAGACGATTATTGCTTTTTTTATCATATAAATTATATATATATAACCCAGCCACTAGGGATGCACAAGCCAGTGTATTTCTTCGTGCCGGTCACATATTTGTGTGTGTGTGTGTGTGTGTGTGTGTATTGCAATTGACCTTACCATCATGACAACCCTGCCTTATTTTCACTGTTATGGGACCACAGGTTGACGAGGTGAGAGAATATAAGGATATTAGAGGTCATATTAAAGGAACGCATATTTTGGTGAATGTTTCAAAATTGTAATATTTTGAAATTGTATAATAATAAAGCTATTTCTGGCCCAAACAGATTTACTGAGGTCTTATGAGCATTAATAGTAGAGATGATCCAATATATACCTTTGAAAATCATACTGCACCACTTATCGTTAACAACTTCAAGGAGGTGCTGGAGCCTTTCCCTACACTCACAGGATGAAAAGGGTGAAAAGTAAGGAAATAGTCCGGACAGTATCATCAGTCCATCGTAAGGCAGAAACACAAACACAACGTAAAACCGAGGGAGCAATTTAGCATCTCCACTCAAACTGAAGTGCATGAAAATATGTCAGATTTCCATTCACTTAATATTTAAATAGATGTCCAAAATGATTAAAATCTAAGTTCATTAGTCTCATCCTCCAAATGCTTATTTAAATGATAAATTCTAGTTTAAATATATCTACTATACCTGACCATATATGGATTCCTTGTAAGGACTGAGGATACAGAATGGATCCACACAAAGACAGTCACCATCACTAAGCAGTGTGGGAGGGTATTGTAGTCTTGTAAAGCTTGAGCTGTTTTATAAAATGAGCGTATCATGGACCGACCCTGGGTAGCCAACAAATATGTCAAGGAACCTTCCTTTTGAATCACAAATCATCTGCATATTAATGGGGAAGAATCTTTTGTTATTCAGATGGCCTATTCTGTACTGCGAGGGTGGTGTGAACCAAATATGGCAACCGTCTATTGCACCCACAGCTTTGTTGAAGACAGCACTTCCTTGATAGCTACCCAATTCCAATCCAGTGCATCTGACCCAAGTGTGTTGATTTGAAAAGACAGTCTATGCACCAGGCAGTGTCCAGATAGTGGACCTCCATCTGATGGCCATGAAACTTATTAGATTCAATGGAGACAATGTTTTCAATGCTTGTCAACTCAAATGGAAATCCACTTTCAGTTCAGCCTCCACGCTGAATGACAGACGCAGGATGTGCTCATTGTTCAGCATTGTTCGCCATAGTTTTGCCTACAATAGAAAATAAGACAGCTACTCCATAAATGAAGATAAGATGAGAACCATTATTGGACTTTGGTTTTCTTAAACAACAGCAAAGGTATGCACCTGTTCTTTAACGCAAACAGGAATCACTACGGTGCTGTGTGTATGCAATTTCCTGGTAAAGTCACATGAAATCAGCCAAATGAATCTGCACATCTTACTTTTGCAGGTGCAAGTGAGACAGTGCCTCATCTGTTAATTTGGTTCCCTTGTATGAAAATGATGTTATGCTTTGGATCATAATTATACAGAGGTTTAGAAGCTTGGCTCTAAAAAACTCTTTGGGAAATGGCACCTTGTCATTGTGAGACACAACACACCGCAACGAAATTCAACCTCTGCATACCACGCAGCAAGGGGACCTCTGGACAACCTGCTGGTCTGGGATTTGAACCCACAATCTTCTGATCCACAGGCCAACTCCTTAACCGCTAGGCCACTGCTGCCCCTCCTACGGCTAGACCTTCAGTTTGTGCTTTTGAGGCAGCATTATTTATACCTTGGGAGACAAAACTTTACCCCAGTCTTACCCTTTTTCCAGACTGTATATTACATTTGATTCTGAAAACATTTCATGTCCCATTACATTTGTTTGTTGGAACTTTATTGGTATCGCTCCAGACTTGTAAATTCCCATCCAACCTCTACAAGCTGAAGGCATCCACTCTGAGCCCTATACAGAGAAAATAAGATACTATTTTCCACACATGTGAATTATCTTGAAGAAGATTCACCAGCCTGGACTGAAAGAATGCCATAAAACATAAATACACCTTAGTTAGGAAACACAAATACGGGTGAAAGAGAAGCCATAAACAGTGATCCTAAAAATCTGCATTTAGCTGTAGTTTAGCTCCACCATGATTGGCCACACCTGTTCCAGCTAATTAATGTCTGTAGAACCCAGCATGCAGTGACTGAACCACCAGCCACATCAACAGGAGCTGGTTGTTCTGCCAGCATTACTAGCAAGGTCATTGCTCTTCAGTCAGTTCAGGTAACTGTGCTCACATTGCACCAAAATCACAATGAAATGCACAAATTACAAACATAAAGAGTTCTGTTATAAACTCCTATAAACTTCTTCTTGGGCATGTTCTCAAACCTTTCATCTTAAATGTGCTAACCACGATCTGCAGATAGTTTTGAATCCTCTCTGTGTTCCTCATGTCTTTCATGTGATACTTCTTAGGGTAATGGACCCACAGTTCTAAAAAGATGCTCTAAATGAAGTTAAATTGAATTTATTCAGGAAGACCTTCACTGAGTGCACCAAATGTAGTAGATTAGATTTGGGCCAGAAATGGGAAAGGTCAATTATATTGGAGGTGAGTTGGGGCAAAAAAAAAGAGAAAATAATGTAAAATATTCCCAGAAAAAAAAACAACTTTTCTGTGCATACATTCTGACAATGTAGTAATAGCCTCAAAAATACACATTCAGTGATGCCCAATAGGGAGCTTCATTCCATTCAATTATTTGTTTGTGTTTGAAAAGCAGAGCTGAAATGTAATGCTAAAGCCTGTTTCCAGGATTTAATGTCAACGTGTTCTCAAAGGAAGATGCTGAGCATTGCCAGCGTATTACAGTATACTGCTTTTTCTGATGACAAGAACTGTGAGGTGTCAATATGGGTTAATCTTTGGGCTGACAAGATCATTCTTGCCAAAAAGATCTGTTGTCACCCTTTTCCAGTGATTCAATGATGCTGGCTAGATGATTGATGCTAAATATGTGGACCAGGAAGAAAAAACAAAAAAAGCCATTACAATTCTGATACTGCATTTTCTTGCAATGTCCACTGACAATTTCTAGAGCCCTGTTTCAAGGGCACCTGTCAAGTTAATATATATTAGCCAGCAATTGCACAGTCCATTTATAAGTTGATGTGTTGGAAGCTGGAAAATGGGCAAACATTAGAATTTAAGTGACAAGAGTCAAATTGTAATGACAAGAAGACTGTGTCAGAACTTCTATAAAAAGACATTTCTTTTGGCAATTTCAGTTATGCACTGTCAGTACCTACTGAAAGTGGACAAACCTCATAGAAGCGGATGAAGGCTAGTTTGGCTGTACTGAGAAAATCTACTTTACTTTTAAAATCTACAGAAACTGCTGGTATGGGTGGCGGTGGTCTAGTGGTAGGGTACTGGCTTATGGCCCTATGGCTCAAGAGGTCCCAGGTTCAAATCCCACTTATGGCCTGACCACCACTGGGTCCCTGAGCTAGGTCCTTAACCCTAATTTGCTCCAGGGGGACTGTCCCTGTAATTTTGAAAATGGAAGTCGCTCTGGATAAATCTGCTAATGTAAATGGAAGATTTAATGTCAGCTATGTTAGGAAGGTATCAGAACACTGGGAATTGCAGCTTGCTCCACAGACTGATCAGAGTGCCCATGTTGATCCCTTTTCACCAATGACTTAGTGTCTTCAAGGGCCATACAGTGCCTTGCAAAAGTATTCACCCCCCCTTGCCTTTTTACCTATTTTGTTACATTCCAACCTGTAATTTGTTTCTTAATCTTATTTTATGTGATGGATTGGCACAGAATAGTCTACAGTGGTGAAGTGAAATTAGAAAAAAAAAAATAGTAATTAAAAAAAAAACAAAAACTGAAAATTGGCATGTGCATATGTATTCCCTTTGCCATGATGCCCCTAAAAAGTCCTGGTGCAACCAATTACCTTCAAAAGTCACATAATTAGTGAAATGAAATCCACATGTGTGCAATCTAAATGTCACATGATCTGTCAGTATAAACACACCTTTTCTGAAAGGCCCCAGAGGCTGCAACACCACAAAGCAAGAGGAATCACACTATGAAGACCAAGGAGTTCTCCAAACAAGTCAGGGACAAAGTTATTGAGAAGTATAAGTCAGGGTTGGGTTATAAAAAATATCCAAATCTTTGATGATTCCCTGGAGCACCGTCAAATCCATCATCTTCAAATGCAAAAACATGGTACCACAACAAACCTGCCAAGAGAGGGCCGCCCACCAAAACTCACAGACCGGGCAAGGAGGGCATTAATCAGAGAGGCAGCATGGAGACCAAAGGTAACCCTGAAGGAGTTGCAGATTTCCACAACAGAGACTGGAGTATCTGTTCATAGGACCACAATAAGCCATTCACTCCATAGAACTGGGCTTTATGGAAGAGTGGCCATTACTTAACATTAAAAATAAGAAGGCACATTTTGTTTGCCAAAAGGCATGAGGGTGACTCCCCAAATGTATGGAGGAAGATGCCAACTTTTCAGCCACCAATGAAAATGCTATGCCTGGTGCAAACCCAACACATCCCATCACCCCAAGAACACCATCGCCACAGTGAAACATGGTGGTGGAAGCATCATGCTGTGGATATGTTTTTCAGCAGCAGAGACTGGGAAACTGTCGAGGGAAAGATGGATAGTGCTAAATACAGGGATATTCTTGAGCAAAACCTGCGTCAGTCTGCCTGTGATTTGAGACTGGGACGGAGGTTCACCTTCCAGCAGGACAATGACCCGAAGCATACTGCTAAAGCAGCACTCGAGTTGTTTAAGGGGAAACATATAAATGTGTTGGAATGACCTAGTCAAAGTCCAGACCTCGATCTGATTGAGAATCTGTGGTCAGACAAAACCACAAAAGGTGGCTCTACAAAGTACTGACTTTAGTTATGCATGATGACATTTTCTGTTATTTTGTCCTATTTGTTGTTTGCTTCACAATATAAAAAAATGCATGTTCAAAGTTGTAGGCATGTTCTGTAAATGAAATGGTGCAAACTCTCAAACTATACATTTTAATTCCAGGTTATGAGGCAACAAAACATGAAAAAAGCCAAGGGGGGTGAGTACTTTTGCAAGGCACTGTATAAGCATAAGAATTGGACCATGGGTCAGTAGAAGGCTTAACTGTGACAATGATGGTGCCAGGATGCACTAAGGAATAAATTCATCATTCATCTGAATCTTTATCTTCGATATTACTGTTACAGGACAAGTACACCCCTTCATGGCCAAACAGCCATTAGAAGGCAGCAGAAATTGTGTCTTGCCACATTGCAAAAAAAATTAATTGGCCATTTGTTTCCGGATCTGTGGAATGTAGAGATGTGCTGGACAAACTAGTCCAAGCCATGTTGCCCCCACCTTATAGCTTTTAAGACTTTACTTCTAACCTCTTCATGCCATCAATGAGGTCCATCTCTTGACAGTATGTATAGATGTGTGTGTGTGTGTGTGTGTGTGTGTGTGTGTGTCTTTAAGGCATCCCGTTTTATATAACTCTTATTTCATAACAAGGAAATAATTCCTTAGAACATTATGCAGAATTGTACTGATCTGCCACGTTCTGCAATGGTATTCAGTAAATCAGTGATGCCCCACGCAGTTTGATCCGTTTCTGCTGGACTGAATGTAGCCCTGGTTATTTATAGGCCTGGGAACTAACTGTACTTCCTCTGTCCTGAAATTACATGTGTAGAGGGCGCCAAAGGCATCAGGGAAATCATAACCCATCTACACAAACAAAGCAGGTAATAACCTGTATAGGTGTTATATTTATTTTTTAACTTTATGATTCTGTTTATTTCTGAGTTACTTCTCGACTTTTTGTCCACTTGCGTGCGAGTCTGTGCGCAAAACATAAACCAGCCTAAAACTCTTTCAGGAACTGTTTCTTTCTCGCTCCCTCCCTCTCTTTCTTTCCCACCAGTGTCTTGCTCATTCTACCACTGCCGCAAGTAGCAGTGTTGCCATGGCAACTGCCTCCGCCGGTATGCCTCTTCTCCTCGGCTCTGTTAAAGGGTTTGGCAAACACTGTCCCACCAAACTGCTGAGTTTATCAGCAGAGCTGGAGAAAGAGATCCGGGAGAGAGAGAAAGAGAGAAACAGAGAGAAGAGCTTGGGTGAGCAAAGGACGGAAGCTGGTCTTATATAATTCATCCAGTTTTGATGATCGATATCTATAAATGGATATGTGTTACATAAAACTACAGATCCAAGTCTCTGAGGCAAAGACACACAAGCCCTCAAACACACACCACATTTGTGCATATGCACATAAACATACACACACACACACACACACACACACACACACACACACACAGAAAAATGATCAGAGGGATGTAGTGAAGCACTGACAGGGCTGTATCATCACAATCACAGAACTTGGAAAGGATGCAAAATATAACAGCACACACACACGTAATGCAGCTCAACACAAAAAGACAAGAACATGCAGGTTAAAAAAGGCTTCTATGGCTCCCACACACAGAAAGTGCAGCACTGTGGGGAGCTGGAACCAGCAATACTGAAAAGCAGTTCAGAGTGCATTTCTTTTGGCGGCTGGCAGAGTGAAGCCAATATTAGAGTCAGGGAGATTGTTAGCGGTAAATGATTTTGCTTTAACTTCTAAAGTATCAATCTATGCTTGCAACATTCAGGCATCATGATCATAATATCCAGCTCAGAATAAGGGTGTCTGAGGAAAATTGCCGTGTTTAGTTGAGAATATTGTTGTTCAATACAGAATGTTGATGTTTAACTCCGAGCACACAAGCTCTGCAATAAACCTAAACACTGGGATTGCATACCATGCAAGAGTAAAAAGAAAGGGTCTCAAGATGGTACTGAGAACAGCAATGTTATATGGGTTGGAGATGATCTGGCTACCAAAAAGTCAGGCGGTGGAGTTGGAGGTGGCACAGTTAAAGATGCAAAGATTTTTGTTGGGAGTGACAAGGATGGACAGGATAGGGGATTAATTTTATTATAGGTTATATGTTTTTATAGGTTGTGGATGATTAGAGAGAAGACATGTGCGCAGTTGGTGTGAAAGAGGAAGATGCAAAGGACCAGAAGACAAGGTGACTGATGCACCACTGTATCGACCTCTAACAGGAGCATCTGTAGGTTTATAAGAGAATGATGGTGCTTGTTGGGGAATCATGATGTCTGGTGGAGGAGGTTGGTAAATACATGACAATACTGGTTTCTTTCAAAGAGGGTTTATGACTAGTTGAGAGCGATAGTCTTGCAGAATGATAATAATTGTCCTTTGATTTTTCCATTGGAGAAGGTTTGTGTTGGAGATTTTTGCTGCAGGAGGTTTATGTTTATTAAAGGCTAATGTTCCTATAGAATAATGCTGTTTGTTGAAGCTTGATGGTGTTTATTGAAGAATGGAGAGGGTTTGTTGGAGAATAATGAATTCATTGGGGAATGATGGGTTTGTTGATGAATGATGGTCTTTGCTGTAGAATAATGGTGTTTATTGATTTGGTAAGTGTTGGGCTTTGGAGACTTCTGTTGTGTAGATTTGAAGCTTGGCCTGTGTAAGCTCCAGCCATGACATGCTTTTCCTTTGTTCATCCTCGTGAGATCATCTGCTGAATGAGGCCAGGGAGATGGAGTCTGAAGGTAACAACAGGTTACCGCGGTTACATCTCCACAGTGACTGAACCCTGCAACCCTTGACAACCATGCGATCCAACCAGTCAGTCCTATAAAACCTAGCAAAAAAGCCAGGTCAAAACAATAACTCAGGACCGGAGGGAATGAGTGAGTACGGTAATCTTGGTGAGTTCATGGTGGATCAGTGTGAGATTTCTCTATGAAATGAGAAACAGCTTCAGATAACAAGCAAGTGAGTGAAACAGTAAAGCAGAGTGGAGTGAGAATGTATTGTAACATGAGGATGATAGACACTCTATAACCTCTCAAACTCTTTCTTTTTCTCTCTCAAGCATGTATAGATATGATGAAATAAAATAAACCGTGGGTTGTAGGAGAGCTAAGAGAGAGAGAGCCTGATAAATGTAACTTAAAGTCTATTACGCCAACACTTTTTTGAGCACATAACAGAGAGATGAAATATAACTATTTTTTCCCTTTATCTGTGACTTGGAAGATGAAAGAGTTCCCAGTTACAGGAAGAGAGAGAGAGAATTATGAATTTTAACAAAACTGCTATTCAGTCAATTCAAAGGTGACATCAACATTATGCTTGTAATACAAGACCCCAGCCAATGTCATCCGCATGTGCTAGCAAAATCGCCCTCAGATACAGCAAAAAAAAACATCTTTTAACACTATTCAGGCTAAGGTCCTAAGGTGTTCATTGCTTGATAGAATAAAGCTCAGTAAGTATCTTGGACTTCACCAGTGCGATATACGTCCTGACCAGATGTATTCTCCATCTTTTTCTCCTTGAACTGTAAATTACAAGCTTTGTTTGACCAACACCAAATTTGCTATTTTATCCTGCTCTTCTAGTAACAAAAATAAAGATCTATCTATGCTTTCAATTCTCCCTCCAGGTCCTTCCACAGCCATAAGCACTGCAACTACCCCTACTTTAGTGCACTTATCTCTTCCCTCTAAGAGCACTAAACACACCTGTGCATCTGTTGCACCATAAGAAACACCCCTAGAGTCTGCTTCAGCTTCTTTACTCCTCTCTGCAACCTGTTCCAGCATGTCAGGGGTTAAATACACCTTTACATTCCCAGTATAAACCCTGCACCACCAGCTGAAATCGGGCCAGTCTTGGCATTACATATCTGTCCAGGATCAGCCACCCAGGGCACGGGGTTTGGGCCTGTGAGGGTCTGTCGTCTGCAACCAGAAGGCATGAACACCTTAAATGCTCCTTCTGTGCACTCTCAAAACACTTCATTGAGTCTGATGTTGCAAAAACCACTTAGTCATAATTGTCCTTTGTAAGTTTAAAGGCTACATTCAAATATAAAATGCATCAATACCACTTTTCAGGAACATGTGCACTTGCCTTCTAAATCAGAAAAGATGTTTCAGCAAAATGGGATTTAAACCCAAAGGGCATCTTTTTAGTCTAGAACGCAAACTGACCATAATGCAAGTTCATCTTTAATGAAAGGTAGGACACTCGGCACCAGAGGCATTGGAGGTGTAAACGTGCCCTGTCCAAACAGCACACTACCCCGTCCTGTCCTCCTACTGTCTATACAACACAAACAGCTTCTACACGTTTAATACATCAACTGTAGAACCGAGAAGAAGAACAGAAATAAACACTTTCACGCAACAGCATCATTCCCTTACTGCTGGAAAAAGAGAGATTGTTGTGAACATGTGTTTATGAAAGATTTCATTTTCTTCTTCAACATGATTGTTAGCGATTCGATTTGTTTTTTATAGCCGTTGAACATTGTTGATTACAAGTGACATCAATGAATGTAACTCGGATCTAAGTTTTGAAGAGAGAAAAAGAGAGAGTGGGAGAGAGAGAGTGAGAGAGTGAAATGAAAATGCAAGATCTGTGTAAGAGGTAAGGCAAGACTGCAAGGACAGAAGAAATGCAAAATAAAAGGAGAAAAAAACCAAGGCAAGAAAAGAGAAAGGCAGAGTGGAGTGAAGAAAGGGGCTCATCCCCCATTCTCTCTTTCTACTTGTTTTAATTGTACCTGTTCAAGTCTGTCTCGTTCAGCCCTGCAATTTGAAGCAATTCATCAAATGACCGTAATGAGATTTAATCTGAACCCATCTGATGGCAAATTACACTTCATCCAACCTGAAGAGCCAGTGCTGAGCCAAGCACACTCACACACACACATGTGCACACACACACACTTCATGGAAGCAGGTGTTTTTACTGGGTGACCTTCTGGCTTTCTTGGAAGTTGCTCGGCCCACATCATCAGCACAATCTTCCTGATCCTTTTGCCCCACCTATCCTCCATCTCCTCGTTTCTTTCTCTTTTAAAGCCTTTGACAGGCACACAGGCCCAATCTGAGCGTCTCAACACCTTATCCACCCCCCTTTGAAAAACATCGCTCCAGTGTGGACTCTAAAGCTGGCCAGGGTTAGAAACAGCATCCTTTTCCTTTGGTGTTGATTCAGTGTCTTGAAATAGATCATGATGGCTGCCTACACATATACGAGTCTTTCTGTCAATAGGAAGCTCACTCCTGGTTTGATTTTGTAAGCGTTCAAAATAATCAAGACCTGCTTAACACTCTTACCTTAAAATGCTTTTGATTTAATTCTCGAGGAAATGAGTCACTGAGTCAACCACTGACATGATTTTTTGACCCCATTTAAAGGGATGTAATATTAAATAAAAATTAGAGCGACTAAACTAGAGAGATTATTCTTACCAATATATTACATTTCGAATTCAATTGAGACTTTTCTTTACACCCATAATAAGCCATATGCTATAAAAATGAAGTCACACATGATGCTTGATTTAATAATGCAAACCTGTCTCAGTTCATTTGAGTTAGCCTTATTTACTTTGGCATTTTATAGCTTGCTAATAAGTACAGCATATGCATGTAAATTAACTGACGGCAGCTCAAATGAATCAAGGCGATTGTTTGAATGAACGTAACAAATCAGTTTAATTCTGGGGAACAATTCCTTTTGCATGTCTCAGGAGATCTACAAGTCGTTTATAAGCACATAATGAGTCAATCTAAGGCCATTTTTCACTTCCCTGCATGCAATAGAAGCTGTTCTTGTTTTTCATCTTGAACAAGTTAATACTAAATAGTTGAATTACAAGATTTATTATGTAATATTAAGAGAGTGAGTCACAAACCACCAAGCCCTTTTCTTACGTTTTCCTTTTTTTTGCCAAGCGATCCCACTCTCTTGTTAAAATGTATCCTTTATGTTTGGTTAGTACTTCCAAAGACAGCGCAGACAGCTGCATCCAAATCTTAATGAGCATCACTGAGGGTGACAGAAGTAGTAACACCTTATGTTGATTGTGATTTCCTTCAAGCTATAAGCACAAGAACTAAAACATGTTCCTTTGAGGGAATAGATATATTGGATGGTTTAAACAGAACTTTAGAACTTGAACAGATTTGTAAATATGGGATTATGATGAATATTAAGTATATTTAATGTATAGAATATATGGTGAAACACATGCAAACACACACACACACACACACACACACACACACACACACACACATTTACAGTATGAAAGATGTAACTTGGTATATATCAAATTGTGAATAATACAGGAAGTTAGATAAAGAAAACACAGGAAGAAGACAAAAGACAGAATTTGGTGGGACACACGCGGGATGGCGTAGGCCGAGTTCGGAGGAACACACGCGGGATGGCGTAGGCCGAGTTCGGTGGAACACACGCGGGATGGCGTAGGCCGAGTTCGGTGGAACACACGCGGGATGGCGAGGGGCCGGTGTTCGTGAACACTCGTGGATGCATGTGAGGCCGAAGTTCGGTGGAACACTCGATGGCGTGAGGCCGAAGTTCGTGAACACTCGCGATGGCGTAGGCCGAAGTTCGTGGAACACACGCTGGATGGCGTGAGGTTTAGCCCGGTGGAACACTCATGTGATGGCGAGGCCGAGTTCGTGGAACACACGGGATGGCGAGGGCCGAGTTCGGTGGAACACACGCGGGACCTTCCTCCTGAAGCATCGCCTCTGTTGCCTAGCAACCTTGACAGCTACAGCTAGTGCAACAGCTATTAACAACAAACAAGCTACAAATTTACAAAATCGGGACAGATTGTTGCTCTACATTTTTTACATTTTCTGCTCTTTTAACAATCATAAATGCCACACAATGAATCTTGGGTAATGGTGGGATATGAAGGATAAGCATATTGGATGCATTCTAATCATACTAACCATAGAAAATGTAGGAACATATACAAGATGATATTGCTGGAATATGTTGGCAAACAGGATAAAAAATATAAAAGATAAGATCACACGCTAATGTTGGAATATAATGACGCTCATACAGAATGATCAATAGGGAAACATGGTGGCACAAAAAAGATTGGTCCATAATATGGTTGGTAGATACAAGCCATAGTGAAACATTTACATGAACCATCAAATACATATGGAACATGCAAGAACACACATAAGGTAACAGAAATTAAAAATGGTGCAATTCAAAGAGAATTATAGGCACGGAACCATGATAGAAGACGGATGGATTGGAAGGTATGGGACATTGGAGCTTATTTGTAACTGATGAAGTACAATGTGTTTCCCATTGGTTGTGGCATGGTGACTCAGTGGGAAGTCACCTCACAGGGAAATGGTCCTGGGTTCAGTTTCCAGGTGGGACAGTCCAGGTCCAGGTATGGAGTTTGCATGTTCTCCTCGTGTCTGTGTGTTTTTCTCTGTGAACTCCAGTTTCCTCCTACCATCCAAAGACATGCGAGTCCGGTGGGTTGGAGGTGACCCCTAGGTGTGAGATGTTATGTGTGTTTGTCTCTGTGTCTGCCCTGCAAGGGATTACAATCTGTTTAGGTGTTTCATCTCTGTTAGAGCTGGAATGACTCCTCAATTGCCCTTTGAGGAAAAAATAAATGGGGCCTTGGCATGGAAATTTAGGCAGGACATCTCTCATCTTTTCTTATTTTTTTGACCTTAATCTATTATTTATTTCTTCTCCAAATGCATTTTTTAATTCATCTCTTCCCAAAATTGTCTTTTTAAAACTGCTTTAAAGGATCAAAGAAACATTAAAAAAGACCAATAATGGAACAGGTAAGAGGGTAAGCCCCATTATAAACATCAATGCTGTTCTTGGAAAACACCATTATGCTTTTACCTTTGCTGGCTGCAGCATGAAAAGATATCCATGGCATAGATTTCCAAGAATTCCAATCATGATTGTATGACTGGATGGAGTTTTGATTTATTTGGCTTTTGATTCTGATTTAAATGTTTTTTTTTTTCTCCATTTTTCATTCTGTTATTCTAAATTCATTTTCTTACATATTCTGGCGTAATTATCTGGTTGAGTTTCAGATATAAAAGATCTTGTTTCCTGCTGTTTTGATGATGTTTGCCAAAATGGTCTCTAACCACAGGTTACGCTTTATGCTTGGTAATGGTGACACCCACAGAGTCCATATAATGGTGATCACATTTCAGTCTTGTCCCTGAGTTGCTCTTCTCTTAGATCTAGAACACACACACACACACACACATGCAGACACACACACACACACACACAGATGCACACACCTGGAAATGGCTTCTGTGACTTGGCTGGCGAAAATACGGGTGTAAGAATACACTTTGTGTGTGTGTGTGTGAGACTTTATAACACAGAGTTCCTTAAACAGTGTAGGCTAAGCTGCACATTCAGAAGCACTGTGTGTGTGTGTGTGTGTGTGTGTGTGTGTTTGTGTGGTGGGTGGGGGTTGTTGTTGGGGTTATAAAACTAAAGAAAGGAAATAACAAGAAATTCCTCCAAAACAATCAAGACACCAAATAAAGCAATAAAGATTGGAGACAGACACAGACTGAGCGAGTCTGAACGAGAGAAGTGAAAGAGAAAAGAATGACAGTGAAGCTGAAACACAAAAAATTATAGAGACAGAAAGCGAGAGAAAGTAAATAACGAGAGGGAGAGAGAGAGCGAGAGAGAGAGAGAGGGTGAGAGAGATGCAAAAAGAGGGAAACATAGCAGTGAGGGATAGAGAGGTACGGAGTAGTGACAAAAAAAAAAAAAAAAAAAAATATATATATATATATATATATATATATATATATATATATATAAGAAATAGAACAGAAAAAGAGAAAGAAAGAACAGAGAGAGAGAGAGAGAGGGATGGGGGAGGGAGGCTCAGACAGCACTGGAAACAATGAGTGCTGTAGATAAAGCAGGTGGCTGTGGTAATTGCTTCCACAAAATAATGAATGAGCCACTGTCTGACGGAAGAGGAAAGCTTCCCTGCTTCTTAGCCCTCTCGTTCCCTCCCTTTCTCCCTCTCACTCACTCATTCAGTCCCTCATTTTCCTTTATCCATCACATCAGTCTCTTCTTTCCTTCCAATTTTTTTGCCTTTATCAAAACTAATCAAATCTATCTCACCCACTGCTCTCACCCTCATTCCCTCATTCCCCTACAGTGCTTTTGTCTCTTTTGCTCTTTAGAGAAATCTCCGCTGAGGTACTCGAGGCCACGGCACGGGTGGAAATTTCCATATTTCGGACATGGATTCAAACAAGATCACCACCTAAGGTTTTCTCTTTGCTGTGAGATGGAAAATTTAAACATGAGATTAATCACAATGGTAATGGCCCATAACTAAGACCATGTTCAGGCCACTCTGCTGTTCTCCTGCTGTACTGGGATGGTGGTTGTAACAGATTTGGCTGCAGTTCATTTACTGATTAAAAGTTCACTGGTTTAGATATGTTATGTTCAATGGAAAGAATTTGTTATTTTTCTCAAAGGCGCAGCAAATATGGAGTGACTCTCACTGATTCAGTGATGTGATCCTGTTTATCTGGTGCATAAACATTGAAAATGGTCCGATTTCTTCCTCGCGGTAATAAAACTAATCTGTCAGGCCTTAGAGCAGTTTATCTATGAGGGTCACAGGGGTGCTGAGAGCATCCCACACCAGAGGGCAAAAGGTAAAGAGAAACACCCCGAACAGGCTGCCATATGGCAAGGCAGAAACACAGGCAAGCTCACACACAGTCCCACCTGGGGGGGCAATTTAGCATCTTCATTCCACCTGACATGCATGTCTTTAGATGGTGGGTGGAAACTGGAGCTCCTGGAGGAAACCCACACAGACACGGGAGAACATGCAAACTCCACACAGAACGGAACCAGGCCAACCCACCTGGGATTAAAACTCATGACATCCTTACTTTGACACTGACAGTGCTTCCCACTGCAACCCTGTGCCAGCAACTTTTTTCTTCTTCTTCCCCTTCTTCTTCTTCTTGTTTATATAACTATAGGGGGACAATGACTATATAACATATTATTAACTAATGAAATACAATGTTTAAATAATTTATATAGGAATTTAGGTATAGCGGTGAATTATTTTTATATTTGTCCTAATATTGGGGCAGCCTTGGCCTTAAGGTGTGTGTGTGTGTGTATATAGTGATATATATATATATAAATATTTTTATCAATGAAGGCCAATATAAGGCCAGTATAATGCTTTTATATATATATATAATATTTCTTCTTACTTTTCTTTCGGCTGCCCCCTTTAGGGTCGTCCACAGCGGATCATCCATCTCCATTTCTTCTGGTCCTCTGCATCTTCCTGCTTCAAACCAGCCACCTGCATGTCCTCTCTCACCACATCCATAAACCTCCTCTTTGGTCTTCCTCTTTCCTCTTTCCTGGCAGCTCCATCTTCAACATCCTCCCAATATAATCCTCATCTCTCCTCTGGACAAGTCCAGACCAACACAACCTTGATTCTCTAACTTTGTCTCCAAAACGCCCACCTAAGATGCTCCTCTGTTATACTCATTTCTAATCCTCTCCATCCTCGTCACACCCAGCAAAAAACTTAAATCAGAAACCTCCAGCTCCGCTCCCTGCCTTTCGTCAATGCCACCGTCTCCAACCCATACAATATAGCTGGTCTCACTACTGACCTGTAAACCTTCCATTTTACTCTAGCTGGTACCCGTCTGTCACAAATCACTCCAGCCACTTTTCTCCACCCATTCCAACCTGCCTGCACTCTCTTCTTATACACTTCCAGCAGTGTAGTTATTGGTGATGTATGCAGTATTTGTAATTGCACATATGAGAGTAATTGCACTGAATGTGCACAAGACATGCCAGCATCTCTGGTGACATCCATAAAAACCTTTTACTGATATTGCATTCTTACCAGCAGTGGCCTGGTGGTTAGGGAGTTGGCCACAGGATCGTAAGATTGGGGCTTCAAACCCCTTACCACTAGGTTAGGCTAAGCCTAAGCCCCCTGCTGCACGGTGTTTGTGTGCATGGGTTAAATGCAGAGGTCCAGTTTTGTTGGAAAAAAACTTTATTAAAATTTTATTATTATTATTATTGTTGTTATTATTGTTGTTGTTATTATTATTATTACTAATGTATTGGATTAAATATTATATTGAGCTAACTGACTAACTAGGTGATACTGAAATAACTAACAAAAATCTATATTTTGCCTTATAAAATAAAGGGAGAACTGAAACTCTGGGATAAAAACAAAACGGCAGTGGATCCGAGATCAGCTTTCTCATGACGACTTCATGTAAATGCTTTATGTTTCAGCAGTATCTGAAAGCCTGGTTCCTGTCACCACCGCTGACCGGTTCTGACATGCCAAGTTACACATCGAACCAAACTGGTTAAATTATACAGGAATTCAAAGAAAAACGTCGGAGCTATTCTTTAAAGTGCAATTACACCAACAAACACTTCTGGTATAAAAACTCCTAAAGTGCGCATGAAAGCTGTAGAACTGTATTTACAATTAAAAAGAGCAGTGAACTACAAAGTGCTTCACAATAAAGAGATTCAGTGAATCCCTCAGGAGACAGGAACTCTCTTCCTATGTAAATGAACTCAGAAGGGTACATGCAATTTGTGTAACATGTGTGTGCGTGTGTGTGTGCTGAGGGTCGCGAGATGCGCATGTTTACTGATTATCCTTTTCCTGGCATTTAAATCAGTCAAACTTCAGTCTCACAAGAGCCTATTAATTACACTTGTCACAGACACACACACACACACACACACACACACACACACTCACACTCACTCTACCCATAGGAATCTTCTCTTTAAATCCACAGCTGACAAGTAGGGCTGGCTGGGGGAGTCCATATTTAGAGCTCCATTGTAATGAAGTCAGAGGGAAAAGATTATTCGTCGGAGGTGACAGAGCGCTTTGAGAGAGAAAGGGCTGGCTGCATTGTTAGCTGAAAGATGGAAGTACGAAAGAGGCCTTCAGGCTAAAAGGAAGATAGTGTCAGAATGTCCGTTTCTCGAGAGCCGCTTTCAACAGGAACGATAGCCTCAGAGAGGGAGAGAGAGAGTGAGAAGAAGAGGGAGAGAGGATGAAAGAGAGAGCCAGAGAGGTAGAAAAGGCAAAGTAGCTTTGCTACGGTAGCTTTCACTGCAGGAGATAACAAGAGTAAAATGAATAACATGAAAGAAAAGGAACTCAGCTTAGACCTGTCTTAACTGACGAATAGACTGACGTTGACAGCTGCACCCTTTAGCTTTGCTGATGAGAAAGCCCAGCACAGGGGTTATAAAAATGTATACCTGGATCATAACACATGGATCCTATGGGCACATTTGGACTGTTTTAGGTTTTTTTTTTTTTTTTTTTTTTTTTTTTCTGAATGTCCGAGTTAAACACCTACTTTTGCTTTTTCAAAATTATTAGAAAAATAATTAATTATTGTAAATTACCTTTTGTTACCATTGTAGTATAAATCTGATATTCTGTGTAATTTTAAAGTAATAACCAATCAAAAAATAACCAATCAATTCAAATCAGAATATAGCCTGAGGTTTTATGAAGCATCAGATCCTTTCCCGAAATGTTGATGAATAGATGCAATGAACAAATGAAGTATTTCAAAATCAACGTGTGGTTTCATGAGATGAAAAATCACAGTCTAATCAAACTGAATCATGATGATTTTTGAGTATTTATTGTCTGCTGAATCGAATGAAATTGAATCCATAAGTGTGAAATTGAAGACCTTAGTATATTCTGATTCATTCCTTAAGGAATCATGGTTGAAGAGGATGGTTCAATGGTGAAAACTGATATTTCCTGATATAGTTTCCATTTACTAAAGAATCATAGATAAATCTTATTGAGTCATCGATGCTTTAATCAATTGATATGTTGCAAAAAGAATCAAAATGAAATGTAGTTTAATTGCAGTGAAACATGAGGTTGGTGCCTTAAGGATCATGCCTAAATAGGCTTGAGTTTTGAAAAAACGTTCAATTCAGAAAAACTGAATTGATTCATACAGAATCATTATCAAATGCAGTTGTTCAGTTGTTCAGAGTTCAGGACATTAAGATTAATCATTCCCTAAAGAACCACTTGAAGAACAGAAATGAATCATGGATGAACTGTGAACTTCTACGATGAACTAATTCATTTCCAAAAGAATCATAATCCCCTCAAACTGAATCATAGTGAAATTTGAGATATCATTAAAAACTGGTTTGATCAAAATGAAGCTGAATTGAATTATAGTGAAATTTCAGTGTGATGCCTTAGGGATCATAAATGGAAGACAAGCTGTGATGAAATGTATGATGAGTCAAATTGCTTCATAAGAAATTGTAATTGAATTGTGGATGTATTGAATTTTTTCCTGAACATTGTAATGGAACAAATCGGTGGAGTCAGAGATGTGCACCAGTGCTCAGCTCAGAGAGAGAATAATGAAGTAAGTTAGTCAGGTTGTGGTTTTATGCACTGAGGCAGATGTATTTATTCACTGTGTGCTGGGTTCAGCCGTGTGGGAGAGAGGTGAGGGAAGAGAGGGAGCGAATGAAAAGCAGCGGCGCCGCTTAGCACACTGATGAAGAGCGCAGCAGAGATGAGGAGGCCAAAGAGCTGGAGACTCGAGCACTGTGTGTTTCCGGCAGTGGTTGCATAAGCGCCCTCCCCCTTCCCCCCATCAAACACACAGACACACACGCTTTTGTATGAGTTTATCTAAATACTGCTGGTGTCGCAATCTCGTCAGCAACGACGACCGATATAAATGGACTCACAGGGCTAAGCCTGTCTTCTGTCAGTGGAAGAAAAGAAGAATAAGAATAAAACTTAATCTGTTCATCCACATTGTTTTCTCTTGATGCTAACAAATGACTACAAGCTCATAATGCTGGGCTACAATAGTTACAAAAGTCTTGAGCCACCCCTCATTTCTTCACATTTTGCTTCAAAAGACCCAAAGATTTTTGCATCATTTTAATGTATTGAAGCACACTTCTCCAGGCTTCCTGTAGTTTTCGGCTCTCGTTTTCAGTCCAGTTCCTGTGCCTCTCCAGTTTAGATGATGGATTTTTTAGTTGAGCTACAACAAGACCTAAGTATAAAACATTCAGAACAAAGCCAGCTTTAAAATATCACTTAAGAAAAAAATGCCTGCAGTAAACCTGCTTATGAGACTTCAGGCTGTGTCAAAGAATGACGGTGGTCATACCAAATATTGACTTTAAAGCGTGTTAGGATTATAAAAACTCTCTATTATGTTTTTGCATCTATGCTTGCATATGTTGAAATGCATTGCTGTGATTATTGTCTAATTTTCCTGGACAAAATAAAAAAGAATTGAGAGATGGCTTTGTAGAGTGTTGTACATAAAGCATCACATACATACATAGGGCAGCTAGTGGTTAGGGAGTTGCCCCCGCATCGGAAGATTGTGGGTTCGATTCCCTCACAAGTAGGTTGCCCTGAGGTACCCTTGAGCAAGGTACCGTCCCCGTCACCGCTCCCCGGGCGCTTTCAATAGCTGCCCACTGCTGCACGGTGTCTGTGTGCATGGGTTAAATGCAGAGGTTCATGTGTGCTGTGCCATGACCTCGCAATGACAAGGGTTGTCACTTTCACTTTCACATACAAACAGGATGTGGACTGTGCCAAATACAATCATCCATCCATCCATTTTCTGCCACTTGTCCCAAACGGGGTCGCGGGGGGGGGAGTGCTGGTGTCCAACCCAGCGCGCACACAGGACGCACCCTGGACAGGTCGCCAGCCCATCGCAAGGAGGAGCGGGACGGGGACGGCACCTTGCTCAAGGGTACCTCAGGGTAACCCATTGGGAAGGGGTTCGAACCCTGATCCTCCGATCATGCGGCCAATGCCCTAACCACTAGGCCACCACTGCCCCCAGATACAATCAAATCATGGTAAAAACAATCATTTCTGTCGACTGATCAAATTTGCTTGATTTGACAGAAGCAAACTAACAACAATGGTCTAGCAGCTGTTTATGGACATATAGATTTATTTGAAGGTCATAATTGGATACTGGAGAACACTATAAGCTTGAAAGGCAGAGAAACAAAGACAAGATGGCAGTCCATAGCAGATCAGACCCACAGACAAACACACCACCCATCAGATATGAATATTTCAATGAAGGCACCCCAATTGTGAACAGAACCCAGGACCTAAGTCATTATAAAGTTAATTCTTTGTGATTTTATGTTTGGATATAACTCTAAAATGAACAAATAAAGAGGTTGTAGTCAAATGTGCAACTGAGAGGTTGTCATACACCCACGCTGGCAAAAAGCCAAGAAATCTTCAGTATGTCCTCCCTATAGATGAAACAGTGCAAAAATAATAAGCAGTTTGACATAACAGCCATGGACGCCACCACACAATTTCACCCTCTGTCACTGATGCAAGAGGCACAGCTCTGTGTTTCAGTTTTAACAGCCCTGTTGCTTTCTCCCTCTTTACTTGTGTGTATTTACCTCTTTGTACAGAGCACATCCCTCCAGGATGATGAAAACATGAAAATGGTGTGGTTGTGGGGACATTTGTCTGCTCTCCAAAAGGAAAAAAGAATCTGCCACAGAGACAACACCTTTTTTTAGGAAGAAGTAAATAAGACAAAGTTTTTTGGCTGCTGTCTAGCTACATTAGCCTCCAATGTAATTTACTGTAGTTCATATTTGATAAATAGTTGGACAGTAATGTAGATTACTATATGCTGCGAGAATAATTAAATATGCAATTAATGAATTACATCCATCCATTACTTTTCTCAGCAACTATACTATCTAGAATCATGAGGGTTGTCATGAGCCCATCCCAGCATGCATAGGGTGAAAGGCAGAGAATTCCCTGGAGAGGGGACTAGTCAATTGCACAGACACACACACACACACACACACTCAGTTTACACTTCAGTTTACCTGACATGCATGTCTTTGGACTGTGGGAGGACACCAGAACACCTGTAGAAAACCCATGCAGACACAAGGAAGAACAACAAACCCAAGAGGAATCAAACCCTCTGAGGCAACAGTGCTACACACTGTGCCATTGCTCTGCTAAGTTATCTGAATCATATGTTCATAAAAAAATAAATGAACAAACACTTCTGAGTAGAGATCACATATTGTTTGAAAGTATTTTCTTTCTTTGTGTTTGTCTTGCAGCTTTCTCTCTGGCACTTTAACAGGCCCAGACAAAAGAAGACATATTCGTGGCCTCTGCTATAGTAACTGTGGGCGTGCGTGGCCCACTTTAGTCGATAAAGTTTGCCTGTAGCCTACGCAAACCCGCTCCTTCACCTGCTGTGAAGACCTACACAGGACTGGAACTCCAAAGAGTGAATCAAGCCATGAATTGCAGTGGTATTTTTAGCCACATGTAAAATCAAATCCAACCTTTTGGACCAATCTTTCATGCAACAGACAAGCAGACATTAAAGCAGGACATTTCATATGTTAAAAATATGAGCGATGCAGTGCCAGCTCCATCAGTGGTTTTTCATTTTCAGGCTCACATTATTATATGGACTGGTTTGCAAGATAACACCCAAGATAAAAAGCAAAATCATGTATTGCTTTGAATTTATTATGCTTAGAATACAAAGCCACAAATAAAAAAATGTGTGCAGGTATCAGAGTGGCATGAGCTATTAGCATCATCTCACATTAGCCGCTGTCATTACCTACCATTAGCTGCTAGTATTATCTAACTATGAGCAATTGCAGTGAAAATGTTTAATTAAGGATGTGGAACAGTCCATTTGATACACAGCAGGTTTCGTATGTTCATAACATGAGTTTTCATGTATCTGTACTTTACTTTATGTGTCCATTTCTTTGACAGTTCACTTTTACACCCTACACTTTAACACAAATATGTTTACATTCTATTTCTCAGATGCTGTTATTTTTATTTTGCATCATTATGCATAAATGCACAATAACAAACAGGAAAGATAATTACTTGGTGTATCTATCAATGCACCTCAACCTTGACAGGAGTTACTGATGAAGTAAAGGATGTAATTAGAAACAGAGAAGAAAGGAGATGTCCGTGATGTCCATGAAGGGAGAATGAGTACAGAGTGAACAAATGAATGAATAAAATCATAGGTTTGAATGTATATTTTAGTAGATTGTTTTAATATACGTGGTCAAGAAGGTCCCGGGTTCGATTTCCAGGTATGTTGGCCTGGTTCCTTTCAGTGTGGAGCTTCCGTGTCCTAATGGGTTTCCTCTAGAAGCTCCGATTTCCTCCCATCAACCAAAGACATGCATGTCAGGTGGATTGGAGATGTTAGATTCTCTTCTTAGTGTTTGTGTGATAAACTGGGGACCTGTCCAGGGAGTTTCCCCGCCTTTACCACATGTGAAAGCTGGTATAGACTCCAGAAACATCCATGACCCTAATCAGCAAAAGAGGCTAAGAAAATGAGTGTGTGAGAGAGAGTGTTTTAATATATTTTAGGTTGGAATATCTGAATTTCCTTTGGATTTTGTTAATATTGCGATAGATTCAGAGGGCTACTTTTTAATTGTATACTCTGAGAACAATTCAGAGCCTGGCATTCTTATTTTTACATACTTTTTAAGACCAGACTAAAATAAGCTAAGAGTTTTTCTTGGAAACACTAAGTGCAGGTTCTTTAAATCCTAAAAATGTTCTTTACTCCCCCCTCTCATCTCATTCACAGAAATGGTTCACTAAGGACTACTTCATCAAACTGTTCTGTAGGGAACTGAGATTGCTTTAAGGGAAACAAACCCATTTGCCAGCTTTTAAACTCAGAACCCAAAGCTTGAGCTTTGTGCATGGCAATACTGAGGTTTCATAATTATTCATAAGCCAAATATGCTCCTAGACCTCATAAGAATTAACGGATTGACTCATCATGCCACATTTTTTTTATAGATGTTTTATCCCATATAAATGTGTTTAACTCCTTTTTAAAAATGAACCAAAGATCTTCAGATGTGCCTAAATTTTTGCTTACAGCTGTGTATATTCACTGATTCACTGTGTGTGTATGTACAGCTATTGGGGCTTTATTATGTTTATGCACTATTTATCCATCTTTGGCTGTCTGACCTCACTGTGGTTGAGAAGTTTAGCAGCAGTGACTTAATAGGACCTAGCAAAATGTGATGCTGATCTGCAATGTGTATGTGTGTGTGTGTGCGTGTGGGTGTGTAGGTGTTGGCAGCCTCAGACAGCCGCTCAATATTCATCACCCCTGGCAGCAATGCAATGGCATCCATGACGAGAAAATGGACTTATGGGTAATTCGAGAGACGACGGGGACATATTCATCCAATTAGAGATGATAATCTCCTCGGCCAGTCGGGGCTGCGGTGGGCTCCCCTGGGGCCGCCTGCTGGCTGTAATGGATTTAGGAGCGTTCAGATTAAGTTAAGCCGCTCTGGAGTGGCACAATATGTCCACTCATCACAGCCTAGAGATGGTGCTTACTGATACCTGCTATCACTCACCCAGACGCAGAGCGCTTCCGAAGAAATTACTAACCACGGCGGCTAATTTCAATAAGCACATAATTCAATGCAATGCCCAAACAACAAAAATACATAAAGGGGAATAAGAGCGAGGTTATGACGTCTTGAATAAATGAATCAGCGTGTGTTATGATTGAGATTGATAGGGATGGACTAATAGGTGTGTTCCACTTGATTAGACCCACGGTGGCAAGATCAGTGATTCAGTGACTTATTCTCATGGCTGACACACAAAAATCTATTATTTCCCTTTTTTTTTTTTTTTTTTTTTGCATTTTTTGGCTTAATTTATAAACAAGCTTTCCTTTACAATGTGTGTGCATGATCAATAGATCCAAAGAAATGGATGAGATGAGTGTGCCTGTGGGAGATGTTTCTCTACCTAAGATCCTGGTTTTGATTCCCAGGTGGGACAGTCTGGGTCCTGAGTCTGTGTGGAGTTTACATGTTCTCCTCGTGTCTGTGTGGGCCTCCGGTTTCCTCCCACCTTACAAAGGCGTGCAGGTGAGGTGGATGGGACTGTGTGTGAGTGTGTGTCTGTGCTATGATGGACTGGCGACCTGTGTGTGAGAGCTGGGATGCACTGCAGCCCTGCTCATGGCCCAGGACAAGCACCTAAGGTGAGTGAGAGAGTGTGAGTGAGTTTTTAGTGGTTACAGAAAATGCAGAAAATGTTACTGAATAATGCAAGGTAGCTGATTCATTCGAAACATTTACAGGATAACCCACAGTAGATAGTAGTATCATTTGTGATTGTTACTTTATAAGCCACAGTAGTTATTGAAGAAATCAATATACAACCGACTTTATCATCAGGAGGTTTCTAGTTCCACATGTCATTTGCTTATGTAAGACATATATATTACCCTGTAAAATGGACCACACAAGGGACAAGCTGAGGATAGGACCTAGCTGTGAGTGGAAAGTGGCAACGACAAAATCAGGAGAGAACTGGCTGAAAAGACAGAGATAGAGCTCAGTAATGTAGATGTGTTCTAGTTTGATATGGAATTGAGTATCTTGAGTCTGACAGCACCACTCTCAAAGAATGAAGGCTGTAAATCCCACATTGTCACAATTATTTGATTTGGCAGAAGAAAAGAAATGGTTTATGATATAAATCTGTTGACCTTTCTTTCCCCCAAACTCTGCAGTATTACTACCACTCCAAATAATCTGGAAGCCAGGCTATATTTTCTTTAGTACTTATGAAGCTGCCAGATATCTCTTTAACCCCTAAATGCGTATTTCCAGTGTCTTGTGACCCACAATCTCATATCAAAATATATCAAAATATTAGATGTGAAGATTTGAAAGCTAAGAAAAAATTCATATTAAGGAATTTTTTCCACATTCAGTCATGTGGAAAAATTACACCCCATTAAATATTCAGATGTTTATTAAGTTCACACATCGATGTCAATGTCTAATCTTGTTTTTATTTATCTCTGCAAAAGAAAGTGATTTAATTGCAGGTAAACAACAAAAAATTACCTTGATTTATTCATAAAACAAAAGATATAGGCAGCAGTGGCCTAGTGGTTAGGGGAGTTGGCCACAGTATCGGAAGATTGTGGATTCAAACCCCTTACCAGTAGGTTGCCCTGAGGTACCCTTGAGCAAGGTACCGTCCCCGTCACGGCTCCCTGGGCACTTTCACTGCTGCCCATTGCTGCATGGTGTTTGCATGCTGGTAAATGTTGTGGTTCACTGTGTGCTGTGCTGTGACCTCGCAAATAAAAAAAAAAATGTTTTCTAAAAGAGGAAAAAGGACACCCTAACTAACCAGCTAGTGTTCCCCCTTTGGCAGAAACAACTGCAGTGAGACGTTTCTTGCAGCATCTGCCAGTCTCTGATATGGGTCTGAGGAAGGTTTGCTCCACTCTTCAATGCAGAATTCTTTAAGCTGTGAGATGTTTGAGGGGTTTCTTGCATGTACAGCCCGTTTCAAATCATCCCACAGCACCTCAATGGGATTAAGATCTGTGCTTTGACTCGGCCACTCCAGGACTCTCCATTTCTTAGTTTTCAGCCAGTCCTTGGATTTACTGGTATGGTTTGGGTCATTGTAATGTTGCAAGGTCCAGTTCCACTTCAGCTTTAATGTTCTTACAGATTGTCTCACATGTTCCTCAAGCTCCCTCTGATACACGGTAGAATTCATGGTGGCTTCCATGATGGTTAGCTGGCAGCAAAGCCTCTCCAAACCATGACACTTCCACCTCCATGCTTCATAGTTGGTATGAGGTTAATTTCCTGTAATGCTACACCAGGCATGTCCTCTGTACTGTCCAAATAATTCAATTTTAGACCATCCATCAGTCCAAAGAACATTATTCCAGAAGTCCTGGTATTTGTCTACATTCCCTCTGGCAAACTTCAGTCTAGCCTTGATGTTTCCTCCTTGCACACTCCCATGAAGTAAAAGTTGTAGTAGTCTCTTTCTGATTGTTGAGGCACTTTCACATCAACAATAACAAGAGCCTGCTGTAGGTCCCATGATGAAATTTTAGGGTTTTTAGAGACTTCTTTTAGCATCTTGCTTGGACGACCAGACCAGGGCATATTGGCAGTTGTTTTTAAAGTTCTCCACTTGTAGACTGTTTTCTGGTGAGTGGAATGGCTGATTGCAAATAGTTTTGTGATCTTATTAAATCCCTTACCAGACTTATAAGCTGCTACAATCTTCTTTCTGAAGGACTCAGACAGCTCTTTTGATCTCACCATGGTGTTCACTCTCTCTCCAACAGTCAGAAGCACACCAAACTAAATCTCTGAGGTTTAAAGAGTTCAAACCTTTTTCAAAATGCTGAGTAATGATGTTCTAATCATGTGCACCTGATGTGCTACACCTGTGTGTGATTAGAGCCATTTTAATTGATTCCTCACCAAAAATCAAATTTTTGTAGAATTACATTTTACAGAAGGTTTTGAAGTCTACAGTTTTAATTGTTTAGTTATATTACTTGAATCTCCCAGTATTGTCAAATTTGAGATTAAATATCCATATGTCCAAGAATGTTAAAAAAACACTGGATGACTTAATTTTTTCACATGTATGTATGTAGATATCTAGTGATTGAGACATTTTACCAGTAGATGCGAGATATATAGCTAAGAAATACATTACAATATATGCAGCAATAACATATTAAGCTGTAAATTATGAACTTAGGATGTATTTCTGAAGAACAGACATTAACAGAATTTTAAATTAATAAAAAAGTAAAGTAAGTTGTATTGATGGGTGCTCAGAGTTTGATAAGTTAAATGTAAGCACTACACCCCTCTCTCTCTCTTTATCTCTCTCTGTCTCTCTCTCTCTCTGTCTCTCTCTCTCTCTCTCTCTCCCTCTGGTATGTTCTTCCTCTGAGAGAATTGTACAATGGTGTCTTTCACTGGTGTGTGATGGGTGAACTGTGTGGCCGGAGTGTGTATCCGTCTTCCCACCTGTCCCCGTAGGCTGGAGGGTCTGTGTGTGTGTGTGTGTGTGTGTGTGTGTGTGTGTGTGTGTGTGTGTGTGTGTGTGTGTGTGTGTGTGTGCGTGGCCCCCCGGCACTTTCCATCTCTCTGGAGCTTCGTTCAGAGGAGAATCTCATTTAGTCCCCCACTCCCTCGCTCTTTCACTCCGTAGCCTGTCACACGGACCCCTCGATGTGACCGGAGTACCAACAGGACAACTCATTAGTCATTGCTGGCAAGAGCCACACACACACACACACACACACACACACAAACACACACCTGCTGCAAACACATGCAGAAGGGTAACTCTGACTCCTTCGTTCTAGATTTAATTAAAAACAGGTTACATCTCTGTGGGTGGTTCTCATTGTGTCACAGTCTTCTAACCTGTGAGGTTAATATCGATTTAATACACCCCCCATACACACTGACTCACATGTGTGTGCATGTGTGTGTGTGTGTGTGTGTGTGTGTGTGTGTGTGTGTGTCTGTATGCACGCAAATTACTTCCCATCTACACTCAAATATTCACTCATACAACCCATCATTAAAAAAAAAATCTCATCCTCATTTAAAATATCAGATCCAGTGCCCTTCAAAAATATTGGCACCCTTTATAAAGAAGGTTAGAAAAATCTCAGCTTTTGGTGAAGTAGCTTTATTTCACACTGAATTTTTTTTTTTAATCCAGCAATTGGATTGACACCATTGTATGGTGCTTTGCTTTCCCAGTAAAACAGCACTGAGTAACATTTTAGAAGGTTGGAAAACAGAACAGGACATCAGAGAGACCACTCCTCTTTACTGAATCTCTACACAACATCCAGGATCCCAGGCCCTGACTTCTGCATTCTTCTCCTCAGCTCACTACACAGGTTCCTAAATGGGGTTCAGGTCATGGGGCTGAGATGAACATGGCAGAATCTTGACTCTGTGGTCAGATTTTTTTTTTTTTTTGATCTAGACATTTGCCTTGGATCATTGTCCTGATGCAGTGGTGACCCTGTTTTAGTTTAGTTCCTGAGAGACAGCCAGATTTTGAGTTTAAATGTCCTGCTATTTCATGGTGTCAATGATGCCAGCTGTCCTAACTAGGTAAACCTTGGACAAAATCACAGAACCTCCCCCATATTTTACAGGTGGCATGAGATTCTTTTCATTAAATTCATCCTTCTTCTTTTGCCAAACTTTCCTTGTGTGTTTATGGCCAAACAGCCCCATTTCTGTTTGATCAGACCCTAGAACAACGTTCCAGAGAAGGATGATTTTTGGAGATTTTAAGTCTTTCTCGCCATCCTCCTCATTGTACATGGAGGTGAAATAAATGTGTTCAACACTTACCCATGTTGATGGAAGAAAATCTGGCCACGATCTCCCCTCATTTTTGTTCTCCAGTTCATTGGGAAGTTCTTACACACTCCAATCAATTCAAAAATATACAATTTAAATAGGAAACAAGCTCCACTTACCTTGTGTTAACAATTATTTCAAGGTGTGCTTGTAATTGTGGCAAATGTGTTTTAAATGAAAAAATGTAATTTGTCAGTAAGGGATATGTTTTCCTCTGAATAAATTTATTTCATATACTGGAGCCGGATTTTCAATACATTTCCAAATGGTGACAGTACTTGGGGAGGGCACTGTATAAAAAAAAAAAATAATAATAATACATTAATGTTGCTTCTTCCTTTATAGGTGTTTTGCAGTAAAATGTTTTGCAGGCAAATTATCACTCATTCATCTGACCTCAAATGTGTCACATTTGGAATCATTTTAATCTATCCAATCAGTTATAATATTCAAGAAAATAAGAGCACAAACTCTACTTAACAATGTATTGAATGGTTCTATGAAATTAGTTTTGGACTGTAGAAGAATACATTCCTTCATTCCTGGTCAGTCGGGTGCCATAGTAACAAGCATCATCTTTAAACTACCACCACCGTGTTTGACTGCCGGTATGATGTTCTTGCTAACATGTTGTAGTAACTTTACACAAGATGTAAGCTGACTGCTATTTTAAAACAAGTTCCATTTGAGCCCATCTGCCCATAGAACATTGTTCCAGATGGCATCGAGCCCACCAGGCTGTTTTTTTGGACAAATGTTCCTCATGATATCCTTAATGGATATCATTTTAGTCTGTTCTCTTTGTAATGGAAGAATCATGAACAATAACCTTATATGAGGCAAGCAAGGCTTTAATCAGGGCATAGTGCGCTTCTTGTAGAGACCATTTAGAGTACTCCACTTTGCTGAAAAGGTTGTTTTTAAGAGTGGTTTGGATTAAGTAGGGCTGGCAGTAATCAAGCATGTATCAAGTCTAATTGATAGCAATTGCCTCCTATATTTGTTTAACTGGTAGGCTGCATAACTAAGAGTCAATCATGGGGACAATTGTGGAAACCTTCTCAGTAAATGGGAAGATCATTTTTGTTTCTATTAAATCTTTTGTATTTATTCAGGTTTTTGTTTCTTAATTTAGTTTCAAGCTCTCAGCAGTTTTACATGGCATATCTACAAAAACAGAAGAAATTGCATGGGGCTAAAAAGGTTCAAAGCTCTACTTTGAACCATTAGGAAATACTCTGAGAAAATCAACTCCATCAAAGTTTTACTGGTCCAAACTCAGTCTTGACCCAGGTTCAGGTGGGACTTGTCTTTTTTGCACTCTCTGTACATGGACATGCAATGACAGAGTCAATTTGTGTCTCCAGTACCCTTCTTGAAAGGTCCATATACCTCATTTCCTGACTGAAGGAATAAAGTGGAGGATATTGGCAGGGCGGTGAGTGTTAAATGAAAAAAGTCTTGAAGAACAGGAAAAAGAAGGACATTTGAGGGGCTGTGACATATGGCAAGAAAAACTAAGCATGCTTGGTTTATGAGATTAAGGGCTGGGTAAATGGCACATAAACAGACCCTAAAAACCCTGGTTTGGTTTTTCAGCCCACACGTTGTGTTAAGCCTGTTGGACTGGGTTATTCACTGTGTCCTAACAACCCAGTCAGTAGGATCATTTTCTCAATCGCAAGTTCAGTTTAGTACAAATTGATTTAAACAGCTTCTAAAGAGGCAGTGGCATGCAATCATGGCAGGAATCGCCTGAGTCAACCATGAAACAGAGATTAGCGAATGCAAAAAGGCAAAAAAAAATATATTGTTTATACTGTCTTAAAGTTAAACATCACAACATTTTTTGATTACACCTATTACATCTATCCATTTAATTTTGGTTGACAAAATTTCCCTTTTGAATTAATTACACAGCAAACGTTGCGAACAACCTTGGTTAAGTTCTTACTACAAGATTTTATCCCTGATTTTCCACATGCTGTTTTTGAACATTTAGTTGAGCTCCATTTTTGGGGAGACAAAGAAATCCCGTCTCATGCATGTTATCATGTCATTCCCCATGTCACTTCTCACATGTGATTAAGTGATAATGCACAGTTTGGAAACCAGCCAGGCTCCTCAGAACGTCCACCTGGTGTGTGTGAGCCCCTGTATCAGCCGTGCATGTTTAAACCACAGCGACTAGATTTGGGTCAGTTATGTAGTGTAGTTGAGTAGCGGTCATGCAGTGAGACCAAGCCATTAGACTGCATTTTAAATTCTCCCTTCTCTTTTGTGAGTACATGTGTTTTTATCTTGTTTTCCAACAACCAAAGGCATTCGTTTTTATTAAACAATGAGTATACAGTGTATATAAAAGGTAAAAACTACCAGTGGCAGGTCAGTGTAATATAAATGTAACTTCTTTGTCCTGGGCTTTCTATATCCATCCATCCATCCATTATCTGCCGCTCGTCCCAAACGGGGTCGCGGGGGAGTGCTGGTGTCCAACCCAGCGCACACAGGGCGAGGACGGGGGACGCACCCTGGACAGGTCGCCAGCCCATCGCAGGGAGGCTTTCTATATATTGGGAGTTATTCAAGGGTGAATAAGGTCAGTTTAACCCAGCATGTGCCATTATGCAGTCACCCAGCACTCGGTTATGGAAATGACCTGAAGTGTATCGTGTTTTAGCCAGTATATTAGTACATATGTATATGTGTGTGTGTGTGTGTGTGTGTGTGTGTGTGTGTGTGTGTGTGTGTGCATGTGTGTGTTTGTGTGTTAGAAGGACTGACATTGAAAGAGAGAAAGAGGTTGAAAGATATTGTGTGTGTGTGTGTATCCCACTGTTTAAGAGAGAGTCTTAGTTAATACTTCACTGCAGGTCCACTCTCCACTTACTTCCCATCCTAGAGAGAGAGAGAGAGAGAGAGAGAGAGAGAGAGACAGAGAGTGAGACAGAGGCAGACCATTGATTACTATAGTTTCTTGAGAAGATGTGAACTATAGGAGATTGAGAAAAGAATGTTGGCTGGGTTCATCAGCCTTTTATTCTCACCAATGACTCCATATCCATTCAGGGGCCTTCTCTACAGCTCTGTCTTTATCTCACTTTCTTTTCCTCTTCTTCTCTCTCTTGGACCTCTTGTGTTGTCATAGTCTGTTGTGAAAACGTATGACTCTTCAACGCTCAACCACTATATCACTACAGACCATATATGGGTCTTAACTAGTCATAGGTTCTACATTTTTCTTTATTTTTATTTTTCCCCAAGAAGTCTACCCCAAAGTGTTTCTGTGATGGTGTGTATCAGAAAACGTATTACAATTACTTAGGTATTGAACCGGCTTTATTTCTTTTTTTTTTTTTGTCCCGGTATTGATATGATTAATGTGTTGGGAGGAGCATCTCCAGTAAGTATTTCTTACAATATTACAGAAACACAGAATTTCTTCAAGGATATATCTCACACATCCAGACAATGATCAAAGTTAATGCGGGAGGTGTACGTTTGTAATATGTTCTGTTATTAACCTAAATGCCCAGTCATACCACATTTCACATTTCATTTTCTTTCACATAGCAAATAGATTGAATTTCAGTTTGGGGTGAAAAAACAATTAAAAACATAATTATCAGAAAGTTATGCGTTTAGTATATTACGTGGTTAGTAGCTGGCACCTGGCTGAAAATAAAAGTATACACTCACTCTGACTCTCTCACTCTGACTCACTCACTCACTCTTTGACTGACTGACTGACTCACTCACTCTCTGACTCACTCACTCTCTGACTCACTCACTCACTCACTCACTCACTCACTCACTCACTCACTGTGTTTGTACTTGTTTCTTTCCATTATTGTGCAGTATTACATTAAGTATTGCAATGCTGGAATTTAGGCAAGAAGGAACTGTAGTTACAGTGAGAACTGAATAGCCATGCAAAAGGGTCAAAGAGGTAGACAAAGTTTTTGACCTAAAAAGAGAAAAGAATGATAGATTACAATGGAAAAAAAAGACGAAATGGATGAGAAACTGTACAGTTTTCAGAGCAAGTACTGCACATAACACAGACATGTACAGAACGTTAAGGAAAGTGTGCATTTCAGCTCAGAGATGAATGTGAATTGTGAGCACATCATTCTGACATTAACAGAATTACAGTTAAACAGTTAAACATCACAACATTTTTCAATTACACCTATTACATCTATACATTTAATTTTGGTTGACAAAATTTCCCTTTTGAATGAATTACACAGCAAACATTGTGAACAACCTTGGTTAAGTTCTCAGGCTCCTCAGAACGTCCACCTGGTGTGTGTGAGCCCCTATACCAGCTGTAATGTAGTGTAGTGTAGTGTAGTTGAGTAGCGGTCATGCAGTGAGACCAAGCCATTAGACTGCATTTTAAATTCTCACTTCTCTTTTGTGAGTACATGTGTTTTTATCTTGTTTTCCAACAAACAAAGGCATTCGTTTTTATTAAGCAATGAGTATACAAAATAGGTAAAAACTATCAGTGGCAGGTCAGTGTAATACAATTGTACCTTCTTTGTCCTGGGCTTTCTATATATTGGGAGTTATTCAAGGGTGAATAAGGTCAGTTTAACCAGTTTAAAAATGATAGATTACAATGGAAAAGAAAGGTGAAATGGATGAGAAACTATACAGTTTCAAGTACCGCACATAAAACAGAAATGTACAGAACGTTAAGGAAAATGTGCATTTGAGCTCACAGATAAATGTGATTTGTGATCACATCATTCTGACATTAACACAGCATGTTCATTAAAGTCTTATTGGGTCCTGTGGTCCCATCACTGCCCAGCATGGCCTTTTTTTCCAGGGTTAAATTCAGCCTCCTCTGACAACCCCCACCACTATACAGCACTAGCCAGCTAAAAGAGGTCACTTCACTGCCAAACAAGGGCCACTAGAGAGAGGTGACATGGAGAGATGAGAGATGAGAGAGCGAGAGAGAGAGAGAGAGAGAGAGAGTGTGAGAGTGTAGGGTGAAAACGGGGACAACACTTTGTCAGAACAGTTCACTTCTCCTGCTGGGTTTTGGAAACGCTGAGTCAAAAATGTTCTCTCTTTTGAGATCACATCTGACTCAGGGCCATCGCGTTAACAATGAAGAGAGAGAAAAAGAAAATAGGATCAGTAAAGACAGGACAGTAAAACATGGTAAAGGTGAATAATGATTTAATAAATTTAGTGTGATTTTCTTATTTCAGGCCGGTGTATATGATTATGATTGATGATAATTAAATTCTAATTTATCTAAGGGAATATGTAACCAATGGCTAAACAACAGGCTCATCAAACCAATTGCATTATACTGGTGTAAAATGTTATGCGATAGTTTTTTTTTTTTTTTTTTGGTCTTTTTGCACTGCTGACCTGTAAAGGTGTGCTGTGCTATCTTAAACTAAGCAACAGATCCTAGTAGATCCCACAGCTGCTCAGTCAGATTGAGATATGAGGATTTTTTAGGATAAGTCAACACCTTGAACTTTTTGTCATGTTCCTCAACCATTCTTGAACATTTTTTCAGTAGAAGTGGGGCATATTTATGGAAAGAGCCCACTGCTTTTAAGAGATATTGTTACCATTAAGGGTGTTCTTGGTCTGCAGCAGTTTTTTACTTTTTTTTACATGTCAAGGTACCATTAACATGAATTCCAGAATCCAGAACTTCCCAGCAGCACATCAGCACTTCCTTTGTCAGATTGTCTTCCTTCCGTCGTTCATCCTAGTCTCCATCTTAGCAAAGCACTCATACCCTGGTCATCAACAAGATAAAATAAAACATGATTTATCAGACCAGGGCTTCCTTTATTGCTTTAACCACTGTCGGTAGATATGAACCATTGCATAGCCCTCTCAAGACCTGCCTTTCTCCGAGATGCTCTAACCCTATCCATCACAATTTTGCCCTTGTTGCCCAAATTACCTCCTTCAACAACATAATCTTCGAGGACTGGGTATTCACTTGCTACCTACTTTATCTCACCCCTTGACAGGTGCCTCCTTAATGAGATAACCAATGTTATTTTCCTCACTTGTCAGTGGTTTTAATGTTAAGATTGGTGGTGTAGGTTCCTAATTAGACTGCGCTGCTGAGAACAGAATAAATATAAATACTGTAGACTGTAATCTAAAGCTGCATTTAAGAATTTGTTTCTGAATCGTATCATTACTTAAATTACAACAGCATTTGTAAGTTAGCTGTCAGATATCTGCGAATATTCTCATGCATTTTACTTGGTCTAGTTTATCACACATTGTGTTTAATGGCAGACCTGCTTTAAGGAACAACTACCTAAGTGCTCTTCCTGTATTCTAAATATACTTTTTATAAATTGTGATCATTTTTATATAAATCATAGCCATTAATAGTCCACATCTTTCTATCACTGTTTTTGAATTTTAGCCAAAATATTTATTGCAGCATAAAGATCAGATTAAGATTATAGGACCCTTAAACGTAGGTTGCTCCAGGGGGACTGGCCCTGTAATGAGGGCAAATTTGTTGCTCTGGATAAGAACGTCTTCTACTTCTTCTTCTTCTTCTTTTTCTTTCGGCTGCTCCCCTTTAGGGGTCGCCACAGTGGATCAACCGTCTCCATTTCTTACGGTCCTCTGCATCTTCCTGCTTCAAGCCAACCACCTGCATGTCCTCTCTCACCATGTCCATAAACCTCCTCTTTGGTCTTCATCTTCTCCTCTTTCCTGGCAGCTCCATCTTCAACATTCTCCTTCCAATATAATCCTCGTCTCTCCTCTGCACATGTCCAAACCAACACAACCTTGCTTCTCTAACCTTGTCTCCAAGACGTCTAACCTGAGCTGTCCCTCTAATATACTCATTTCAAATCCTGTTCATCCTCGTCACACCCAACGAAAATCTCAGCATCTTTAACTCTGACAGTTCCATCTCCACCATCTGTCTTTTTGTTAGTGCCACTGTTTCCAGCCCATACAACATAACTGGTCTCACTACTGTCCTGTAAACCTTCCCTTTTACTCTAGCTGGTACCTGTCTGTCAGAAATCACTCCAGCCACTCTTCTCCACCCATTCCAACCAGCCTGAACTCTCTTCTTCACCTCTCTTCCACACTTGCCGTTATACTGAACTGTTGATCCCAAGTATTTAAACTCCTCCACCTTTGTTACCTCTACTCCCTGCATCCTAACCACTCCACTTTCCTCCCTTTCATTCACACTCATGTATTCTGTCTTTGCCCTACTCATTTTCATTCCTTTCCTTTCTAGAGCATATCTCCATCTCTCCAAGTTCTCCTCAAGCTGCTCCCTACTCTCACTACAGATCACAATATCATCAGCAAACATCATCGTCCACGGAGACTCCTGTCTAACCTCATCCGTCAACCTGTCCATTACTATTGCAAACAAGAATGGGCTCAGCACTGATCCTTGATGTTAACCAACCTCTACCTTAAATGCATCCGTCACTCCCACTGCAGATCTCACCACTGCTACACTGCCATCATACATATCCTGAACTTCTCTCACATACTTCTCTGTAACACCAGACTTCCTCATACAAAACCACAAATCCTCTCTAAGCACCCAGTCATATCCATCAACACCCTCAGAGCAAACATTGCATCTGTAGTGCTCTTTCTCGACATAAAACCATACTGCTGTTCACTGATCCTCACCTCTTTTCTTAACCTAGCTTCCACTACTCTTTCCCATAAATTCATGCTGTGGTTGATCACCTTTATCCCTATATAGTTACCACAGCTCTGTTCATCACCCTTATTCCTGAAAATAGGTACCAGTACACTTCGTCTCCACTCCTCAGGCGTCCTCTCACTTTCCAAGATTGTGTTAAACAATCTGGTCAGAAACTTCGCTGCCATCTCCCCTAAACATCTCCATGCTTCCACTATTATGTCATTCGAACTCCCAGCCTTTCCATTCTTCATCCTCTTCATTGCTGCCCTTACTTCCATCTTGCTTATTTGCTGCACTTCCTGGTTCACTCTCCTCACACCATCCGATCTTCTCTCTCTCTCATTTTCTTCATTCATCAGTCCCTCAAAGTATTCCCTCCATCTGCTCAACACGCTCTGTTCACCTGTGAGTAAATTTCCATTTCTATCTTTAATAGCCCTGACCTGTAGCACATCTTTCTCAGCTCTGTCTCTCTGTCTAGCCAATCAGTAAAGGTCCTTTTCTCCCTCTTTATTGTCCAACCCCTCATACAATTCACCAAACACCTTATCTTTGGCCTTCACCCTGCGGTTCATCTCCTTGTACACCTGTCTACTTTCTTCATCTCTCTGACTGTCTCATGTCTTCTTTGCCTCCCTCTTCTTTTGAATACACTCCTGGACTTCTTGGTTTCACCACCAGGTCTCCTTATCCTCCTTCTTCCTTCCAGATGTCACACCAAGTACCTTTCTAGCTGTCTGCCTTATCACTTCTGAAGTAGTTTCCCAGCAATTCGGTAGCTCTTCAACACCTCCCAGTGCCCGTGTTAACTCCTGCCAGAATTCCACCTTGCAGTCCTCTTCCTTCAGCTTCCACCACTTGATCTCCTCAACGCTGCCCTCATTTTCCTCCTCTTCTTGACCTCCAAGGTCATCCTACAGACTACTATCCTATGCTGTTTAGCTACACTCTCCCCTGTCACTACTTTGCAGTCTCCAATCTCCTTCAGATTGACCCTCCTGCAAAGGATATAATCCACCTGTGAGCATCTTCCTCCACTCTTATACGTCACCCTGTGCTCCTCCCTCTTCTTAAAATAAGTATTAACTACAGCCATTTCCATCCTTTTTGCAAAATCTACAACCATCTGACCTGCAGCATTCCTCTCCTTGACACCATATCTAACAATCACCTCCTCATCATCTCTGTTCCCTTCACCAACATGACCATTAAAATCTGTATAACTAGTGGCTGGGCTGGATAAGAGCATCTGCTAAATGCTGAAAATGTAAATGAATCATGTATAAATGATTTGTAAGCCTACATTTATTCATGAATTGTATGTATTCTATATTTCCCTTATCCATCCCACTTGTCTGACCGATTTGCACCCCTGGATGGATGAAGAAACATGAGAAATGTAATAACTGAATCACTGAATGATTCCCTCCTTCAGGGTTGGAATTTAGAATCAAGTATCAGATTTATTTATTTGTATATTCAGTTATAAAGTTGTGTCACGTGTGTGTGTGTGTGTGTGTGTGTGTGTGTGTGTGTGTGTGTGTGTGTGTGTGTGTGTGTGTGTGTATAGGTTTGAACCACTCAACAGACTGATCTTCTGGAATCACCTGCTTAATGGCTTAAGTTAGATGCTTTGATATGATTGAAGGATCCTTATAATATCACTGAGTGTCTAGACCACCAAAAAAACAATCCTCTGAAACTGCTACCAAGACTGGACTAAGAATGAGAGACAAAGACTTTGTGCTTCATGAAACCTGCAGAACTTTTCCTTAACTACACATTAAAAACACAAATGAGGGGTGATGAGGGGTGAAGTGAGGGATGGTCTCAAGAATCGTGTATGGTACTGTTGCATAGAATGCACATAAATAACAAATAAATAATAATGCAAATATTTGAAAATGTAAATTAAAAGAGGATTTTGTAAAATAAGGCATAAAGTAACATCATCCCATTAAGTAAAAAATCGGAATTATTAATGAGCGAATCATTTTAGGACTCTTTTTTATGATCTACTAAGAATTATTAAAAATCTATTACATTTGTGCTCTGTCTTTTTTTAATGTGACTGTGTGCTTTTTGTTTTTGCTTTGATTCATGATTAAGTGTGTTCACCTTTGTATAGATTGCCATCCCTCTTTTCCCAAGCGTTTCTAGTCTTGTATCATCTATAAGCACCTCTGTGTTCCAGGGTCTGGTGTAGTGTCCTGCTTTGCACATGTTTTCTGCCATTTAACCTGCATTTGCCTTGTGTTTGGCTGGTCTTTTATTGTGTCTTTCAATCCTGTTAGCATTTTCAGTGGTGAAGTTGGTATTCTTTTGCTTTGTTTCATTTAATGACGTTACATAAACTTCATATAAAGCTCTCTCTCCAATATCCTATACCTAAATGTACCTTCATTTATTCAGTATATAATATGAATAATGACAAATACCATGACTTATTCAGTATAACTATGTTATAATAGCTCACTAACAATTGAAGGATACACTTAATATAGTAACTTTTCAGTACTTGCAGTCAGGAAACCTTCTGAGTAATTAATGGTGTTGGTAATAAACCTTTTGCATCTATAATAGTAATAAAAATGTGATCTCAGAAATATCAGTGAACTTAATGTCAGATGAAAGTGCTTTGCCTCGCTGAATTAAAAATCTAACCTAATGATATGGAATGTAAGTTGATTCTGAATGCAATTAATAAAATAATTATCAATAATTGTATAAGAAAAGTAGTATTTATTTAATTACATTTTTTTTTTTCATTAGAAACACTGGACGGCCTAATATGGCACCCTTTACTGGATAGCAGATGAAAATCTGAAATTGCTGACCTAGAACTAGACTTGACTAGAACTCTCTCTCTCTCTCTCTCTCTCTCTTACTCAGTAAGTGGATATGTATGGCTTATGGATCTATCCCAAACCATTGCCCCATTGCCTCCGCTTCATTGGAGTTTCTATCTCTTACACCTGACTAGTTTTTCCACTATAGAACTCCACACACTCCTCACACTTCACATTTTTCTTCACCCCTCACATTTTCCATCTCTCTCTCTCTCTCTCTCTCTCTCTTGCTCTCTATCTGTATAATCTGGTGGTCTGGTGGTAGAGTTGCTCCTTTCATTGGCTGATAGTAGAAAGCTGTGGTTGGGCAATCTGCCAGACAGCCAGAGCTATCAGATACGCATGGAATCCTAATACTGGCCAACCCAGACACACACCGTGTGTGTGTGTGTGTGTGTGTGTGTGTGTAAGAGCAGTGAACCACAAAGAGAGAATACGACAGCTAAAATTAGTGTCACTGAGAGCTGAAGTGTTTGTGACTGAGCTAATATTAGAGACTAGGAGCCAAAAGAGGAAAGTCGCACAAACACTAACTTCCCTTCCATCCTTTTTTCCTCTCTCTCTGTTTCTATATCCATATCTCTCTCTCTCTCTCTCTCTCTCTCTCTCTCTCTCTCTCTCTCTCTGGGTGTAGGGAAATAGGATAGAGTGAAAGGCTTATTCATTTTTCCAGCTGAATAAAAGGAACGATTTGCTGCAAAGTATCTCTGAACAAATGAAAGCGGACACAAGCAACCCATTACTTTCACACAGGACCATCGAGACCAAATACATCCATCATTGGTCCCCGGGTTATTCATAATATCACGCTACAGTGAAACTTGTTTAAATACACCATGTCCAAAAGTATTCAGATGCAGTTTTTATTTAGTGAATGCAAGTTTTCTAAGATCTAAGTTTTTCTAAGATTTCTTCAGTTAAAATTCCATTACTTGCATTGTTTCACTTTCATTAACACTTTGATTACACTGAAATGTGTCATTTCACGTGTCACATCCGTGTCACATCCAAACTACAGCTTTATTGAGAAATCTAGTGAAAATGGAAAGATGTATTTTCTGTTGTTTTTGTAGCTGCATTTCTCTACTGTTAAAAAGTGAAGTAAAAGTGACTATTTTGTCATTGTGAAACATGTCACAGCACACAGTGAGCCACAATGAAATTCAGCCTCTGCTTTGCCCATACACACCATGCAGCAGGGGACAGCTATTGAAACTGCCTGGGGAGCAGTGATGGTGACAGTCCCTTGCTCAAGGGTACCTCAGGGCAACCTACTGGTCTGAGATTCAAACCTATGACCTTCTGGTCCTGGGGCCAAGTCCCTAACCACTAGGCAACTGCTGGCCCAAAGCTTTGCATGCAGTTCAAATTATTATTAACAAAGATTTTATTTAACATTAATGGAATCTACTTAAAGTACAGGCTTATTCTGCACTAAACAATGTGTTCTCACTTTGGTTTTTGCTAGTCAGAACATTGAAACTTGAAATAATGTTAAACATGTAATGACATTGTAAATTAAAAAAGAGATTCTTTAAAGTTTCATACAAAAAATGGACAATGTTTCATTAAAGCCTTTGGTTATGTTTCAGGAAATTGTTGCGCTTCTGAACCTTGGAGTGGTTTATAATTACTGATCTTGTCACAGTAGGGGGCACTCTGTTCTGACTGAGCACACCTGGGCTCATAAGGGCACAGGTGTGTGTTACTGGGGCAAGATTATTAAATCCCAGTGAGTCAGAGCAGAACGTTGGTCATTCACACGGTTCTTTGTGGTGGTTCATCCGATGTCCCTTGTTCAAGTGGTTCCTGAGTTATAGTCACGTTAAAGTTAAGAATAAGACTCCCCGCTATGCACATTTGTCCAACCCACAACACCCCAGAATTACAGAAATGGCCGACATTTTGGTGGTAGCTAGTTATTAGAGTTGATGCAATCCAGGAAGCTGACAACCACGCGGTAGAACCTCAGGAACCCCAGAGCCCTACAGAAGCCTGGAAGGGCAAGAACAAGCTCTGGGGGTGATGGCGGGGACCATCAAAGAGAGTGTGCGGTGTCTGGGGACCCTAGCTTCTGGGATTTCGGATGGGTCATCTCTGGAGTTCCTGAGAAGTGGCGAGTGGAATGCAACAGCCAAGGATCTTGTGTGGTGCCTGGAGCTTATGATGCGATTCCACTCGTTTTGCCCTGGGGCTCAATGAGCACCTGGAGACAAACAGCCAAATCAACCAGTCGCTGGTGGTAATAGGCACAAAGGTGAAGCTGGACCCAGATCTGCTGAAGTCAATGGCTTCATCTGCTCCCCCTCTACCCAGTTCCCAGTTCCTCACCGGCTATAAGTCGTGGCTGCTCGGGTTACTTCAGGCCCAGCACCAGAGCGCAAATCTTCGTCACTGGCTTCCATGTTAGCCCAGAGAGCAGGGCTGGGAAGCCGCCTCCTATGCCAGCCATGGAAAGCGAGGCCTTAATGATGTCTTCTGTCTCAGCACCAAAGGACGGTGCTTCTTCACTGGCTTCCATGTTAGCCCTGAAAGGCAAGACTTTGACAACATCTCCTGTTCGCATCACAGAATGCAAAACTTCGACAATGTCTCCCGCTCATGTCACGGAATTTGGGACTTTTGCGATAACTCCTGCTTGCGTCACGGAAGGTGGGACTTCGATGATGTCTTCTGCTCGCATCACGGAGAGCGGGGTTTGGAGGCTGGCTCTCGCGTTGGCTCCGGGAGGCAGGGCTGCGATGCCGGCTCCCACGTTAGCACAGAGGCCAAAGGCTAAAGAACACTTGGCCTGAAAGTCTGAGTCTGAAAAAGAGTGGCTGTCAGTTATGGATAAAGAAAGATTGAACTTGCCACCAGAGATAGTAAAGTATGTGCACTGAAACAGGATCTAGAAGACTTGAATGAGAAATTAGAAGAAAAGCAAAAGGAAATGTCTATTCTGTCAGAGTACTGTAGTGACTTTGGAAGATGAGTTAGTCTCCCTCCAAACCACCATTAATGAGCTGCTGGATGAAAGAACAAATCATGCTACAGCCGAGAGCTCTCTGGAGACTTAGATTTCTAGGCTGAACTCCAACGTTTCCAGACCCTGTTGAGACATAAAGACAACTCGTCCACAGCATACAGAGAAAAGACAGACTCACAGATCGCTGATCTGGAGCACAAACTGGTGGACTCCACTGACCAGCTGAAAGAGTAGAAGCAGCAACTGGCAGAAAGCGAAGCACATAATGAGAAACTGCAGGTGGAGTGGATTGAAGAGAGAAAAGGACTGCTGCTGCAGAGACCTGGAGAAAATTGTGAAGCTGGAGGAAGAGAAGTTCACACGGCAGTGGAAGAACCACGCTCACCTCAACAGCACGAACATGCTTCAGCAATTCCCTGCTGAAGAGTAATACTGAGTTGGAGAGCAAGGTGGAAATAGGCTTCTGTTTTGGATCATGCTCCTGCCTCGGAGGGTGGGGCTCCTGCTTTGGATTATGTGTCTGCCCCAGAGGGTGGGGCTTCTGTTCTGGATTATGCACCTGCCTCAGAGATCGGAGCTTCTGGGGACTGCTCAGTATCAGTATCACTCTGATGGAAGTGGATACTTGACACACAGCAAAAGCTGCAGCCATTACTGTGATGGCAGGTCCCACTGCAGTCCAGGAAATTTCCTGTGTGACAGAGAGAGACATGAGGAAGAAAACTGTCCTCTAATCCCTAAAGCTCCTTTACTATTTCCCGGAACATGCTGTGAAAGTCCCTCTGTAATGTGTGAAGGCACATCATTGTGTGTCAGCCAATCACAGCTGAGGGATGGGACATTGGATTTTACGGATGGATCTGATGAGCTCTTCTGTTTTCCTGGAATGGTGTATTTGGTTTACGCTAGATATTTCCTCTGTATTGGTGTCCAAATAATTCAATTTTAGTCCATCTGCCCAAAGAACATTATTCCAGAAGTCCTGGTCTTTGTCTACATTCTCTCTGGCAAATTTCAGCCTGGCCTTAATGTTTCTCTTAGAGAGCAAAGATTTCCTCCTTGCACATTCCCATATAGCTAATGTTGTGCAGTCTCTTTCTGAGTGTAGAGGCACTTTCACATCAACAGTAGCAAGAGCCTGATGTTGGTCCCATGATGAAATTTTAGGGTTTTTTGGAGACTTCTTTTAGCGCCTTGCAATCTGCACTCGAGGTGAACTTGTAGACTATTTTCTGGAGAGTGGAACGGCTGATTGCCAATTCTTTTGAGATCTTTTTAAATACCTTACCAGACTTATAAGCTGCTACAATTTGAGATTAAATATCCATATGTCTAAAATTGTTACAAAAACAAACAGGCTTTCATAGGGTGTCCCACTAAAAAAGTTGAGTTGAGTTGAGATGAACTATGGCTGAAAGGGTAGTTTGATGGTTAGTGTCCTGTAGAGCTTCCTCCAAGCAACATGACAGCAGCTACTGCAAAATTAAATCTTGGGAGGAGCATGAACAGATCAGCTGAAGTGGCAATCGCAGTGTCTCACTGACTGTCATCAATAATGCTGACTTCATGAAAAACTCTGAGGGATATAAAGATGGAAAATTTAAGGGCAGAAGGAGTTCTTTAGTGGTGAAGTTGTGAAAAGAAGTGTGGAAAAAGAAGCTCCAGTGATGCAGAGCTGAATGAAGTAGAGTGGAGAAAGACGTAAGGGAGTAACAAATGTGCTTACAAGGGCTCTTTCAAACTAGTGTCTCCACCACACACACACACACACACACACACACTCAAATACATATAAGTGAAGCATAATCCATAAGTTAATGATGAAGTCAATTAGACCTGCTTAAGGAGAAATGCATTTCATATTTTCCTCATTAGTGACTCTCTCTCTCTCTCCCACTCTCTTCCCCCCCCCCTTCTCTCACTCTTTGCTCAAACACACAAAGCTCATCGAGATGGCCTGATCTCTCCTGTGTGGATTGTTTGAAAAATAAATATGTAAAAGACATTGGAAATATGAAATAACATTAGTCAGGAAACATTGGTCTATTGTTGTTTCTCCAACACAGTTAGAAGTGTTGGAAAAAGGACACAGGAGGGGTTTAAATCATGCCCTGGGCAGCTGCGTGCATTTTCAAATGTCACCATCTCCCTTTCACTCTACAGACAATTTGTCAGCGAGTCATAACTGCAAATTGCCTTTGGAAAACCACTCTCTATTTACTTATTTATTTATTAGACACTTTTCTTAAACCTTTTTTTGTGAATAAAACTATATGATGTCGTTTGGGATGTTAATGATTGTGTCGCTAATCTTCTTTGGAGCTTGTACTCTACAGCGTGCCATATAGTGTGTGTATTGTGTTTGTGTGTGTGTGTGTGTGTGTGTGTATGTGTGTTACAACCCTTTAACTAAATAATATCCACAATGCACACACACATGAAAGTAGAGTGTTAATTGATTCTTATGCGATGGGGCTGAGAAGATGACGAATGGACGGATGGGTGAGCAGGGACTTTGCGGTCTTTGGTGTGAGCAGTTCAACACACTGTGTGACCCCCTCTCAACAAGCCCACCCCTAGCCCTGCACTGCCTGCACTCTGAAGAAGAAAAGTGGTCGGAAAATATCTCGAATGATCAGAGATCACTTAAACATATAGTGAAAACTTACCATAAATTAATATAGAAGAATTCACAGCCTATATTGGAAAATAAAATCATTTCAACGCACAATGAGAACAGAAAAGTAACAAGCCTTGAGGAAAAATACTTTAATTTGCAAGAGAGCCTAAAAACTATACTCTGGAGTAATGGAGGAAGGACACATGATCTGAGAAGTCCTGAATTATTCTGTTTCAGAGTGATGAATGCATCAGGATAAGAGAGGTGGATAAAGGTCATGTACCCTTCATGCCTAGTGCCTACCATACTTGCCTGTGGGGTTAGTGTTGTGATCTGGGGTTGATTAAGCTGGTCAGGTGCAGGTTCAGCAACATTATATGTCCAAAAATGAGGTCAGCTGACAAGCTGAATATACTGAACAACCTGGTTTTTCCATCAATGGATTTTTCTTTTTTCCTCATGGCAATGCCAGGATTCATTAGGTTCAAAATGTGAAAGAGTGGTTCAGGAGCCATGAGACATATTTTTCACACATGGATTTTTCCACCAAAGAGTCCGGACTGCAATCCCACATCGGGATGTGTTGGGGAAGACTTTAGTCAGCAGTTCGACTGTATCATCAGTACTAAATTTGATGAGAAATGAATGCAATTCTGGATAGAGATGAAATAAAGAGGCAGGCGGGGTTTATTTTGTATGCATGTGTGTATATTTGATTGTGTTCATGTGTGTGCAGGGGTATTAGTGTGCATTAGAAGAGCCTGAAGCAGCATATCACTTCTTCCAGCTCAATCATCTCACACTGACAGTCAAAAAAGAATTGCTCACACTCAGGTTTCCTGTATGAACACTTATAGGAACCGTACGAAAACAAGTGACAGACATTACAACGAGACGATAAAGATGCCCTCAGTTAAAGCCTCCTCTGAAATCTTCATTAAGGTGCATGTTGGGAAATGTAGAGGAAATAATGACCTGAAAAAATAGGCCAAAAATGACTCTTTGAATGATGCCATGAAAGAACCATTATGGTTTCCTAAAGAACTAAGATGTATGAGTATGAAGAACTTCTACACCTTCCTACTATGTAAATATTCTAAACCAAAGCTTGATTATGTAGAGCTGTGGGAATTTCCCCGTCATACATCATGTTCAAACATAGTTATTTTAGGTATTGTTCAGTTTTGTCGATCTGAAGACAGCAATGAAGAATGAAGAATATTCGGAAGACAGTTCCATCCATCAATCCATTTTATTCAAAAGGTGCAGAAACACCATGTACAGGTCGACAGTCCATCATAGGGCAGAATCACAGACAAACATATTCACACACACACACACACACACACACGCTCCCAATTAAATTAGGCAGATAATTTTGCATCCTCAATCTGCGTGACATGCATGTCTTTATGGTGGCAGCAGTGCAGTGGTGGCCTAGTGTTTAGGGTCTAGGCCCCATAATCAGAACATCGTGGGTTCAAGTCCTAAACCAAGGTACCATCCCACACTGTTACCAATCCCCTGCTGCACAGTGTGTATGGATTAAAGTGAAGGAACATTTTGTTGTGTGTGCTTGCTTTGTATTCACAATGACAAACAGTCACTTCACCTCACTTTAGACTGTTGAAAAAGCCGGAGCATCCAGAGAAAATTCACGCAGAACCCGAGAGAACATGCAACTTCTGAAAGGACACAGGACACCCTCTGGCCTAACTCTGGTTCTTCTCGCTGCGAGGCAGCAGCACTGTCCTGTGCCTCACCATAACAGCAGGGAGTTCACTTACAAACAAACAAAAACTAACATTCAGACGAAACATTGTGAGTTTGTCTTCAAGATAACATTATGCGTTATCTATAACGTAATCTTTTCGTCAACAGAAACAGTTTCATTGTAATAAAGACTGTCACACCCATAGAATACAATGAAATCCAGGCTAAGAATAAATACTGTCCATCAGCAGTACCTAATCAATTCTTCTCTAATATATTCTTATGACTCAAAAGATATTTAAACTATAAAGAAAAAACAAGTTCGAGGGATATAAATAGCTCCCTACAACAACAAAAATGGACCTCTGTGGGTTTGTGTGTATCTGTGTGTCTGGGGGAGGGGTCTGTGAACACACACACACACACACACACACACACACACACACACACACACACACACATACAAAGCCAACTCTTCTGAGAACAGATGTGTGTGTGTGTGTGTGTGTGTGTGTGTGTGTGTGTGTGTGTTTACTCTATTAAACCAACCTTAATTATCCAAGAAACCAAGCTTGGAATGGATCCAAGGAAATCAGTTGTCATATTTCATCAGTCTCTCAACACACACACCCACACACACACACACACACACACAAAATCACTCAGGCAAAAAGACAAATGGTGGAAGTATCAAAACCTCTGAGTTATATGTGACACCACAATGCATCTCTTTCAAATCACACACACTGAGTCTGAGAGCCATGGACTAAAAATTATGTGTGTGTATGTGTGTGTGTGTGTGTGTGTGTGTGTGTGTGTGTGTGTGTGTGTGTGTGTGTGTGAGTGTGTTATATTTAACTTCATATTCCCCTGTGTGGAGAGACAGTGACGGATCACCTTGCTCTATTCAATACAGATCCATAGCTTCTCATTTAATAAATGCTTCTCAGCCAATCATATCTCGCCACTGTGGTCATATGACCTGCAGTGTTATGACCTCGGAGCAACTATAAGACAAATTACATCACGTTTATGAAAAAGTAATGATTTCCGCTCCAAGAGATGCATTTTATGAGCTCAGTGGAGAGAAAAGAAGACTTCAGTAATTTGTTTTTGTCATTCTGTGTAGATAGAAATATTCAAAAAAAAAAAGAAAAATAATGGAGGAATAAGAAGGAGAACAAAGAATGAACCTATTAGTGAGTGAGAGAGATAAAAAATATCACACAGATCAATGACATGTAGCTTTGTGAAGGAGAAAGAGATGATCAGCGCTGAATTCTGGGAAATGAAGTCTTAAGTGATTTTACTACATTTTGATGGGATCTGTCTCTCTTTCTTTCTCTTTTTCTTACTAACAACTACATTGTTGTTAGTAAGAGAAATAAGACTGGCCATCAGTCTGGCTGAGATGTGCAGGTTTTATTCTCTGCTCTGGTCAAGTGTAGGGTAATTTTACAAACCGGTGCCAAATCTGATGTCTATTGAAATATTATAATGCTGGAGAGGAGCTCTGTGTACAGTCAGTAATAATGATCAACATTTTGGGCAAAAATTGTAGGTGTTTATTAGGATAATGTGTATTACTGCTGTCTTTCCTTTCTCCATTTATAATATATCCCCTACTTTAATGATTTTAGGCATTGTGTGCTGTAAAAAAATGTAAAATAATATTGTTTTCTTTATTTGACAGTTTTTCTTTTTTTCAGGAAGCTGTGGAAATGACATGATTAAAACAGACAGTCAGTTACATGTCTGATGTGAAATTCAAGTTCTAAAATTGTGCAACACTATGCATCTGTATTTTTTTTTAAATCAAATTGGTTTTAAAATACAAATAAGTTTTGACTTAATTACACAAATGTTTCCTGTTTTAAATTAATCAAGTGTTCAAATAATGCTAGTGTTTTTTTTTCCTCTCTCACTCTATGTATTATTTTTGGAAGTCTCTCTCTCTCTCTCTCTCTCTCTCTCTCTCTCTCTCTCTCTCTTTCTCTCTCTCCTGTCTCTGTCTCTCTCTCTCTCTCTCTTTCTCTCTCTGTCTCTCTCTCTCTCTCTCTCTCTCTCTCTCTCTCTCTCTCTCTCTCTCTCTCAGAAATGACAGATCTTGAAAAAACTGCATTACGAAATACACACAGTCAAAAAACAGTTTTCATCATGTCTTGTTCTGAAGCAAAAAATATTTGTGTGTGTGTGTGTGTGTATGATGATTGATATAGGGAAAAATCATGCATAAAGATGAAGGACTTTATTGTTTCACACAGCATAACTGTTATGCATTCATACAGTGTGCTATTAGAGAATATGGGGCTGCACTCTGTGGGTGTGTGTGTAGGTGTGGGTGTGTGTAGGTGTGGGTGTGTGTGGGTGTGTAGGTGTGTGTGTATAATCCAAGCTACCATGCCTGCTTTATTGGAATGTTACAAAATGTACAACAGAACAAAACATAACAGGCTGTAGCTGCATATATGGGTCTGCTTAGTAATGTGTGTGTGTGAGAGAGAGAGAGAGAGAGAGAGAGAGAGAGAGAGAGAGAGAAGAGAGACTAAAGCCATAAGTGAGAGAAAGAAAAACTAACGTTATTTGAACATGATTAATTAAAAGAAACATTTGTGTAATTAGGTTAAAACTGAATTTGTATTTGGTCTTTAAGTGTACAGTTTTCCTTTAAAAGATAGATACATAAAGTGTTGATTCTTCTGCAGTAGATTGTAGCTGGCAGACCTCTTGGTGGTCTAGTGGATTAGGAGTTAGCCACAGAATCGGAAGGGTGTAGGTTCAGACCCCTTACCAGTAGGATGCCCTGAGGTACCCTTGAGCAAAGTACCATCCCCATCACTGCTCCCCGGGCACTTTCATAGCTGCTCCCCTGCTGCACAGTGTGTGTTTGTGCATGGGTTAATGCAGAGGTCAGTTTGGTGTGGTTCACTGTGTGCTGTGGTATGTTTCACAATGATACAAATTCACTTTCACTTTTCATGTGTAACATTTAAGGAGTGTTATTTGCTGCTGGAATGAGAGGCCTCTCAAGTGGTACATTTCCCAAAGAAGAACATTTTGAATGGATGTTTATATAAAACATTGTTAAAGTATCTATGGACCATTTCTGAACCATTCATAAATAACATTCACACACAGTGTAAGAAACCACTGTGAGACTGGGCTAACACCTGATGGGAAGGAAAGTTGAATGTAACTTTGCCATACATTTAAACTGTTGCAGCAACAGGTTGCACACTTTTTCTGCAGATACTTCCATCTTTCAAGCTGACTTAACGAACTACACTAATACATATACAGTACTGTGTAAAAGTTTTAGGCAGGCGTGGAAAACATGCTGTAAACAAAGAACGCTTTCAGAAATATTAATTATAATTGTTTATTCTGATCAATTTACAAAATGCAAAGTGAGCGAACAAAAGAAAAATCTAAATCAAATCAATATTTGGTGTTACTACCTTTTGCCTTCAAATGACATCCAGTTCTTCTGGAATTTCTTACTTGGTTGGTAACTTGGTAAACTTAAAGTCAGAGAGTTGTGTAGTTATAGTCGGTGTATGATCAACCAGTTTTAGCAAACAGGTGCTGATGATCATCAATGTCACATGTAGATTGAAACACAGTCATGTCTGGAACAACCGACCAGCCGAGTCCTTCAAAAACTGTGTGCAAGTGTACCTAGAAGAACTGATGCTGTTTTGAGGCAAGGGAAAAGAACATAAATATTGATTTGATTAGTTACAGAAGTGTGGTGGTCTAGTGGTTAGGGAGTTGTCCCGCATCGGAGGTGTGGGTTCGATTCCCTCCGTGGGTTGCCCTGAGGTACCCATGAGCAAGGTACCGTCCCGTCTGCTCCCGGGCGGCTTTCAGCCAGCTGCCCACTGCTACCGGTGTTTGTGTGCATGGGTTATGCAGAGTCAATTTAGTTGTGGTTCCACAGCTGTGACACTCGCAATGACAAGGGTTGTCACTTTCACTTTCACTTTTCTCTTTGCCCATTCACTGCATTTTGTTGGTTGATGAAAATAAGCGATTAACACTTCCATTTCTGAAAGCATTCCATCTTTGTTTACAGCATTTTTTCACACCTGCCTAAAACTTTTGCACAGTACCGTACATGGATTGTTCTTTTTTGCCATTAAATAACTCTTTTTTTTTACATGCATTTATTCGGACTGTATAGGATAAAGCCCACATCTTGAGCATATTACAGATAGAAGCAGAGAAACAGGGCAAGTATTTTCCAAACTGTTCCTCCTGCGCTAAAGTCCACGTCCCCCTGGAAGAGAAATGATGAGAGCTGTGGTGTGTTTCAGAGGTGAGAGACCAAAACCCCCAAAATGCTTGGATGGTCAGAGCAACAAAAAACTAAAAAACTGAAAGACGTTAATCTGCTGTGGCTTGTTCTCTTAAATCCTCTGGTGCTTTCAGTGCTCATCCTCACATCATGTGAACTGACCACCATGAGACGTCGCGTGTGGAGATGTCACAAACCAGCTATGCTATAGAGATGTATCTTTTCTGCTGCATTCTATTGCTTTCTCTCTCTCTTTCTCTATACCCGCCCTCTCCCATTTGTATCGTTTGATCCACATTTCAACTTAATTGGATTTGGATATCGTGACTTTAGAATTTGGGAGTAAACCTTTCAAAAAGTGACACTACAGTTTATAAACTTAATAAAATATGCTCTGGCAGAAATATTCTGTGGCAGGTCATGAAAGGTTTTAGATCTATGGTATAAAAACCCTTTCGCTGGGTTCCTGAGAGAAACCTGACACTGGTGGATTTTTACATTTTGTTCTTTGCACTCACTAAAATTGTGTTTAAACAATGGCATCGCTCAAAGAACCTTTTGTGGCACTTTTATTTAGTCATTTTTCATTCTTTGTATTTTGAGTGCATTCATATTCTGAGTATCAACATGAACTGTTTTTTTATTGGATAAAGCTGAGGGATAGAGGCACCAACAGGGCATATCCAGAACGGAACTCACGGTTTATTCTGTAATCTAAGGCCATTTTTCAGGGAGGGATTTAAACTGGTTTCACTCACTTGGGGGCAAGGCTAGTGTTTGGAGTGTGCATTAATATTAAGATGTGTGTAATAAGGACTTTTTTTGAACAGCTGCACAAAACTGCAATGGGTCCTTGTGATACAAAAAAGCTAAATATATAATAATAAAACAAAAGTACTTTGTTGAACTTTATCTTAAGTACACTGGGATAGATAGCCATCCCCCACCCCGTATTGTTTGAAAAAGAGCTTAGAAAATAGTTGGATGGATATGGTGATGGTTTCCATCTATCCTTAATCTGCGCTGCTTCTCCTAATTAAGGTAACGGGAGGTGCTGGACCCTTATCCACTACTCATATGGTCAACTAAGATCACCAATGAAGCTCACAAGTTCATCAGATAACGAGTGGATCACATGCTGCAGTGAGTGAAATGTGTTCACTTACTGTCCACTCTGTCACTCTACTGACACTCTAGCTGACTGTAGGTCCACCTTACGGAGAGTAAAATTGATGATAGGCTCATTTGATCCTGCATAAGGTGTGGTCATCCTCGATATCTTCTCAGATTTTAGTTTTTGGCCAATAGGACAGTGTTGTGTGGGTATTTTTAGTTGGTGGACCATTCAAAGCCCATCAGTTACACTGAGATGTTTAAACACTCCGGCAGGACTGCTATGCATGATCCACAGTCTGCAGCACCTACACACACACACACACACACACACACACACACACACACACACACACACACACACACACACACACAGACAGATGTGTTCATGTAGACACACAAGAGAAGGTACTATCACTCATCCTCCTCTCCTTTCATTAAATGGTAATTTCTTTCCTTTCTGATCAGAAATAGGGCTGGGATTACAGCACTGTCGTTTGCAGACCCAATCTCTCTCTTTCTTTTTCTCTCTCTTCACCTTCCTGATTGATCCTATTATATACCTCTATCTCTTCCCTTCTTTCTGTCTTTCTTTCTTTCTTTCTTTCTTTCTTTCTTTCTTTCTTTCTATTCTCCTTTCTCATTTCACTTCACTCTCTGTACTCCATCCGTTCTATTTCACTGTGGCATTTATCTCCCTGTCCGTTTATCTCTTCCTCTCTCTCTCATTTTCTCTGATTCTCCATGAGATTTATCTCTTTTTCCTTTCATCTCTCTCTCTCTCTCTCTCTCTCTCTCTCTCTCTCAATGCATGAATATTTTATTTACATTCATAAAATCAGATGGCCTACAATGGAGAGAGAAAAGAAGGCAGAATGGGATGGAAAGGGAGAGAGAGAGAGAGAGCGCAGGACACTAATATCTCTGTGTAAATAGTAATTAGTTGAACCAATCATCTGCAGATCAATACAGGGCTTAGAGCTGGATATATGCCATCACACTCACTCACACACACACACACACACACACACACACACACACACACACACATACACACACACACACACACACACACACACACACAGGCCAGAGTTCAAAGGTCACACTCTGCTTTAAAGCCTTCATTGGTTTATTGCAGTGTGTGTTTGTGTGTGTGTGTGTGTGTGTGTGTGTTATTTCAAGATGCCAATCAACATGTGGATGAACACACTTAAGCACACTGCCAAATTTGCAATTATAAACAGTTCTTATTTTCATCTAAAGAGGATCTGCACTAATCTGATACATATTAAAACGAATAAAACAATTTTATTAAAGAAACTGAAAGCATTTACAATTGTAATCTTTTCCAATTAGTCAAAGAGGAGGGCAAAAAGAAAAAAAAAAGAAGACGACTTAACATTTGAGTCAGACAGAAATGTCTAAAGAGGGGACCAGCCGCCATGCTCGATGGAATTCAGCAAACTAAATTAGCATGTCTAATTAGCTCTAAATCCTTGACAGTTTAATGTCTGAGATTAAAGCAGAAGTCTAAATGCAAAAGAGCTCATTTGCTACTCAAATATATTAAGTGTTCATGTAAATTTCACTTGTTAAAAGACAAAGCATTTTGTATGTTTTGGATAATAAAAATTCATGATGCTTCTTTATACACCTTATACATTTGGAAGATGCTTGAAATTATGGGGACAATGAGGGAAACATTTCTGCAAACACTCATATTTAGAGGCACGATGCTGTAAAAAGCATGTTCTCATTTCCTTAAATTCCATTAATTATTTCCAAAAATATATAATACAAATTATTAAATGCAGGTTAGCATTTATGAGGAGAATTTGTATGTATGCTGTTGGTCTCAGAGATACTAATGTAACTGTTTATTTATTATTCATTAAATTATAAATCAGGAAGCAAAAGTGAAAGTGAAAATGAAAACGAAGACGTTGTATCGAAATTTTGAAAAAAGTTTGAAAATCCATGCTAGACGATTAGATCTTGAGACTATTTCATGACGAATGGACCAGAGCAACTTACACTCCTTGTACTTCAACATGTCTCTTATGTCCTCATGCATGAAAAGTGTGAGAAAAAAATAACTCCGAATGTATGTTTGTGTACCCAGAGTAGGCATAACCTGCCCACACACACACACACACACACACACACACACACAAACATGCCAACACACACACAAACAGACTCTGCCTCTCTCTAGACAGATGCAATTACATGCTATTTGTAAATAAATTAAAGGCACTTCTCGCTGGATGGCAAAAAGAAAATCAATTCCTCAATCAATCATTTCTGTGTGAGACCGCTTCACCAGGCCCTTCCTCCAAACCCATCAAGTGCTAGAGAGGAGAGGATTAAGTGGAAAACTGATTAGAGGAAGGAAGGGTGAGAGGTTATGAACCAGAGTTTGTATCATCCATTGGAATACAATTGCTTATAGTGTGTCATTCATGTTTTTCAGATTAAGACACACGGAGCGTCAGACACTGTCACTTTCCCTCTCGCTCTCGCTGTTCATTTGGCTGTGAAAAATGATTTGGCTTTTGATTTTGAAGAGGTAAACAACGTGTCTGCTTTTTGAGAAAGCCAAGCCACCTGACTGATTTGTATTTAAAAATCCAAAAAGATTCATTGACAGAAAATCACACATTAATTGCTGATGTTTTCCTTTGTCTGCCAACTATGTTTGGTAATTGTTCAATTTAAGGAGCGTAACAATGTTGCAACGCTTTGGTAAACTACAACAAGCCACATTTGACTGCTACTTTATTAAGAAATAACTTTACAACCTTTTCCAATTACACATGGTAATGTTCAACAGCTTATATTAATATTGGAGATTCCAGCCGCTGCTTTATGAAAACATCCTGATGATGAGGATGGGTATGAGTACACAGATAATAAAGCATAATGAAAAATCTAAATGCTTAAGAAAATGATTAATAAAGTAGTGCTGGGTAATTAACAGTTATTGGCTTGGTAAAGCCTCATAGAGGTTCCGTACGTCTAATATTTTGTGCAAAGGAACAGGATGAATAAGATACAAATGAAAGTGTTAAAATGCAAAAGATGTCTTTATGGAGTCGTAATGAACAACCAGCTCATAGGGCTTAGTGAAAGGCTTCATATGGGAACATTGATTGTGAAATATTTTAACTGTTTAAGTGCATTTGAGTTGTTTTTGGGGTAAGAATGATAATTTGTTCACCATAATGACAGTTTTAACGCTGTTATCTATTAGAGCTGAAAAATATCCGTTCCATTCTCGTTTGTTGTGTGGTTATATTTAAATATATTCATTCATTGATTCATTTTGAACTTTTTGTGTTGTCTTTAGAGGAAGGAGACTTTTTTTTTTTTTTTACTCATAAAAAATTATGACATTGTTATGGAAGTGTGTAATGCAACATTTCATCCATATTGGACCCAAACTAAATTTGGTATTAAGAGATTCAAAGCTTTTAAAGACTCTCCTTCATTTAAAGACATACGCATTGGCTGGATTTGAGGTGTGTGTGAATGTGGTTGTTAGTGTTTGCCCTGGGATAGGTGACCCGTTCAGGTCTTTAATGTCTTTGACCCTGTGAGAATTCAAATTCAAATTCAAATTCATATTTAAATTTAAATTCAAATTAAAGTTCCAACGCCCCCTGTGGGTCTGTGGATGGATGGATGGATGGATGGATGGACGGATGGATGGATGGACGGAAGTCCTTTCAATTGTGTGTGTGTGTGTGTGTGTGTGTGTGTGTGTGTGTGTGGGTGAAAAGTCATTAATCAAATGCTTCTGACACACCTCCTCATTAATCATTTGAGACAGAGAGGAAGAGAAAGTGAGAAATCTGAGATCCGATTCTGTTATTGTGTAAAAAATGTGAACATCATTCTGTGTGTGTGTGTGTATGTGTGTGTTTTTACATACATAGTAAAATAACAACAATGCTAAAGTTAACGCTGGATTCAACAGTTTATGGGCTTGAAGCTCCTGGTCCTAGATGGAGCAGTCGCTTAGGCAGCACCATTAAGGAGCTAAAAAAAACCTTGCAACTATGTGTATACAAAAATGTTTAATAAGCTATATATTCAAATATCCCAAATGTTGCTTAAACGATAAAATCTACAAAAAGCACGATTTATTCCTTTATTACAGAATGCATGTCTGATTTTTTGTCATATTAGCACAACAAAACCAGAGGCCCCCTTTCTCTGAGCACTTTCTGATTCTTAATCCACCCACTTCAGCTCAGATTTGGAATGTCAATGAGTTGGATCACATTTACCAGAATCAGCGGAAGCAGTAAGTAAGCCGGGTTGCTCCAGAGCCCTGCTCAGATACATTGTGTTAGACTAACCAAATGAATCATTTTAAGTATTTAAACATTTTAAACAGGGAAACAAAAACACATGGAAACACCAGTCCAAGCTGGAATACAAATGATCTACTGACCTGTAGAGAGACCTCCCCTGGGCCCTGCTTTGATCTTTCTTAGAAAATCTTGTACTCACAGCCCAAGGCAAACCATGCACCTGCTAATGCAACAAACCCTAAATGAGAGCCACCTCCACATCAACAAGAATGCACATACAAAAAAGAAATATCAGAGTGAACAGCGTTGGCCGATAGCAATAGAACTGTGATCAGTGATTGTCATTTTGGGTCTGTATTTAATAAAGTAGGCAGCGGTGACCCGGTGGTTCGGGAGTTGGCCACAGAATCGGAAGATTGTGGGTTCAAACCCCTTACCGATAGGTTGTCCTGAGGTACCCTTGAGCAAGGTACCATCCCCATCACTGCTCCCCGGGCGCTTTCATAGCTGCCCACTGTTTCACTGTGTGTTTGTGCATGGGTTAAATGCAGAAGTCCAATTTCGTTGTGGTTCACTGTGTGCTGCGCTGTGCGTTCTCACAATAGTCACTTTCACTAAATATGTTATTCTAGAAGAAGGATGTATGTGGTAAAGCTCCTTTCAAAGTTAAAGACTTTCCTTTAAACGCTACTATGTAAAGTTGTAAACCTTTGGGCAGGAGGTGAGCTCATGGCCCCCATGAGGATCAGAGCATATTATGCAGAGTCATTCACTACATGCTTGTTGTTCTCTGATTAATAAAATATTAATCATATTAATAAAATACTAATAGACATATAATAAGAATGCAACAACAGCAACAGCAATAATAATAATACAAATAATGTTAATAATAATAATAATAACAATAACAACAACACTAATAATCAAAATAATAATAGCAATAACAATAGTAATAATAACAATAGTAATAATAACAATAATAATAACTGAAACAAACGTACCCTCTGAGATATTCTTTGTTATTATTTTTTCTTTGTTATGGATACTGCAGATCCATTGTGCAGAAACTCTCAGTGGCAATTCACAGGCCTCTGTGCACACATTTCCATGTTTTTCCGAGTTCAGCACATTTGACGCATGTCATTAGGTAATTATGGTAAACCCTGCATGAGCTGAGTCAGGTGAGCTGAAACACAAATGTTCAGTGCAAAGGGGTCCACAGGAGAGTTATTCATTTCCCTTTGTACAAAGCACCGCATGGATGTTTTCTTCCACAGCAAAGTTTGCAGTCTGGCAGTCTGATAGCTATGTGTTCACGTTCCCACCATACTGCCATTTCTTTAATGTCAGTCTTCTATTTTTCTACTGTTTTAAATGTCAAAGATTGTGTATAGGCATGCAGGTTCTCTTGATTATTTACACATTTCATTAAAGTGTCACAAAAAATCCTCTGCAAATAGCATGGAATATGTCAAGAACATGATGCAATATATTTCACTTAATGAAATGAACACATTTAGCTTCATATTGCAATAATATCAAGCTGCACATGGGCCACTTCATTCAGGGATGGAAAATATTTAAATAATATTTAGTATGGCAGCCTCAGAGGAGAACCCCTTCAGAATCTTGATTTATCAGCACAAATTCAGCAGATGGCTCAGAGTATACACACACACACACACACACACACACACACACACATATATATGTATATGTTTATATCTTGCAATGTAGAAGTATATTACAATTCGAGATTGATGGTTAGTTGTTTGGCAGGGAAACTTAAATGAGAGGGAGTAGGTAAGTCACAGGTTAAGGCCCCTGCTGACCAAGAGGAAAAATCCTTTTTCGAAGCAGAAAAGGTCACCAAAACAGCTTCAAGTGATTGAGATTGTCATAGGAATATTCAACTTTTTGTAATGTGCAGTAGGTTAAAACAGTTAACTACAGAGTCAAAAGCTACAAAGACTTTCTCGAGTAGATCCGTTCTAGTTTCTAGGTTCATTTATTTATTTTTTGTCTTTACAATAATGCAGATCCTGTAGTGTGGAAATCTTATTGGCCCTCTATGTAAGTGGCAGTGGTGGCCTAGTGGTTAGAGACGAGGTCCCGGATCGGAAGATTCTGGGTTTGATTGCCTCACCAGTAGGTTCCCCTGAGGTACCCTTGAGCAAGGTACCCCCCGTCACTGCTCCCCGGGCGCTTTCAATAGCTGCCCCCTGCTGCACGTGTGTGTGTATGGGTGAAACAAAGAGGTTGAATTTTGTGTTGTGCTGTGCTGCGTTCACAATGACAAGGGTAGTCACTTTCACTTTTCACTTTAAAAAGAGTCCTATCCTGTCACCAACTGGATTTCCTAATACATCACTGAGTACACGCGCAATCTTGTTACCTTTTGGTAAAATTTGCCATTGTGAATGATAAATATGCCCCTCCCTGCTGTCAGCAACTCTCAAAAAAGACAGAGTGCAATCTTTGAACTGTTTGACCTTTGTATGGTAACTTTTTTTAACCCATTGTCAGTAAAAACAAGTGTTGTATAGCAAAAAACAAAACAAAAAAAACCAAAACTATAACTAACTACCCATATTTAATTCACCAGAAAATTTAATTTTAATGACAAAATCAAAATTTTTCACTGGAGTACCACATTTCATTGGATGTTTCTTACATATTTTACAATGAACTGAAAAAAATAGAAGGTACAGTACTGTGCAAAAGCTTTAGGCAGGTGTGAAAAAATGCTGTAAACTAAGAAAGAATATCAGAGATATAAATAATGATTGTTTATTTTTATCAATTTACAAAATGCAAAGTGAGCGAACAAAAGAAAAATCTAAATCAAATCAATGTTTAGTGTTATTACATTTTGCCTTCAAAGCAGCATCAGTTCTTCTAGGTACACTTGCACAAAGTCAGGGATTCTGTAGGATTATAGTCGGTGTCTGATCAACCAGTTTTACCAAACAGGAGCTGATGATCATCAATGTCACACGGAGGTTGAAACACAGTCATGTCTGGAACAACCTACCAGCCGAGTTCCTTCAAAAACTGTGTGCAAGTGTACCTAGAAGAATTGATGCTGTTTTGAAGGCAAAGGGTGGTCACACCAAATATTGATTTGATTTAGATTTCTCTTTTGTTCATTCACTGCATTTTGTTGATTGATGAAAATAAATGATTAACACTTCCATTTCTTAAAGCATTCTTTGTTTACAGCATTTTTTCACACCTGCCTAAAACATTTGCACAGTACTGTATATGTAATACCAGAAAGATCTTCCCTCATGGCACTGGTAGATAAAGCTATTCAAGGTTATGTCTTTAAAAGATGTACAGTATTTCTCACCCCGGATGACAGTATTTTTTGAAAACTTTGCACTATTACATGAACTTTCATCAACGGCTTCACAGCTGCAAAGAGGAGCAGCAGTGTACTTTGTCAGATAAGGGAGACAGTCCTTTACCATTCCTCCTGCTGTACGCTATTCACTATCTGATGCACACACACACACACACACACACACACACACACACACACACACACACAAACACACACTACTGACATGTCAATGTCAAATGTCACTGCTGTGCTGATCTACCATCTAAATAATCCCTGCTCCCTGGTGGTCCTGTGAGTCTCCAGACTGCTGGTAAATGGTGTAAAGCAGGTAAACATATGATGTCTCAATTTCTGCAAAGGATGGCACAAACGATTATCACTATACTTTTGCTCAAAGGCAAATAATTATTCTTAGCATTATGAAGAAAAAAAATTATAACCAGTTTGTAATAAAAGTGAAAGACAGTGAAATTTGAAGTTTGAATTTTCATCCACTGTCACCAATAAAGACGCCCGAGCTTCGGATAATTGCAACTGCGTATCAGCATGGAGTATCAGTGTGTGTATAACTCAAAAAATACTGTATCAGCATGCTCAGGAAGTGGCAGTGAATTCAAACAGTCAAGTCTTAATTGAAAAATAGACGGGACCAATTTACCACACGTTTGTGAATCTTCTGTGTTCTAAATTTCTGCATAAATATAACCTGAAACATAATCAGAATGTCCCAAAAGTAGAAAATAAAATTAAACAAACGACCTAACAAAACCTACGTCAAATTATGTTGTCAGTATTTGGTGTGACCCCCAGTTGTAGCCATTACAGCAACTAAACATTTCCCCAGACAGATCAGATTTTAATCTGGGATGTTACTGGGTTTCCTCACATTAACTCTTATTTCTATTGGGCTAATGTCATTCCAAACCATTAACTTTATTCTTCTTTCATAATTTGGTAGAATGGCTTATGCATTGACAGTGGTGGCCTAGTGGTTCAGGAGTTGGCCACAGGATTGGAAAAATGTGGGTTCAAACTCCTTGCCAGTAGGTTGCCGTGAGGTACCCTTGAGCAAGGTACCATCCCCATCACTGCTCCCCGCATGCTTCACAGCAGCCCACTGCTGCACGCTGTGTGTTTGTGCGCATGGGTTAAATGCAGAAGTCCAATTTTGTTGTGGTTCACTGTGTGCTGTGCTGTGACCTCGCAGTGACAAGAATAGTCACCTTCACTTCATTTAGGGCCATTGTCTGGTAGTGCGACGCACTTCCTTTTGAGATTCAGTTCACAGACAGATGTCCTGACATTTCCCTGATAATTTGTTGGTGTAATTCAGAATTCATTGTTCTGTTAATGATGACAAGATGTCTTCACCAAGATGCAGCCAATCTGGCAAAATGAACCACTACAGTGTTTCACAAACGAAAGAAGGTTTTTATGCAAGAATGCAGTGTTTTTGTTTCTTTAACCATATGAAGTGAAAGTGACTATTTGTCATTGTGAATCACAGCACACAGTGAGACACAACGAAATGCAGGTTGTCTACTTGAAACCCAGGGGCAGCGGTGGCCTAGTGGTTAGGATGTTTGTCTGAGGATCGGGGGTTCGAACCCCTTCCCAATAGGTTGCCCTGAGGTACCCATGAGCAAGGTGCCGTCCCCGTCACGCTCCTCCCTGCGATGGGCTGGCGACCTGTCCAGGGTGTGTCCCCCGTCCTTCCCCCATGACCCTGCTTGGGACTACTTTAAACCCGACACACACACACTGTGGAGCAGGGGGCTGCCAGGTCCAACTGTGCAGTGATGGGGATGGTACCCTTCTCAAGGGTACCTAGGACAACCTAAAGGTCTTGGATTCAAACCCACAACCTTTCGATCCTGGTTCCTAATTCGGTTCCGCTGCTGCCCACTCCTCACTTAAACCAGTGCTCATTTTTGGAAAGCAGTACCCGTCTGTGTGCACCATTATTGTTCGGAGTTTCCCTTATTGGTGAACTCATGAATGCCAATATGAAAGTGGCCTTTAGGAGCTTAAAAGCTACCTTGGGTTCCTTCCTGACCTTTGGAACAACCACATGCCTTGTTCTTGGTGAAACTTTTGTTCATTGACCATTCCTAAAGAAGAAAATAATCATCTTGAAATTTTTCCATTGGACAGACAAATCTGTCTGATTATGATGGGAGGAGGCCAGAATATAGATTGTCTTAACTTTTTCCAGCCTGACTGGCATCAGCTTGTTTTCTGAGGTCCAGAGGATGGTTTGTTCCATCATGCACATGCAGATGTACTAGGAAGACCAGACTTTGAAAGATATCTGGTCTTTATTGGTCATTATTACATTAAGGCTTAGCCTCTGTGAATGAGCCACGCACTGTTCTGACTCTTTGGGGTTTAAACAGCAGCCCCAATGAAGCCCACCTGTGCCTTAATGAGCTCAGGTGTGCTCATCAGAACAGAGCGCCCTCAACCGCACCATAACCGTGACACTCTAACAGTAACCCTTCAGTATAGTTGAGTCAATGCCATTAAACGTGTAATAAAGGTATACATTTAAGCAACAACAGAGTATGTACATTAGAGTATTTCTCCATGCTCATCACAGATTTTCTTAATCCTCCAAGAAGAAAAACTTTGTAAAAACTTCTTCCAATTAAAAAATGGAGAGAAAGAAGAGGAGATAGATAGGAAGAGGTTGCTGACGTGTGTGTGTGTGTGAAAAAGAAAGGATTGGTGAAAGATGGAGATATGTTGGAGGAAAAAGAAAGTGTCTGTGGTGTCAGGTGAATTGGCAATGGCTGAATATGTCAAGATAGAGAGAAAGAGAAAGAAAAAGAAAAAGAAAGAGAGAGGGGTATGAAGGGAGGGTAGAAAAGGGAGGGGGGTTTCATAACTGCCACTTCTTCCTTTTCGACTGCAAAGTTAAAAATTCTACTTGTCACTGTGCAACAATGGGGCTGCCACTGCAAGCCTGATAGAAGGATAGAGAGTGTCGAGGAGTCAAAAAATGCAGGAAAAAAGAATGGGATGATGAGGAAGAAGGTAGATAAGGAGTGCAGTTCCTAAGCAAATATATGCAAGTTGTCTTGAACTTGTAATTCAGATATGAAAGTTTATTATTATTTTATTAAGGTTTATCCATTAAGACGTGCAAAACGAATTCTTCAGTTACACCTTTGATTCTAACTTTAATAACTTTATTAGAATGCTAACAAAATATTTCTCAAAAAATATTGCATGCATACCAGACTGGAGGAATTTTAGTCCATTTCACCAAATAGATCAGAAAACATTTACTTAATTCTTCTTTCATAATCTGGTAGAATAATTTGGCGTGTGCGCTTAGGGTCATTGTATGGTAGCACAATGAACTTTCTTTTGAGATTCGGTTCGCGGACAAATGTCCTGACATTTCCCGGACAATTTGCTGGTGTAATTCAGAATTCATTGTTCTGTCAATGATGACAAGATGTCTGGGCCAAGATGCAGCAAAACTGGCAAAATGAACCACTACAATGTTTCACAAATAATAGAATGTTCTTGTGCAAGAATAACAATTTCCCCCCCTTTTTTAAAAAAAATATTTTTTATTTCAAAGACCTAAAAACAAAATCAAAATCAAAACTAAATTTGCCAAAATTCAACTATAGGATGACTAAAAAATGTGGAGGATAAGATGAATTATCATCAATTCATCAATTTCATCAAAAAAAGTGAAAGTGACCAATCTTGTCATTGTCAATACCCACTCACAGACACCTGCAGCAGGGGGCAGCTATTTGAAAGTGCCTGGGGAGCAGTGACAGGGAAGGTACCTTGCTCAAGGGTACCTCAGGGCAACCTACTGGTTGAGGATTTAAACCCATGACCTTCTGATCCTGGGACTCCCTAACCACTAGGCCGCTGCTCTCCCTAAGAGAAAGGAGGTGTATTGCACCTTCTAACACCTTTTAGTTTACGTGCTGGACTGGCCAAGCATGTCTCCAGTCCTAAACCCCATTGAGCATCTGTGGGGCATCCTCAAATGGAAGGTGGAGGAGCGCAAGGTCTCTAACATCCACCAACTCCATGATGTCATCATGGAGGAGGAAGAGGATTCCAGTGGCAACCTGTGAAGCTCTAGTGAACTCCATGCCCAACAGAATTAAGGCAGTGCTGGAAAATAATTGTGGCCACACAAAAAATATTGACACTTTGGGCACAATGTGGACATTTTTCATTAGGGGTGTACTAACTTTTGTTGCCAGTGGTTTAGACATTCATGGCTGTGTGTTGAGTTATTTTGAGGGGACAGCAAATTTACACTGTTATACAAGCTGCACACCGACTACTCTACATTGTATTACAGTGTCATATCTTCAGTGTTGTCCCATGAAAAGATACAATCAAATATTTACACAAATGTGAGGGGTGTGCTCACTTTTGTGAGACACTGTATCTAATAGAATGGACAGTGTTGAAGAACTTTCTACTGTGCGCTTTTACCTTTCTGCATACACACATCACTATCAAAACAGTGTCACTCCTGTACTTACAATGGTCCATGTGTTCACTGGTGGTCCTGTGGGGTTCTTGACCACTGCTGAATGGAGTACAGGCTGACTGATAGTTCTGCGTAGGCTCAATGGAACATATCTCAGGCAGTTGGCCTATGCTGTTTTGAGCATTTATACTTGGGCGCCAGTGTGTCTGCATCATTTTTTATTTACACCACCAAAATGCTGGTAGGACACTGTGCTCAGTGCCAGTTTGTAACAAGCTGCTACAGTCTGTTCGATTCCAACTAATCCAGGGTTGCAAAGGGTGCTGGAACCTGTCCCAGCAGTCATAGACTGAAAGGCAGACAAACACCCTGGACAGGTCAGCAGTCAGTCAATGGGCAAAAAGACAAACACACTCACAAAGACACATCTAAGAGACAACTTAGCATTTCCAAACCAGATGACATGATATGTCTTTAGAATGTGGGAGAAAACTGGAGCACCCAGAAGAAAACCATACAAACATGAGAAAACACGAGAATGTCAAGTCCAAACAGAAAGGCCCCTACCTGTCCTGACTGTTTTAAACAGTCCTTTTATCTCCTTTTAAACAGTCCAAAGCATGTTGATAAATGATCAGTGGATTCTAAATCTTTTCATTTTAATCGTCCTGTATAGATGGTCTACAGTTGCCTTTAATTTTAACGACTATCCGGGAAAACTGTAGGGTCAGGATTTAAGGTTATGGTTAAAATTTGATTAAACAGACTTCAGTTACATTTAACAAGTGTTCAGTTTAATGTTAGTTAATGCCAAGCAGAACACCTACAAAGCATCCATAGTGGACCATCCAGATAAAAGTTTACCAGTTTTTGTTCAATAATAAATCAACCATTTTTAATAACTGGTGATAACCTTGACAGTAAAAATGAACATTATTTTACTTGTCTACTGTTCGGTTCTTGCAAAACTGTGTCCCAGCAACTGCAGCTTATTCATAAATGTCAAAAGGAGCACATTGCCCTGTGCTCTGGATTCAAAGCAGATGTACCATGGTATGCAAATCTATAGTTTTTTTTTTCTTTTATCTATATTGTGCTGTGTTTTTGAATAATTTAAGAATGTGGTCTTAAATGAAAAGCATGCCAGAAAATTTAGAAACAACAACAGCAAACACAAAACCACACTAGCAAAGTCAGAAATACACCAGGACATGTCAACAAACACCAGCAGATGTCCAAACATAGCAGATGACACACACCATCGTGTTGATACCAAAAAATGAATAAATCAAAATGCAATCACATTAAATCAGAATGGGAAGATTAGGCTCTTATGGAGGCTGATATAGACTGATATTTCTTCTAATGTTATTTCAGGATGATTTTCCATGACCTGCTTCTGGGAACTAATCCACACTGTAGTCAGTCACCAATGCTTTGACGTGTTCTTTAAGAACCTACCCTTTTCATTTTGACACAATATTAGTCTATTTCTGAATTTTCTATTGTGTTTCTACATTTAAAATTTTGCTGCATTTTTATGGATTGGCTTTTTTGTTTTTCAGTTTGCTGGTCTGTTTTTGCATTTAAGGGCCACTGTATTTAACAGCTTTTATTCCAATACTATGTTCACGTTTCCAAAAAAAGCAAAGTTTTTTTGGATTCTTACAAAAAATGATCTAGAAATATGGTAATAAGCTGGTTATGTGTTCACCAAATGTACTTTGTGTTAATTTTGGCCTGGTGTGGTCCATATACAGAGTTGTTATACTAACTGTTAAAAAGATAGCTCAGTACTAAAGTATAAAATTATTGTAATAGAGGTGACAGTTATATTGAAACTGTGTTTAATGCATTATGTGACTGGCTGGAAGTCGCATTTTATGCCATGTTTACGGTCTATTTGATAAATTATTATACACTCAGCCAGCTTTTAAAAATAAGCCCAACACTGGCTTGTTCAAGCTCAGAATGACTGTGTGAGATGGCCCTTATTAGGCCTACCTAATGTTCTGAATACACTATAGATTGCAAAATTGTGCTTACAATAGAGGCGGATTTTAGCACTTAAAGCATGCTTTCACTTTCTCTTACACACACACACACACACCCAAATGCAAGGTAATTAGTTTGTTTGAGTCAATGTGCTGAGCTTGAGAAAATAAGCCATTGACTCTTTGACAGACAGCCTGGCATATTAGTGTAAAAAGGATGAAACAGTAACAATTTTTTCTGCTCACAGTACAATCTCCTTCTAATGGTCTGTTTACAACAGCTATTTACACCGAAATGGAATAAAATAATAGAATAATTGGACAACAAAACAAGAAAGTGCCCCCATTCACACAAGCATCACTCTTCCATTGAAATCCTGCTGCTGCTGGTGCTGAAGCTGCTGTTTGGCTGGTGCTGAGTGCCAGTAACCTGATCACTGTTTATGAATGGGCTCAGAAATGATAGTGGAGCTGCTTTCCAACAGGATGTGAGCGTTTCTAAGCTTCAGGTAGAAACAGATACACTTGAAAGTATAATTACAATATATAATGTTAAGCTGCAAACATTAAACATAGCAAACATTACACATAGCAGGTTGACCTCTCTAATTCATACTTCCAGTTGGGCATCCTTCTAGTGCTGGAGATGAATGGAATTTATTTCCTCTTTTTGCAGTAAGCGTGATTTGGTTTGAGGCATGGATCTGACATCAGAATGGTAGAAAAAGCAAGAACTGACACTTTTACTTTGGGGAATTTGAATAATTTCCACAGCCAGTAGATAAAAAACCCACTGTACATTAAACTGATACAGGAAATACATTCCAGAACAATAATATGAGTAAAAACGGATGATATACATTTGTGTGTAATTACAGATGCACTACTGTAATCCAGCCGTAATCCATCCCCAGTAGTTACTGCGTAGTTATTAGTGACGCTTCATTGAGTCCAACATTTCTTTCTTTCTTGGCATCTTTTTTGCCATCTCTTCCCTTTCTGTTTTCTCGCTTATGCTCTCTTCCTCTCATTCCTTTCATTTCTGTCTTTCTCATAATTTTTTCTCATAATTTAAAGTACTCTGTTTTCCCTATGTTCCATCTTTTGCTTCTCTCTCTCTCTCTCTCTCTCTCTCTCTCTCTCTCTCTCTCTCTCTCTCTCTCATTCATTTCCTCCCAAAGCCAGTTACTTTTTTGCTTTCTCCTCTTTCTCTAATTTCTCACCTACACTCTTTCTCTGTCTCTCTATCTCTCCTTCTCTTTTTCCCTGTGGTCTCCCAAAAGCTACACTCAGAAATGAAAAGCATAATGTCAGCTATTAAATTATCTCATTGCACAACAAAAATGGCAATATAGACAAGCAGAAAGAGTTTTTTGAGGGGCTTAGTGATATAATACTAAGATATTACAGGTGTTAATATAAACGGGGTTGACGCAGTTGGTAGTGCATTCCCCACAGTGACAAGGGCTTGGGTTTGAGGTAATGAATGAATATAAATGGATGTTTTGGATATTTTGGAATTCTGTGCCGTATGGAGAATAATAAAATCAGGCTTTGTCTGGTCACATTAAATTTGTCTTTATATCTCAAGGCGGTGCATCTCCTTTCTTGAGCACTCCCTGTGTTTCTGACTATTTTGCTAATGAAGGTTTTTGCTAAGGGCTGCATGATGGCACAGTGGGTAGAGATGTCATCTAACGGGGTCCTGAGTTTAATTCCCAGGTGGGACAGTCCGAGTCCTTTCTGTTTGGAGTTTGCATGTTCTCCTCATGTCTGTGTGGTTTTTCTGGGGGAGCTTTGGTTTCCTCCGTCCACAGATATGCAGGTCCGGTGGATTACAGATGCTAAATTGGCGCTTAGGTGTGTGTGTGTGTGTGTGTGTGTGTGTATGTGTGTGTGTCTGTGTGTCTGCACTGTGATGGACTAGCAACCTTTGGCCCTGTGAGAGCTGGGATGGGTTCCAGCATCCCCGCGAACCTGACTATAACAAGCGGCTCAGAAAAAAATGTGAGATAGATTTTGTTAAAAAAGCTCTCTCTCTCTCTTTCTCTCTCTCTCTCTCTCTCTCTCTCTCTCTCTCTCTCTCTCCCTCTCATTCTCACTCTGTTTAATGGCTGACACTAGACCTTCTCTGCACTGAGAGCTTGTAGGGTTGAATGAACACTTTTGTGTTTCTTCAAAAGAACATGGTGTTATTAGTGCTGGAACACACACACACACACACACACACACACACACACACACACACACACATGCACAAAGAGGGATCTATCAGACTTTTTAACCTTTCATCATCTTTGCTCTAAACATGGCATCTACTTTCCTTTTTGCTCTTTTCCTCCTCTTCCTCCATTTCTTGCTTCATCCATCACTCCCTCCTTCCTCTCATCTGCCTCCTTCCAGAGCAAAAAACAAGCATCAAAACAAGACAGTAATTAGTAAGAGTAGTGATGTTTTGAGTCCTTTTCTTGAGGCAGATCTTTTGGAGAAAATCTAGAAAAACACACATCTGTTGGGTTTTTTTTTCCAAAGAAGAGTTCTTGAGTTAGCCAGATCATTTTCCAATTGGACTAGCTTGACTTCAGGCTTATTTTGTTTGGCTTAAATGAAAAATTCTGATTTGTAGACTAGTTCTGTGGAGGTTTTTTTTTTTTATGGGTAAAGACGGCTTTTATAAATTCTAATAAGGGAAAGAAGGGGTTGGTTTGTGTGCTTTGTTGATAAATATTGTCAGAGCTAACATAGAAGGCTCCATCTGCTTTCACTGGATGTTGGATAGAACCTGAAAATGTTAATATAGCACGCTAACATTTAACACTATGTTGATGCTATTGTCCTAGATTTGGGATACTTAGCTACAGACCAAAAGGTTATTGGGCCTGGCTCTGTTCTCTTATTTCATGCACTAGTTCCTGAGTAAAGTCTTAATCCTTAGGGGCTCCAGAGTGTCTGTCCCTTTCATTAGGCAGTGTGCATCTCTGATTTAGAGCACCTGGAAAATGCAAATATTAATGTTAGTGAATTTGGGGATTGGGAAAGAACTCTTGTACTCTGTGCCTCTGCTGTCTGGCACTGTATACAATCATTTTAACCAAGTAATGAGCTAGCTTATTTAAAGTGGCTACCAAGGCCTAGAGACACTGCACGTTGTCTAGAACTCAACTTTAGACCCAATCATGCAATGCATTTTGATCAAAATGCATCCAGTGAAACGTAAAAGCTTTTAACGTTTAACAATTCAGCAAGACACAGCTAGCAAGAAATGTGGCATGTTTGTCTGACTCACATGTTATTGTCTCCTCTGTTTATCCGTGCGGTGTAATAAGACACACCGAACAGTATTAGGGCGATTGCACTGATTCAAGAAACAGAAAACACACTCCGACACACACTCATAGGGAAAGAGACCGATAGTGAGACTGTCAGAAAGCTGCTTGTAACTTGCATTCTTATCAAATGGCAGTTAACGTGACAGGATGGTTGGTCTTTCCACCTTTCACCAAATATAGTCAATCAGTCAGAACATGCCTGATGGCTGAAATGTGCTTCCTTTAACTGTACACTTGAGCTACAAAGCAAACTAGGAAAGGAAGCTTGCACCCCACCAATTATCATGGTGCAAACTGCATGTCACACTCTCATGTCAAGTTGTCAAGTAATGTTAAACAGACTTTCTACTTTGTGGTTTGTGTCAACTAATGGCATATTATTATCTATTACCATGGCCAGTAATGGTCACAGTCCCTAAATGTGGTATTCAGTATGGCCTGCATGTAAAAACCTGAGAACTATGCTAATGCTTTATCATTTATTGAATCTCAAATTCAATTAGACCTTCAATGAGTGATCATATTAGCATTCTGTTTGTAGTTGGTGTAGGAATAAAACCTTGGATCTCCAAAATGGTGTTAAGTTATTTTGAGGGGAGAGCAAATTTACACTGTTATACAAGCTGTACACTGACTACTTTATGCCGTATCCAAGTGTCATCTTCAGTGTTGTCCCATGAAATGATATAATCAAATATTTACAAAAATGTGAGGGGTGTACTTACTTTTGTGAGATACTGTACATCCAGTGCCTATATCCGGTTCCTTGCTCTAGGGTACAACAGGGCCAGAGGTTTGAACCCATGAACCCAGAGATTTGAACCCACCTTCAAATCCTAGGGCCTAATCCTTAAACACGAGGCCACCGCTGCCCGTTCTTAAGTTATATTATTCCATTTATCTTGCAAAATGACTCTTGTATTCAGGCTTCTGTCCAAACAGTTATGGTGAATGCTGTATTTAGCGAGAGGCAGTAGTTTCTTGGACATTAAAATACATTTTTAATTGAGTCCTAGATTTATTTTCTTTTCTTCACAGGAAAAACTTTCATATGATCTTAATACAAATATTGCAAACTGAAATGCTGGAATAGGCTGGTTAGGATAAGCAGCTTAAACAATGAAAGCATGTAAACTGTAGTCAGGAAAAAAAGAAAACATATTTAATTAGGCTGATCATTAAGAAATAAAACATTCGAACACACTTTTACTAGGGCTTTTTGTGTAGTTTTAATATTATGCATATTTTTTAGAATATTTTTGATGAGGCAACAGCTTTGAAGTGACAAATTATGCAGTGAGAAATAAAAAACGGTTCAATCCAAACTGTCTTCTATTTTTGATTCTTCACAATAACCCCCTCTGGTCTTGGTATTCTCTCGCATCTTCACAAAAAGCCACCTGGGATGCATGACACACACACACACACACACACACACACACACAAATCAAGCATTTCAGCATAAGGCTTTAGTCAAAATATTACGTTCCATGAAATGATTCATTCATCCAGGTGTGACTAAGTGTTGGTTGGTATCATACAGTAAATTACCTAAAATGTTTGCTTGAATGTGTAAAAAGAATTATAAAAGTGAGAAGCACTGGATATATCGAATCAGTGACCACTTTATTAGGTACACCTTGTTAATGCAGATATCTGATTTTCCAGTCACATTGCAAAGCAATGCATTTAGTCATGAAGACATTGTCAAGACAACCTGCTGAAGTTCAAACTGAACATCAGAATGATGTCATCAGTGACATGGTTGTTGCCAGTGAGGTTGGTCTGAATATTTCAGAGACTGCAAATCTACTAGGATTTCTTGCAAAACCAACCATCTCTAGAGTTTATAGATAATGGTCTGAAAAGGGGAAATATCAAGTTAGGGGCAGTTTTCTGGATAAGCGGTAAAGATATTGAGTAGCAGTGAGGATTTTGTACCCTTTGAAAGGAAACAATGCTAAAGTTAAACAGCACTAAATTCAAACGTTTGCAAAAACCATCAATTAATCAATTACTATTGTATTACTGTGATTTTAAAGCCATCTTTTCAGCAAAATCTATAGTAAACTTACTTGATATTTACATCTTATCTAGTGTCTACATGGGATCCTCAGGATGCTCTGGTTTCATGCACATCAGATGGACTGAAGATGCTGAATTTCCCCTAGTTGTGTGTGTGTGTGTGTGAGTGTGTGTGTGTGTGTGTGTTTGTGTGTGTGGCCACCTGCTCACAGTCTTTGTCTGACTTTAAGACTGCGAGTGACAGCATATGCTCCAGCATTGTCTTGACCCTACTTGGGATAATGGATGAATGGGTGAAAAACTGTATTCTATCAAGTGTAAATCTTTAAAAAATCTCTACGAGTCATCAATCTGCTTGATTCATTAATCTAATAGTTTCATTAGATTTTTGTGTCAACTCAAGTTGCTGGTGGGCTTTATGGATTTATTATGTATCAAGTTATTTATCATCTAGCTGATTACAGCACAGTGTCTTAGCTTCCCTCCAAGCAGAAAAAGAATAATATTTTTTCTTGTTTGGTCTTTTAAAGTTAAGAGATGCACACATTTCTGAAACTGGTCTTGGAGTTCAAGAAGCTCTTTCTTTATCAGCATAAAGCAGCAGTTTGACACAAAGAAGACGTTCCAGCAGGTGTGTTTGTACGTACTTTGCCATCCAGTGCAAGCTCTTGTAAATGTGATATGATAAGTTGTTTTTTTTTTTTTCTTCTTCTTCTTCTTCCTGTACTTCATCTATTTCAAGTACAGGTAATAAACAGCAGATGGATGCAGGTGCCACACAGCAGCGAACGGCTTCAGATACTGGTGTTATCTGGCAGCGGCACAGAATTTCTCTTCTAAAGGACGCGATTGTGTGTGTGAGTGTGCATGTGAGCGTTTGTGTGTGTAGCGAAGGGTGAAATGCATTATCTCTGCATTTGAGTGCTCTCCGGTGAAGCTCTCAGATGTGTCTGGTTTTCTTCAGCGGCCGGGCGCGTGAGACGCTGTGCTTCAGCCAACAAATTAATTTAATGGCCTTTCCACATCCTCGCGAGCAATCCAACTTTTCACCTTATCAGCCCCCGAGTCAACCCTAACACATCGCACTTGTGATAAAATATAACACGCATGAGAACACTAACACACTGTCTGCCTCGTGAGTGTATATATGTGTGTGTGTGTGTGTGTGTGTGGTCTTGTCAATAGCGTGTGACATTCTGACATTTTCTGCTCCACGTTCCGTGGTGCAATTTTAACTCAGCGTGAATTCAAGGCTCTCAGAGATTCAATATCCCTTCACAAAAAAAGAAAGAAGGAAAAAGAAAGAAAGAAAGGAAAAAAATCTCCCCACGCTTTTTCTTTTCCTCTCTTTGGCTCACAAGCCCCCCCACCCTCCTCAGCCACTTAGACGCATAGATTTGATCTCAGAGAAAGGTCGAACGCAGGCTGGTTTTAACTCTGCTAAGTGATCACGTTGGATCCCTTTGAGGGGACCTATCCAGGTTCCACCCACAAATGCGTTCTTTGTCGCTAAGTTACTGTTGCCAGGCAGAACAACCTTTTACAGAACACTGGTAAAATCCGATTCATCCTAATGAGAAACGGTGGCACACAATATTTTGACAAAATAGGACATAATATGAAAATGTAAAGCTGGGTTTAAGTTACAGTATCAAAAGTGAGTACACCCCTCACATTTTTTGTAAATATTTTATTATATCTTTTGATGGGACAACACTGCAGATATGACACTTTGATACAATGTAAAGTAGTCAGTGTACAGCTTGTATAACAGTGTAAATTTGCTGTCCCCTCAAAATAACTCAACACACAGCCATTAATGTCTAAACCACTGGAAACAAAAGTGAGTACACCCCTAATGAAAAATGTCCACATTGTGCCCAATTAGCCATTTTCCCTCCCCGGTGTCATGTGACTTGGTTACAAGGTCTCGGGTGTGAATGGGGAGCAGGTGTGTTAAATTTGGTGTTATCGCTCTCACACTCTCTCATTCTGGTCACTGGAAGTTCAACATGGCAAAGAACTCTCTGAAGATCTGAAAAAGAGATGTGTTGTTCTACATAAAGATGGTCTCGGCTATAAGAAGTCTGTCAACACCCTGAAACTGAGCTGCAGCACGGTGACATGGTGGTATTTATCTACATTTGTGGCATTTAGCAGATGCTCTTATCCAGAGCGATGTCCATGTCCTAATTACAGGAGCAACTCAGGGTTATGGGTCTTGCTCAGGGACCCAGTGGTGATAGTGCGAGAGGTAGGATTCGAACATGGGACCTCTTGATCCATAGGTCCATAGGCAAGTGCCCTACCACTAGACCACTGCCACCCAGTTACTACATCACATCATTAGGATCACGTTTGGTAATCAAATTAATACATGCAAAATTACCTAAAGATGCCGCTTTTGACATACTTTTAGACATGTTTAGCAGGCTGAGAAATCTCCACAAGGGGCTGCTGTGAGTGATAGTGGAGGAAATATAGAGGAATACGTCTGCAGTTGACAATGCCACACATCTCCAGAGAGTCAGGAGACTCATGCTTGCTGAAGGTTTAAGACATGGTGAGAACACAAAATGGGATAAACTTTCTAATAACACTCCATGCATTTATATACCCAGAGAAAGATTTGAATCACGCACTAGAGTTCTTATGGGTTTAATAGATTTTTACCAGCTTGACCACCCTGTTGAAAAACAGTGCATTTGTGAGTCGAGCTTGTCTTCTACACTAACTTCTCTCATTGTGCCTGTTCTGATTTGCCCTCAGACGAACCACTGATTTCTGCACGGGTGATTAGACGTCAGAAATGCACTTAACTCTTTTAATAGAATAAACAAAATCACCTAGCCTCCACGTTTCCTTTTTTTATCCATCCCATTTTAATATGAGCAGAAAGTGAAGATGTAAGAAAGTGAAGTGTGAGACTGGAACCTTTATTACTTAGTGCTGTGCATGGTAGGTGAGTGTGTGTGTGTGTGAGTGTGTGCATGTGTGGGACAGGGTTTCAGCATGCCACCATGTGGGGTAATAATTAAGGTGGGCTACCTATATTAGTGTGTGTGTGTGTGTGTGTGTGTGTGTGTGTGTGTGTGTTTGTTTATGGGTGGTCCCATAGGTGTTGAGGGTGTAATATACACATCTTGTCCTGTGGAACCAAGCTACACATTAATTAACACACACACACACACACACACACACACACACACACACACACACACACACGTGCAATACTTGTTTCACGTATTAACCATTGGCTCAGTTGGTACACTGAGAGAATGAGAACATTGAATGTGTGTGAGTGTGTGTGTCTGTGTGTGTGTGTATGTGTCTGTGTGTGTTTTCAGTGTTTTTTTTAGATAAATTGATTTTAGTTTTGGCGCAAAGCTTGTTAAATGGAGTATCTCTGTCACAAAGAAACAAATACATCACACGCTCACGTCAGTTTAATATCCTTTCATTTTGTTGGAATAAATAGTTATTCAAGTTTATCTATCTATCTATGTATCTATCTATCTATCTATCTATCTATCTATCTATCTATCTATCTATCTATCTACCTATCTATCTATCTATCTATCTTTTCTCTCTCTCTCTATCTATCTCTCTATCTATCTCTCTATCTATCTCTTCTATCTCTATCTGTAACTTGTTAACTTGTCTAATTTGTCACACTGTTATGACGTACACCAGTTATTCTTACATTTAAATATTTTCTGGCAAAGACGAAAAGAAACAGCTGAAAGTTGCTTAAGAACTACCAGTGAAAGAAAGAGACAGAAGAAGAGAGCGGTGTATAAATGTGTAAATTCAGCACCGCTTTATCCCATATTCTCACATGATTTAATGATGAAGTATCGGGAGTGTAATTGAACTTTTCACTTTTGGTTTAGAGGAGATGTGTCTCTGTGGGAGGAATATGTGTGTGTGTGTGTGTGTGTGTGTGTGTGTGTGTGTGTGTGTGTGTGTGTGCGTGCCTGTGTGTGTGTGTGTGTGTGTGTGTGTGTGTGTGTGTGTGTGTGTGACAGCTATGAAGCGCTTAAGAAAATGGATCAAATTACTCAACACATCATTTCTCTGTGTCTCTGTGTCTCCTTCTCTCATTGTTCTTCTGTCTTTCTCATCTTCTCCACCCTTCTTATTCCCACTCCTCTTCCTCTTCTCTTCCTTCATCCCTCTTCCTCTCTCCTCTCTCTTTCTTTCTCTTGCTTTTGTCTGTATATCCCACTGCTTTTACCTTTCTTTTCTTCCACCTCAGTCCTTCTCCTTCTCTCACTTTTCATCTGTCTTCCTCCTGTTGTCTCCCCTGCGTTCCTTTTTCTCTGGCCCCTCCCTCTCCTCTCTCTTCAGATGGATGTCCAGCAGCGTGGCTCTAATCAGTCTGTAATGATCTCGTCTGCCCAGATTAGTGAAGGTGATTCGCACTAATATTAAATCTCAGAACGTATTCAGAGGGAAAATATACACTTATATTACATGCAATTCAGTTACACTGACTGGCACATGAATATGAAACACATCCACTTTTTCTCTATTTAATATATACTAAAAAGAAAATATTGATAAACACACATACACATGCACGCATGCACGAACACATGCACACGTACACAGACGCACACACACACACACACACACACACGCACACACACACACACACACACACACACACACACACACACACACATACACACACACACACGCAGATGGGATTCATTATAAATTTCTTCTTGGGTTTTCAACATCCAGGCTGGCTTGACTCCATATAGACTAATTGCACACCAAGATTCATGGGCATTTTGCACTTTTGGCATATCGACACATTTCCATGGTAACTGGAAACATATTAACAAGCAAATTTTGGCCCGTAATTCTGAAAGAAATAGGTTATCAAAATCAGAGGTCTTGCACCTTCATATAGGCCTTCAGAAATTTTGGCAAGTTTAGAACATTTAATGATCGAAGTTTATTTATTTTTGTTCATTTATACAGTTATTCCTTCAGTTTGTTAAAGTATTAACTCATACTTTATTAACTTTTTTATAGTAAACTGTGCTAAATTTAAGTTATATCAAAAGTTCAGGAGAAGTTTCTGCAGATCATAAAAATCTGTTAGGGGAGCAGGTCACACAAAAAGGGCTATTAGTATCACAGTGAGACAAGGGAGTGTGAGGAACATCCCACCATCTGAAAGAGAAAGAGAGCTGCTTTGACTTAGACAACGGTGACCTGGTGTTATCAAAGGGGGTTGTGGTCCAGTGTAGATACCCTATGGACCAAAACAATCAGATTCAAATCCCACCTGTTAACTACTCACTATCAGGTACCACTGAAAACATCCTTAACCCCAAGTAGCTCCATGGAGACTGTCCCTGTAATTAGAAAAATTGAAGTTGCTCTTGATACCGGTGGGAAATGTAAATGTGATTAATTACATCAATATGGCTTCCATAGTTTATATATATACACATAGTTTATATATATACACATTTATATAATAATATATAATATAATATATATAAAGCACAAGGCCAGGTTATATGGAGTGTTCAGACTGGGCTGGACTGTACTAGACAAACTGTCTCTGTATGTCTGTGACATATTTGGCCATCAAAGGTGAGAATACAAAGACTATGCATTTCAAATAGCATTACACACTCACGCTTCACTCTTCTAGACAAAGCAATACAGTTTACAACTGTGCACTACCACTTTAACAATAGGTCTAAAGCCTCTCCCTCCCGAGAGAGAGAGAGAGAGAGAGAGAGAGCTGAGAGAGAGAGCGAGAGAGCCGAGAGAGAGAGAGAGAGAGCTAGAGAGTCAGGAGAGAGAGAGAGAGAGAGCGAGAGTCAGAGAGAGAGAGAGAGAGAGGCGAGCCAGAGAGAGAGAGAGAGAGAGTCAGAGAGAGAGAGAGAGAGAGCGAGAGGAGAGAGAGGAGTGTCAGAGAGAGGTAGAGAGAGCGAGAGAGCCCAGAGAGAGAGCGAGAGAGTCAGAGAGAGAGAGAGAGGAGAGAGCGAGAGAGTCAGAGAGAGAGAGCGAGAGAGTCAGAGAGAGAGAGAGAGAGGAAAGAGAGAGAGAGAGAGAGATTTCTCAGTCCAGACGGTTCACTATTAGATATGACTCTCCACCACAGCACTCAGCAGCAGAAGCTCAGCATGGTGTGGAAATTAACCGGCAGCTCTAACTTCCTCCATTTTGCTCAAATGGCAATTAAAACTGAAGAGAGGTAGAGCGAGGTAGAAAGAAATATAAAGGTAAAAGGGTGAAATAAAGGGTGAAATATAAAGAGTAAGCAAGACCAAGTAAAAGGGATAAAGAAAGAGAAGAGAAAGGAGGTAAGAAATAGAGAAATGTGAAAAACTGATAAAGAGGAACATATTCTGGACAGAGAGAGAGAGAGAGAGAGAGAGAGAGAGAGAGAGAGAGAGAGAGAGAGAGAGAGAGAGAGAGAGAGAGGTGAGGTGTTTGCTTTAACACTAATGAGGAAGGGAAGAGCAGGGTGTGTGACATCAGTGTGAGGGGAGAACTGAGCCTTCTGCCTCTGAAATGCTACAACACACACTAACCTCACATGTCAGCATCTTCACTTTATTCTGCATGACACTCTCCTACTAACACTCTCTTAGTGAATATTTCATAGATTGTTCTTTTTGACGCATCCTTGTTTCTTGATTCATATTCATTATGGAATTCTGCATACTGATAACATCAGTTGTTCAATATTGTGCAGGTCCGTCTGAATGCCAAGGCACAAAGTCTCCCAGCAGGGCATGGCCCAGAGCATCACACTGACCCCACCAACTAGCCCTCTTTCAGTTCAGTCTGGCCTTCACTTCACATGCATCAAATGGGAGGGCTGGAGCTCGCTGATCACTGACAGCACTGACCAGTGCTTACCCCCCTAAAAACCTGACTGTTTGCTAAGTGCTAAAAATATCAGTTATTAATAATGTGCTAATAAAACAAATTAGGCCATAATTATATTGCTAGCATTGCACTTTACCAGTCGACCCTTTGTAACCTTCTCTGCAGTTCCCAAAATTGAAGCCTTGCAGCTATCATGGTCGGTATGTTGCAATGAGGAGCATGATACTCCTTCTCTATCCAGCTGCAGTTTTTGAAGCAGTACCTTCATCATCTTTAGCAGACTATGAGAGAGAGTGACGGCAAAAGGGATACAGTCACAGCAGAGTTGGAACCATCAGATGTGAACCCAGACATTCCTGGTTAGAACATGCTGCAACTGCACTTTTAACCGGCTGTCAGTCGTTAAAATGGAAATCTGTATTCATGCTGTGAAAATTAGCTAATTTTTTATGCTCAGGTTGGGTCTACCTTTGTTCACATGATAAGAAACAATGTTGAAAGCAAGTATAACATTCTGATGAACTTTCTTTGCACATTTCTAAACTTAATAATGAAAAGCACAGCTGAAAATAAAAACACAAAAATAAAATCATATTTGACCAAAACTGACAAATGACATTAATTTCAATGCAGTCTGCTGTATATTTAATGGCACCCTTGGTAAATTACAAAGACTGTGCAAAGATAGTGTTTAAAAAAAGTCTTTTTTATTTATTGGTTCAGACCTGTGTGGCTCAGTGTGTTAGCGCTGGCTACATGATCAGCGGATCAGGTTCGAACCCCTTCCCAATAGGTTGCCCTCTGAGGTACCCTTTTTTGAGCAAGGTGCGCCGCCCCGCCTCCGCCCTCCCGCGCATGGGCGACTCTGTCCAGGTGCTACCCTCCGCCCCGCCCCTGTGTTCGCTGGTTGACACCAGCACTCTCCTGCGACCCCGTTTGGGACAAGCGGCAGATAATGGAATGGATGGTTCAATCTAAAACTGAACACAAAAAAGCCCTTCTATTGAATACTTATTGCCACCCCTGTTTGCCAACATAACAGCAATAAGACACTAAGAGCGAGCAATCAGAGACGACTCACCAATACAGTCTCTCCAGATCCTCCAGGTCCGAGTTCTTCTCCTTTAGTCACGCTCTTTCTTAAGCTAGGCTGTAACTGAACAGCTTGATTCTTTGGTGATAAAACCCTTATCATGTGGATTTTGAAGTATTTTAAATTGTTCTGTTAGAGGACCCGCTTTTAGGAGTTCACAAAGGTTAAGTAGGGAAACACAGATCATGAATCCTCCATTATACTTAATAATGAAAAGCAGAAGAAAAACAACCCCAAGACATTACAGATCCTCCATTTCTTTACAGTGTATGCACTCTTGAGTGTTTGTTGCCGAAAGCTGTTTTTTGTCTCTTCTGACTGTAAAGCCCAGGTAAAGGTTCAGTCAAAGACATGCCCCAGGTGCTCAAGTGTTTATATGAAAAGTGTTTAAGGATACAAAAATACTTTTTACAAAAAAAGTGTTTAAGGATATTTACAACAACAACAAAATAAAGAGCAACAATAACAACAACAACAACAATAATAATAATAATAATTATTATTGTTGTTGGTATTACTAAGTACACATTACTATTATTATTATTATTATTATTATGCCATATTATCATTAAATAATAATAATAATACAATAATAATCATCATCATCATCATCATCATCATCATCATCATCATCATCATAATATAGGGACTATGCCCCAGGATAGGTTGTGGGTTCATATCCCAGATTAGTAGGTTACCCTGAAGGTCCCTTGAGCAAGGTACCTTCTCCATTACTGCTCACCGGGTGCTGGATATGGCTGCCTCCTGCTGTACAGTGTGTGTGTGGGTTACCTTTTTGTTGTGCTTCACTGTGTGCTGGGCTATGTTTCACAATTACGGTTTCAGTCACTTTCACTTTCAATAACAACAAAGCAACACCAGTGATAGTAAAAATAATATAATAATAATAATTACTATTAGTAGTAGTAGTAGTAGTAGTTGATTTGTAGTCATTTGTATAATATTTGTATTTGTATGATAAAGTAATAATTTGATCAGCAAAACATCAACTGTGTTTACCCCAGACGCTAAAATTAAGAGGATATTCTCATAAAATGTTTTTGAATAAGAAGTGGTGGATAGATAGACAGACAGACAGACAGACCAAATGGATACCTGAAGAAACTGTTCATAAATAAATTAGAGAAAACTAAGAAAACTTCTCTAATATAAATGGTGTTCATCATTATATGGCGCTGATAGATTGGCTCACTCCTAATATATTCATAAGTCTTTAATGTGTTTTCTTTCATTAAAATTTTTTTCATCACTGTTGAAACACTTGACAGAGGAATAAAAACAAAGCATGTTCATTTATAAATGAGCAGGATATTTCTGTGTAAACGCTTCAGCTGTTGAAGGGCTGTTGAAAATGCCGCTGAGAAAAGAAGCGAGAAGTGACAGGAAGATAAAATGATAAAGTGATAAAATGGCTAAAATCATCATCAGCAGCACCCAGGGGTCACTCAGAAGGAGCTTCATTGTCACAGGGTAAATGCACATGGATTGATTTTATTTTGAAAAAGAACACAGGCGGAACCCATAGAAGAACAATTAAAAAGAAGGAAAAACGAGAGGAAGATGTCTTTCTGTTTAATGGTAAGCGTTAACATTGCTGAGCAACACAGACTTGCAGACTGACTGCACTGTTGGCCATCAACATACAGCACACTCCACACAACCTTTCTACTGGTTTCACTGGAATAGAAGAAACAACAGATTATTGTCATCAAATGTCATTTAAAAAAAGAAACAACAGTCAAAGAGACATACAGTCAGACAGACAGACAGACAGACAGTCAGACGGACAGATAGATAGGTAGAGCTTGCTCTGTTGCTTGCACTGCTGTTGTTGCTCTGGCAGACAGAGGAGGGCTGAAGAAGGTGAAACAAGCGGGTATGTCTATTCATTCTCATTGGCAAGCATGCATTTAACCTCATCTAACCTGAGATCTTTGATGTGAGCCAGACGTTTCACCATCATGTCTTTCAGTCTGCAAAATATAATAATCAAGTACTACAATAATTATTAGGGGTCAGATACACATGCGTTCCTGGGAAACCTGTGAAATCACAAATAGTTTTGCTGTGGTTTTGACCGATTTTAGGTTGCTGAGGATGTTTTTCTTCAACTTTCTAATAATGTCACTCTCAGATTAATGGCTAAACTCATTTGTGTAAGATCAGAGATCGGTGTGTAAACAGCAGTGAAGTGAAGGAAGCCTGGCTTTGTTTGAACGTTTTTGAACGTGATGGGTCAGGTACAAGCTAGCCACCCTGATTAAACAAACAAATAAATAAATAAACTGAAGTGAAATTTTACATCACTGGCCTGATGATATGGCTCCCATATTTAAATGATTACATACGACATTAAGTGTTGGATTCATAATTACAGACTTATTTTACAAAGTATCTAAAAGAGAATGCAGATTGATACAGATTGACAACAGTGGCTCAAAAGCAGTGATTTTCTATATTTACTTTTCCATTATGGGGAGTGGCTATCATTTATCATTGATGCTATTTCTGTTTTCTTTTGTCTTTAATGTTGAGGGAAAAAAAGCCTAACCGGTGAGTTGGTATAATAAATTCACTCACTCACTATTAGTATAGAATCCCGACTCTTGTTTTATTTATTTATTTATTTCTTGTTCAGAACCTAGACGCAGTGGTTCTCACAACAAATTGTCAGAATCACTGCTTCGAGTAACCAAAAGTGGTTCTTCCATTACACTGTGCAATTTGTCTTTTAGGAACTTAACTGTTCATCCAGCAAGCCGTTGCCTAAGAGCTAAACACTAAGCATGCAGCCTCAGAACATAAAGGAGTGGGAAGAGCAGAAACAAATACAAATGTTCAAGACAGCACCAGCGTCAGCATGTGCACTTTCAACCAAATGCTCTTTTCAAAACAGAGAGACTGAAGAGTGTGTGAGCGAGCTTGAGTGTAGTGTCTTACACCCTTTAAATTAAACAGTGCTGCCAATCAGGAAAGATTCAATTTAGGGTTAACGATAAGGTCCAAGCTCACTAAGCCAGAAATCAAACTTTACCAGCAAGCTCATCAGGATTTCTATCGACAGGAAGGCCATCAACCAATGAGGAAGAGGAAGATAATGAAGATAGGGAAGGAAACCTGGACTAACTATACAATGTGGGAAACTCTTAAGCTTATGCCAGCGATAGTCCAAACACTCAGCCATCAATTTCTCTTTCTTCATCACTCTTGCTTTCTCTTCCTTCTTTCCGCTCGCCAGTTTCTGGTGCATTCTGTTTGCATCTTTAAGCCCCTGCAGATGTTGTGTGCTCCCTCTATAAGGCTTGGTTTGGAATATGGCAGGGAGACTTAATCCACTTTGCCTTAATCCCTGTAGCCTGGACCTGTTGTGGCGAGTGTTTTACAGCGCTTCAAAATGACAGACTATCACACTTCACGCTAATAATAATCAATGACTCTCCTCACGGGCTGTGATTTGGTACAGGGGGAGGCTGCGAGGCTGTGGGTAGGTGTGTGTCGCTAGCTAGATGCTGAATGGAGTGAGGGAGTAGGGAAAGCAGAAGCTGTTTCAGCCCTGGGGGTTTGAGATATGATACGATTCGTTTTCTCAGTCCCTCGGCGCGATTGAAAAGTAAGCCGACTGGATCCGGAGAGAAAATGCCGGAAAAGTACCGCCTGCACAGGGATTTGGATGGCAACAAAGGCTGCTGTGGAAATAAAAAATGACAGGTTCTGGTGAGGTGTCAAATGGAGATGAAAAATCAGAAACAGAAGTCAGAGCTCCGGGTGTTGGATACTGGTCCAAAACGATATTTGTGACATATGGCTAGTGAGCATAGTCTTACAAAATTAGCATCAGGACATTGCAGTAACACTTTATGGTATAAAGTGACATTGGCTGAGAATGTAGAATAGACATAGACTATGAGCAGTACTAATGAGCATTTCTTTTTCTATCTATCTATCTATCTATCTATCTATCTATCTATCTATCTATCTATCTATCTAAGATCTTTAGATCACCATTCAACTGAACAGTAGAAGTACTGATGCAGCCTCCATGTTTTAGGGATTTTGGAGCCCTATCACAGCACCTGTCACAATATTTCAGTAGCTAAAAACTGTGAAGTTTAGTGAACTGTAAACTGTGAATGTCTGCATAAATCTAATGGAGTAAATCTCCCGTTACAGTAGCATCAGGATGAATATTTATAGAGGTACCGGTTGTCGAGTGTATTTTCAGTGTGGACAGGTTATTTATGCTGCCACTTGGGAAGTACAAGGAATACTTAATTGTCAACGTAGAGGTGATTTTTTTAATGAACCAAGCTTGCAACAATTTTCAATCCAACGCATGTGGTAGCATCTCAAACTGCATACTATCACATTAAAAAGTTTGTCAAATAGAACACAACCATTGGACATAAACTTAGTAATGCACTTTGTAAAGTATAGAATTGTACAGTTTGGGATGCAGCTTTTGCCAGTTTCTCTAGTTTAACTAGTCAAATCAAGACAACTGCGTCAATCCTTAAAAATAAATTTTCCAGAACAACGTCATAAAGAAAAATCTAAAATACAATGAGAATGACTGAAGTGAAAGGGAATATTCTTGTCATTGCGAGGTCACAGTGAACCTCAACGAAATTGGACCTCTGCATTTAACCCATGCGAACACCGTGCAGCAGTGGGCAGCTATGAAAGCACCCAGAGAGCAGTGACGGGGACGGTACCTTGCTCAAGGGTGCCTCAGGACAATCTTCTGGTAAGGGGTTGATCCTGTGGCCAACTCCTTAACCACTAGGCCACCGGTGCCCCCGGCGATGAATATTGGAGTAAACATAAAATAGGTAACTTAGGCCTGGAATAAGACAGCTGCGTTGCATTGCACCTTCAGACTAAAGAATGTTTTAAAGCATAAACATTAAATGATACATTTCAAATTAGCTCCACGTGTGTATTGCTTAAGTTACTGGTCTTTATAATATAACATATACAAATAGTTAATTTTATATGTAAAATTTAAGTGAACAATTCCTCAGGTTTCCTTCCACAGTGCAAAGACATGCATGTCAGGTAGATTAGAGAGGTGCAAAATTGGCCCAACTTTTGGGCCTATACTGCACTATAAACTGGGTTAGGCCTAGCAAGGATTAAAGGTTAAATTGGATGGCTGCATGAATGGATGGGTGGATGGATGAGTGAGTGAATGTGAAGATCCTTTTAAAAGGGAATTTTCATATTATGCATGTATCAATTCTTGCTTATCCCCAAAAGCCTCTTTAAAATGGTCCTCACATCTCCTTTAATCTCATCAAAATTCTCATTGAATTTTATCTTTATTTTCATCTTAAACAGCAACACCAAAAATATTTTTTACACACACACACACACACACACACACACACACACACACACACACACACACACACACTGCATAAATACATGCCAGACAATCAGGAAGCTAGGTTCAGGGGGAAACTTTAGCTCGGAAGCTAGGTTCAGGGGGAAACTCAGCAAGCTTTGCATTATTGGCCTGTGACTACTGGGGTTTCTGGTAATCACTCTCCTTTTTTCCTCATGAGAATGAAATTACAATACGTGTATTTGTCACCTGCAGGCTTGTGAAGCATCATTATTAATGCAAGAATGCTCCTGCAGTCGGTTCTGTTGATCAAAGATACCGTATGCCTATGGCAGTGTCTGCTTCAGAGCAACAAGCCATGATCTAGCTATTTATAATCATCTTACAACCAGCGGCTGACATGACTGTTCTATTCCCCATCAATAAGTGCGCCTTTGGCAGGCTGGTCTATTTTTATCGACACAGAAATCCTTCCAGTGAGGGCCTTGGTGGGCTACAATTACACACATGCATGATCTCAGCTGAGGACATTTTACTGGTGCCGCACCTTTCTTTGCTGGCGAGCGTTTTAGCAATGGAGGGAAAAGCAATGGAGGAGGCTAGGTGACCTTGATTCTCTTGGAATGTACAAACACCCACACAACCAATGAATAAACATAGTATTTAAATAGAAGTTGGGGAAAAACATCACATAAACGGATTCAGAGAAGAGCAGAAAGAATGTAGCATTAAGGGATTTTTTGTCCTTTCATTGAAGCTGAATTGATATACTCAGAAAGAGTAACAAAGGTTGAATTGTTTCTGTATTTAGCTTGTAGTATCATCAAACACTCGAACTTGAACACTTGCGAAGAACACTATAAAATTAAGGAGAATAATCTGAATGAATGACAAAAAAAACCTTGGCAAAATTAATGGAATCAATATGAGGCGGTCAAGGAGGTACCCTTGAGCAAGGTGCCGTCCCCGTCCCGCTCCTCCCTGCGATGGGCTGGCGACCTGTCCAGGGTGCGTCCCCCGTCCTCGCCCTGTGTGCGCTGGGTTGGACACCAGCACCCCCCCGCGACCCAGTTTGGGACAAGCGGCAGATAATGGAATGGAGGTCAAGGATGCTCACTCAGCATGTTTTTAGTTTGTAATAAATCAACATATCCTAGAATGTACATATGAATGGCACAGTAACATTTAAAAGAATTATACCTTAAAGAAAGAATATGACAGGGTGCCTATAGAGGAGTTGTGGTGTTGTATGAGGAAGTCAAGCAGAGTGGCAGATAAGTATGTTAGGATATGTAAGAGGGCAGTGTAACAGTGGTGAGGTTTGCACAAGGAGTGACAAATGCATGAGTCCTCTTTGTTGCAGTGGTCATGGACAGGTTGACAGACGAGGTAAGACGGACGCTTGCAGGTGACATTATGATCAGAGAAATCACCATCATAGAAGTGAGTTAGCATTGGTCTGGACATGTACAGAGGAGAGATGAGGATTACATTGGAAGAAGGATGTTCAGGAAGGAGCTGCCAGACTAGAGGAGAAGAGGAAGACTAAAGAGGATGTTCATGGATATGGAGATTGAGGAAATGCAGGTGGTTGGTTCAAAATAAGGTGCAGAGGAAATTGGAGATGGATGATCCACTGTGGCGACCCTTAAACAGGAGCAGCCAAATAGACAAGAAGAAAAAGAAGATTCAATTCCTATATAGAAAAGCTTTTTGCTTTGTGTTGTGACTTCATCATGGATTGATAAAGGTGTGTGTGGTGATTGCCATGCCATCATTCCATGTCATCATACCTGACATGCAGCTCCAGATCATAAATGGGTCAGGGAACACCAGACAAAAGATCCAGCATCATTTCATTGGCTGTGACTTATCACTGAATATCACTCTCATCCCATCATCCACACTTTGTGAGTGATACTCTTTAGCCACTGTAATCTTCATGCAACACACTTTACAGTTTTGTCACACGGTTTTTGCTGCACATTTTCTATTTTCAAAGCCTATTCCTTTGGTTTTACCACTAAAGCTTTGATGCCTTCGGTGGTCATCTTGCATCTTTTCCTTTTATTATCTCTTCATTCTACAAACATTTTTACACACAGCTAACAGGGTGCAATCATAATCCTTTGCCACATTCTGCACTGGATATCCTTCTTGGAGTTTTATACTAATTTTTATTGTTTTCGCTCTCCTTTTGGAGACACATGTCTTTACAATTAGCCAAAACCATCAGTTCATTAAACTCTACAGGCACTCTCTTTCACTGTAGATTCATTTCAGATTCAAAGTTTTCTGCTTTTTTTGTTTTAGAAAAGGATATCTAGATGTAGAATCAGCTAATCTAGATATCAAATATAGAATCAATAGCTGGTGACCTCAAATGCATTTATACATTTACAAAATCAGCAGATGTATTGGGAATGATTAAAATTTATTAAAAAGCTAGCAAGAGAGCTTTTGTTTCCGCCATCAATTTAGCATTTCTCTGTTCTTCAGTGCCTTTTCTCTTTGTTTATGCATTCCATGTCACAATGATGATAATGATGCTTTAAATATGATTGAACAGAACATTTTTTTTCCAAAAAAGCTAAACCTAAATAAAGCTATCATGAAAGAATGAAATGGAAATCAAACATTAATATTATTACACTTCAAATATTATGCTATCCATCTCATCTGTAGTGTAAAAGCTCCAAAAACTCCAAACTGTCTGTAAAGTCCATTCATCACGGAGGCACTTGGCAAACCATTTTATGAAACTATTGTATTCCATTTTATGGACCAGAAGTATTGTCGTCTGATCTAAAAATAATAATATGCTTTTGTGAGGTCTGTGTAAATCCTTGTTTTGTTTTTAGACATCTGTGGGATTTGGCAATTGATCAGATGTTAGAAGTATATCAGATGTGCCCTAAAAGTGCTTTTAAATTCCAAAAAGATATTCTTTAAATCGGCGTAAAAGCAAGACAGTGCACCAGACACATCACACTTTCTTTTCATTTTTAGCAACCTTCTAGGGATTACAATCACCAAACCATCACCAACTGGTTTGGAGGTGATCTCCATTCTTTAGCAGCTCAGCAGAATTCCTGTAGGAACGGAATTTCTGTTGTTTTTCTGGCTTCTTATTTCTGACAAAATCTCTGTGAACTGTGGTGGTTTATCCAGTATGGAAGCCTTTGGGAGGTCTGGGAGCAGATCCAGAACTGTTGGATTAGAAGGGTTATTTTGATGCGGATACTGCTGAAATGCTTGGCCCAGTTGCTCCAGGATCAGGGTTTTCTCCTCAAGGAGCACTGTGCCGTCTGCTGACCAAATGGGAGTGATATTGGGTTTCTGAGGACCAACGTTTCAATGGTGGAGTAGATAGCATAGGAATTGTTAGTGTCAACAAAGCTCTGAGGTTCCTAAGCTTTTCTGAGCATCCACTCATTTTGTATGAGCTCTGTGAGAGGATGCCTGAGGAACTGCTGGTTTTAAAGATGATTTTTAGTGCTTGGATTGCAATGGTGCTATCGCCAGTCAGTCATATCTGATGTCTTCTTTCCAAACATACCTAGATTTCCTCAGTTTGGTCCAGTCAACTACTCTGGAGGGCCGGACAGAACAGTTATCTTCTAGAGAGAAATTTAATTTACTTGCCTTAATATATATATATATATATATATATATATATATATATATATATATATAGAATTTCTGGACACAACTGGAAGCAAATTCAGGAAATGAGACAGGTGATCCATCCAGGGCGTTTCCTCCACATTGACCAGTGAGAGCAGGGACAGACTTCAGCGCCACCCGTTACCCTCATCAGGACAAGCGCCTAAGAAAATGAATGAGTTAGTCAGAGTTTCTGTTCACCGTTTTTATTTTTGGCACAATGTTCCACTTTACACAAAGCCAGTAAAAACATGTCATTTTGGAGACTTGATAAATCACAGTGTGGAGTGTGACATAGCAGAATGCATGTGCAGAAATAATTTTATTAGGCTTAATCAGAAATGTCAGCATTATAGCAAGAAGAACCTTTACATCTGAAAAGGATCCTATAATAAGAAGCAAGTAATGCAATGAACATTAATATCACAAATGAAAGGATTGTGACAGATCTTGTAAGCTTTATTTCGTGAAATGTGTCTGCTACTAAAGTTACGTGACTTATGACTGTATGATATTTTCACTTCTCAGTTAGATAGCATTTTCTGAGCAGGTAAATGTAGTTACCAGCTACGTTATATAACCAACATTAATGTTCATGTAACTGGTGGGAACAGGGGGTCTTTTTCTCATGTTATGCCATAATTTTGAAACATGCAATCCAGTCCGAGAGCATGAGTGTTTAAACTTGACTATAAAAATAGATATGACTGCTAGAGGTAACTGCATGCAGAAGCTCATTTTGCCAGCAACAACAACAAAATGTGGAGTCACCCAAACTGAGATTGGGAACTCATTCTCAAACACAGTTGGGCTGGTTGGAAAAAAACAAAAAAAGAAACAAAACAAAAGAACTTTTTATATTTGAATTAAAATAAGAAATATGTTATGCAGTGCAGAGGAGAAGTGGACATATTACTCCTCAGGGTGGAAACTGTTTGAGTTGATTAATCCTAAAAGCCAAGCTTGTGCTTAATCTGGGGAACATAACATTATGATTTTCTTAATGCAACATAAAAGAACATAATGCAAAACTCTTACTCATTGCATTTACTTGTGGTCCATATACAGTCTTAAGAAGCTGGAGAAGCTACATTACAGTCAGCCTTAAACTACCGCTGCCAGAACTGACCTGCCACTCTATAGTCCGTGAGATTAAAAGGGACTTTTGATTTTGAACTTGCTGGACACTGCATCCGCCTGTCTTCTCTGTACTGTGTCTATCCTGCCCATGTCATCAAAGTCCTTTTCTGGCAATTACGAAATATAAACATGGACTCTCAGTACTTAGTATATACATGCCATATTCATATGCTCATGCATATACCTTTCCAAACATTCAGCAAACACCCAGCTGCAAACTACAGACTTACACTGTCAGTCATTCGTTTTGATAAAAGCATTTCCTGCCATTGTTTCTGTCTCAGCTGCCTAACAGAGCACTTTACCACAAAATGGAGAAAGCAGAAGTGTTGAACTGGCACCAAGCAGTTGTGGCTCAAGGACATCTCATAAGAAAACAGCAGCAACAAATCAATGTGCTCGATGCCAAGACTGCTCAGTTAAAAACATCATCAATAGCTCCAGTGTTAACTATGGTGGCAACATCAAATGTTACTCCTTCATACATTGTTTGACTGGAAAAAATACTCTAGAGAATTTTTGCTGCAGTCTTTGCTCTTTTTCTTAGAGCTGGAGGGGTCTAAGTTTATGCAATTAAGAGAAGGTTTATGGATGTGATGAGAGAGGACATGCAGGTGATATGGTTGAAGAAGGAAGATTCAGAGGACCAAAAGAAATGGAAAGAGATGATCCTCTGTGGAAACCTTAAAAGGAGCAGCCAAAAGAAGAAGAAGAATGCATTAGTTTACTTACCGGCAGAGCTCTAAATATTGCGGCTGTGATTTGGTCACAAAGCGTAATTAATTTATTTATTGAACGGTTTTTGTCATGTCTTTGACCATGTACCAGAGATTGGTGAAGAACTTTTGTCTTTCGCTCTAGGAAACAATGTTACAGCTGTGCATGCCAAGAGTTTTTGGAAACATCATTGCTGGCAGCAGCAGGAAGAAACTAGCTCTCACAGAAGCTTATTGGCAATGGTTAAGGGTTAAGAGTTTTATTGTCATATGCACAGTACAGCAGTTACTCTGCCAATGAAATTCTTACTTTGTGAATTCTATGTATGCACAGTAAAGTTAAAAAATGTCCAATGTAAGTTTCATATCCTGAACCACAAACAGTTGGTAATAGTTTAAGCAACATTAATAACATGCATTGTTTATTTTTACAATATGTAGGTATGATGGTGAATGTGACAGTATATTTTAAAAATATACTGTCAAAACATTGTGGTTAATAATTAAGAGAAGATACATGGCAGCACCAAATGTTGTCACTTTCACTTTCAGTGGTATAATGTTCCCTACAGGAGACCGGGCTCCAATACCTGTTCATTACCTGCATTACCTGCATTGACCAGCAGTCAGCAATCAATCAATCAATCATCGATCAATGCATTGACCAGCAGTACCTAGTGGTTAAGGAAAAAGCCCCATAATTGGAAGGTTGTGAGTTAGTATAAGGAACCAGCAGGTTGCCCTTACCTTTGAACAGGGTAACGTTTCCTACACTGCTCCCTGGGTGCTGGGTATAGCTACCCACTGATACACTGTGTGTGTATGGGTTAAATGCAGATAATGTTTTTCATTGTGGTTCACTGTTTGCTGTGCTGTGTTTCACAATGACAAATAGTCACTTTCACTTCACTTTGTTACTTGGTAAATCATAGTCATAGAAAGAGTGTTACCTGAATCAAGCACATTAAAAGCCTGAATATCTTTCAAGCTACACCCTCTAAATGTGGACAATGCTGAGATGTAGATTATGTTTCTGTTATGGCTCATCATGGGCATTACTACAAGAATTGTTTTCCACACCAACAGGAACTCAAGCGTCACCTGCCTATAGTAAGTCTTTATAAGTAACTAACTGTAACTATCTGAACTTTATCTGGTCAGGCATTTTCCATCCTGGTGTGGATAAGACACTCAGAAAGTATCTTTTCAACACAAGCGTGATCAACTCCAGCACTGCGGTCACTCAATGCATTCATTGACTTTTCCTTCACCATTTAAGTTCAACTCAACTTTTAACTTCTCCATGACCAGCAGCATATTCCAACTATAGTAGTCAACTATATTCTAACCCCAATTTTTCTCAGCTTCCCACTGATGCAAACTCATAATCCATCTTTTTTCAGGATGTAAAAAGACATTCTAAGACATTCACCTCAGTGTCCATTCCTTTGTTTCCATGTACCAAGTACCCTCACTGCCACTACATCTCTAGGAATATATTTGACCATTTTTTTCCAGTCTGATATGTCTTTATTAAAAATAAAATCAAATATCAACTTCATCTGCAATGTATCCCATCCAATGGAGCCATAGCAGCAGGCAACATTATATATACAGTACTGTGCAAAAGTTTTAGGCAGGTGTGGAAAAAATGCTATAAACAAAGAATGCTTTCAGAAATGGAAGTGTTAATCATTGATTTTCATCAATCAACAAAATGCAGTGAATGAACAAAAGAGAATCTAAATCAAATCAATATTTGGTGTGACCACCCATTGCCTTCAAAACAGCATCAATTCTTCTAGGTACACTTGCGCACAGTGTTTGAAGGAACTCGGCTGGTAGGTTGTTCCAAACATCTTGGAGAACGAACCACAGATCTTCTGTGGATGTAGCTTCCTCACATCCTTCTGTCTCTTCATGTGATCCAGACACACTGGATGATGTTGAGATCAGGGCTCTGTGGGGGCCAGAACAACTGATGCTGGTTTGAAGGCAAAAAGTAGTAACACCAAATATTGATTTGATTTAGATTTTTCTTTTGTTTGCTCACTTTGCATTTTGTAAATTGATAAAAATAAACAATCATTATTTATATTTCTGAAAGCATTCTTTACAGCATTTTTTCCACACCCGCCTAAAACTTTTGCACAGTACTGTATATATATATATATATATATATATATATATATATATATATATATAAATTAATTTTTTTTTATTTGACCAAACTTTACTTACGTAGCCCTAACAACTTCATCAGATTGAAGGAGGGAGATGAGTGGAAAAAGGAAAAGGTTAGTAGTAATGGAATATTTACATCAAGACTGTTGTATTCCCAGTTACATCAAAGTATTACTATGATTAAACTATGATTATGCTCTGCTAACTAACTATTATTAAATAAAAAAATGGATACTCACTACTTTTATATACTTTTTTACTTTCTTGTATATAATTATAAACATATACTTTCATACATACTTTATTTCACTGTTCAATGTACAAACATTCTTATTTAAGTGGTCTTTTAACTCAGCAAATGTTAAGCTACATGTTAAGTTTACACGTTCACGGATTATGTTTGTTTGTGTGCTTTACCTTTAAAAAAACTATTGCTATAGAGTGTTAATCATCTTCATCTTCAAACTCATTAAAGATGTATCAGCCACTTGCTGCAGTGTTTTCACAAGAGAGTTACTGTAAAGGCGAAGTGAAAGTGACTATTTGTCAGCGTTAAAGCGCTTGACTCAGTGGCCGGGGAGCAGCGGCGGGGGTGGTACATTACTCAAGGGAGCCTCAGGGTAATCTGCTCTTCTGGGACTCAAACCCACCTTCCAATCATGGATCCTAGGCTGTGACCACTAGTCCTTCCCCTACCCAGTGTTGCTAATTATATTTCATTTCCAGTTTAAAATGGTATGCCACTAAACCATGTTTGTTGTTTTTGTCACTAAATGCTACTTATGTAATCAAATGTGACATAAAACCTATAATGCAAGCCAATGACATTAAAAAAGAATTTGCTAGCACTGCTTATGTTAACTCATAACAATGACTCCTGATGCACTTTATTCAATAGTGTGACGTTTCATATGGGCACAAATCCATTTTTAAATGAATTGTATATTCTCATATATTTCTTATTTATATGCCATTACTTTTCATTAGACTGAATGAGATTTTTAAATCTTTTAAAACAGTTTTAAATCTTTGAAAATCATATTTGTGGAGGAGGCACAGTTATGCCAGTTAATATCTTACAGTTGAGTGTTTTAGTCTTAAGTAAGTTGTTACTGAAGACAAGCTGGTACTGAAATAGTCTTATAGCACCACTTGCAACATTCATATTTTCCCATTAAATGTGGCCAGATCTTGGCAATTAGGCATACTATACCTGCCTTTAATTTAACCCATAGAGATCGTTTTGCTTGAGTTGGTAATTTTAATTATTACAATATCAAAGGAACTATAAAATGCTTATTTGATGCTGTTTTACAGCCCACTGTAGATCTAAAAGTGACCAGCTGGGCAAAACCTCTTCTAGTTAGTAGAACATGCCAGTCATTAGTCTTTCACTTATTCTCTGGGGATGTTAAGGAGGAGTTTTGTCATTTTTACAAAGATAAGTCTATGTAGTCAGTAGGAGTCTGCTGGAACTTCTTCTGGAAGAAGATGCTGTCCTTTCCAACATTATTTAAAAAGTCTTCACTGAAAAATGAAGCATCATTTTCAGCAGTGGTGACCTACTGTTAGGGTCTTTAAGGCCCCAGGATTGGTAGGTCATGGGATCAAGTCCCAGACCGGTAGGTTGCCCTGAGGTAACTTTGAATGAGGTACCGTCCCCATCATTGCTACCCTGCTGCCCTGTGTGCTGTACTGTGTTTCACAATGACAAGTAGTCACTTTCACTTCACTTATGAGATACGACTGTTTCTTTGTACTTGTATAGCTGGGATGTTAACTGTTCATTAAGGAGACTCTGGTCCCAAATCCTCTCTTAACAAGAACTAGAAGTTCAGTAACATGTTTTTTTTTTCAGCTTAGTAAGAAAGGATGTAGATATGCATTAATAGGTACTAAAATGTATATTTTTAATTAGTTTATCAATTTCAGTAAAGTATTTTGTTTTAGATAGAAATGCTATGTTACGCTATGTTACGTTAATGCTATGCTCACTGTTATGATGTGAATGGTTGGCAAAACAGCCATGCTTTTTAAAGTGAAAGTGACTATTCTTGTCATTGTGAGTACACAGCGAACCACAATGAAATTAGACCTCTGCATTTTACCCACACACTCATGCAGCAGGGGCCAGTTTTTGAAAGCTGCCTGGGGAGCAGTGATGGGGACAGTACCTTGGGTGATGTCTGAACATAATCGTGTAGCCAGGGACCTTATGCTCAAAAAACTCGAGAACCACAGGAAGTCCATGAACATAAACGCAAAAGCACAAAATCCAGAACTCTAAAAAAAAAAAAAACCCTTAAAAAAAATGAGCAGGGTGCCGCCTACTAGTTAAAAATAAAAAGCTGGTATTGCAGGGTGGTGGTGGTCTAGTGGTGGGTACTTGCCTATGGACCTACGGCTTAAGAGGTCCCAGGTTTGAATCCCACCTCTGGCAGTACCACCACTGGGTCCCTGAGCAAGACCCTGAACCCTGAGTTGCTCCAGGGGGGACTGTCCCTGTAATTAGCACATGGAAGTCGCTCTGGATAAGAGTGTCTGCTAAATGCTGTAAATGTAAATGGTGCTGCCTAATACCATTTACACCATTTTGAAATGGAATTAAAAGTACATACTGAAACTCTTCTACCACAAAGGTGGTTTATTCACCTGAAATGTCCAAGCACTGTTAAGGGACTTTAGCAGAACATGGAGAGAAAATGCATGACATTATTCCCTAGGTAGGGCTTTACTTTTTTATCACAGTTTTCAAAAGGAAGATGCCAAGATCCAAACAGCTGTCTATTAAAACAACTCTTTGATATGTTAAGTTATTGCAAAAGGAAATATGCACATTTACTGGAAACACTTTGAAAAGCTTGGTGTCCTTAAACTTTTGATGGAAAGCTTACATGACATTATTTATAACATCAGAAAGTCTTTGATTAAAGATGACTTTGATTAAAGCAAGTCTAACTAACATGTGACAGCAGTCAGAATGAACACTAAAAGAACAGAGACATGATCTTTCATGAAGTGAACTTTTGTACAGCCAGCATCTTAAAATAGTACGTATATACTGTCCTTCATGTACTTTTCTGCGTTGCTAGGCAACCATGTTGTGTTGGGGGAGGTGAGGCAGTTTCCAAGTGAGACTGGCAATTTAAGTGTGTGTGTGTGTGTGTGTGTGTGTGTGTGTGTGTGTGTGTGTGTGTGTGTGTGTGTGTGTGTGAAAGCACTTAATGAACAGCTAATATCTTACATAGCTGAGGCTGGCACCTGTCAAGTTGCATCTTCTTTCATTGTTTACACAGAAAAAAGAGGAGAGAGAGAGAAAGAGAGAGAGAGAGAGAGAGAGAGAGAGAGAGAGAGAGAGAGAGTGTGTAAGGTGTGATATTTTTGTTAAAAGAAGCTAAAATATCTGAAGGACAGAGGAACAGTATTGCGAAAAGCTCTCATAATCTAACTCAAAAGAATGTTAACATGTTTATATATCTTTTCACAGAATTTTAAAAGAAATTAAAAGCAATGGTCAAATGTTAATAAGACAAAATAAACATATTGGTATCACTGGCGTTTAGTGAAATAAAATAAATTTTTTTTTTTTTTTCTGAGGCAAAGCTCATCTGTAAAACTCCTAAGAAGCGAATCAAGGTTATCTATAGGCAAAGGTTTGAAATGAAACTTTGTTTTTGCATCTAAAATCTATTTAATCTATTTCTAAAATCTATTTGATCCAACACCTGCATTGAGTAACCTGATATAAGATTCATTTCTGGACAGTTTATTTTTATGAAACTTTGCAAAAAAAATGAATATTTTGTATATTACATTTAGTATATTGTATTGTATCTTTGCATGTGTAAACTTATGCAAATGTAATGAATATTTTAGTTCATTGTCTGGTTGCAATGTCCAAGTTTTCCCCCCTACAGTTTTTTCAATTATTATGGGACCCTAGCATAAAGATATACTATCAACTAAATAAGCTGATATTTATGTTTTGTTTTATTTTATTTTATTTTATTTTATTTTATTTTAAAATCAAACATCGTCTGGCCATGAGCTGCCAGCCATCTCCAAAGCAAAAAAGATCCACCGTATGCTTAACAGTTGGCATAGTTATTATTAGTGAACTACATGTACCATTTTTCTGTTGCCCCATCATTTCCCTCATCCATAGCACTTGATTCCAAAAAGTAGTTTAACGTTGCCTACAACCAGGTAATTTTGTGATTAGATCAATGTTAAAGTTACTTTCATGTGATTTAGAGTCTGCGTAGGTCTTTGGCAGTGATTTTAAGTTTTAACAATGTATGTGAAAGCAATCTACTGGGGATGCATTCAGCGTTTACGACTCAACTGCAGTAGTGTGGCTTATGTAATTACACAGATATAATATTGAACTATAATACTGCTACATGAGAATTTAATAAACTTGTTTCTACATAAGCTGCACTGCTGTAATCCACCTGTAACATTGAATCACCAGAAGCTACGCTGATGTTTTGTGATTGGATTGTTAAAAAGTAACCAGTCAGTGAAAGATGTTAATGTAATTTATTAAACAACTAAGTATGTAATTAGTTCTCAGCTGCTGAATGAGTAAAAAAATATATATTATTCATAAATTATTGTGTTTAAATCTTAAGATTTTAAATGTTTTGATTATTTCTTGAAGATTATTGGGTTTATGAAAAAAGCTATATAATATATTATATCAATCCTTCCTTTTTCCTTCCTTTCCTTCTTCATGTTTCCTTAATTGTTGACTACCTTAGCCCTCCCACTCATTCCCAGCCCCATATACAGTAAAAATCTACTTCATATCTATGGAATAATATGCCAATAATCATAATATCTCACTGATTGATCTAAAATTGGAAAAACATGGAAATGAAATTGGAACAAATTATGTTTTTGGCCATGTAATGTAAAAACAAAATGGTTTAGTTATTTATACTTTTAAAGGGAAAATCTAATTTCTGTATCAAGGATAGTAACAGCTATTATGTTCGGGGTCACTTTGTTCCTAGGAAGGCACACACAATTTCAAACGTTTAGTTAGGGCTTAGAGAACATGAATGTTTTTTGAAGATTATCAAAATTGCATTTATGTGACCTCAAAACAGCAAAAACAAATGTCTGGAAAATGTTATCTCCTTTATAATTTATACCCCGAAGACAACCTGGGGTTAGATTGACCACAATGGATCATATCATGAGGGTAAACATGTTCAGTTACTATGTAGTTATACATTAATAGCACATGGAATAACAATGAAACGTGTGTTAATTCACCACTACAGATGGATTTCAGTAGCCCAGCTTATGGGATTACACATGTTAACCAGCTACAGTTTTGCCCTTGTAATAACACAATGTAATTAAATGTAATTACATGAGTAATTACTGCTGGAAAAGAAGATACATTTCATGTTGTTACATTATTAATGCATGCCATTGTATAACAACACGCGCTTAACTATATTCACTTGAAGTGACGTGGGACCAACAGAAATATATTTGCCCCCTTCAGTACATCATTTTTATTATATGAATGCAGAGTTGTGAAATAAATATGGAA
>CM029392.1:4199646-4214646 GCA_017165825.1 Hepsetus odoe
TTTTTTTCTTGCTGTTGCTCTGTTAATGTATTTTCAATTTGAAAGCCAAAAAAATAATCTGTCTAGATGTTCACAAGCTCTCAAAGCTGTATATGTGCAATGTACAGAAGAGCAAAGTGGAATAGTTGTTTCTTTTATGGTTTTTACAGTGGCTACAGTAGTTTTGCACCAAGCAATGTATGAACTTCATTTACTTAGAGCAGAATAACTGGAAAGGGTTTTTAATCAGGAGGTTTACCGCACGGAGAAAGAGGTGGGCGAGGTGTTTTGGGCTCCCCTGTGACAGAAGCCAGTGGATGAGGGAGCGACTGGGGACTGAGAGATCAGCCAAGATTTTCCCCAACCTCTTCTTCCTTCTACTTAAATGAGGGTTTTCAAGACTAGGCAGCCATAAGTTTGTGATTTCTTCATGTACATAGTATAATTGGCTACAGATGAACCGGAAAAGAATAGGAATGTGATTATTTTATGACAGCATTCAGGTGGACCAGCAAAAATGTCTTCAGCTGTCACAGGAAATGCAGGGGCTTCTGGGCTGCCTTTCTGCAGTCTTGCTGCTGTATGTGTCATGTTTTAGGCAATATCCACTTCACCAGCTTAATATGCTTCTGCTAAAATTTGCTAAGTGAACACTGAAATTTTTTTTTTATAGAAATATAATGCTGGGGTGATTTTAAGCTATGTTTTGGAGCTATGACATGCAAGGCAAAAGGGACACTCCTCAACAAAGGCTATAAAAATGTAGCTGTGTTAGTAGCTATGAGACGTCTTCTTCTGCTTACGGCTGCTCCCGTTTAGGGACCACAGCGGATCATCCGTTTCCATTTCTTCTGGTTCTCTGCATCTCCCTCATTCAATCTGACCACCTGCATGCCCTCTCTCAACACACTCATAAACCTTCTCTTTGGTCTTCCTCTTTTCCTCCCAATCCTCCACCCAAAAAAATCCTCATCTCTCCTCCGGACATGTAAAAACCAACGCAACCTTGCTTCTCTAACTTTGTCTCCAATTAGTGATTATCCAGCTGGTTAAATAAAAGAAAAGAAAAGTGATGCCTGAGCATGCAGGAGGCAGGACATGATGTGGTTGCATCGCTAATTCTTAGTTTGGTCATCCATATAGTCATTATTTTAATGACTTATTCTGAGTCATAGCCTATTTCAGAGCATATAGGGTGAAATGGTATATATCTCATAAAATTGAGTACACTCCTCACATTTTTGTAAATATTTTATTATATCTTTTGATGGGACAACACTGAAGATATGATACTTTGATACAATGTAAAGTAGTCAGTGTACAGCTTGTATAACAGTGTACATTTGCTAACCCCTCAAAATAACTCAACACACAGCCATTCATGTCTAAACCACTGACAACAAAGTAAGTACACCCCTAAGTGAAAAATGTCCAAATTGTGCCCAATTAGCCATTTTCCCTCCCCGGTGTCATGTGACTCATTAGTGTTACAAGGTCTCAGGTGTGTTAAATGTGGTGTTATCGCTCTCACACTCTCTCATACTGGTCACTGGAATTCAACATGGAACCTCATGGCAAAGAACTCTCTGAGGATCTGAACAATTTGTTGCTCTACATAAAGATGGCCTAGGTTATAAGAAGATTGCCAACACTCTGAAACTGAGCTGCAGCACGGTGGACCATACAGCGGACCACACAGCGGTTTAACAGGACAGGTTCCACTTAGAACAGGCCTCGCCATGGTTCACCAAAGAAGTTGAGTGAAGGTGCTCAGCGTAATATCCAGAGGTTGTCTTTTGAAAATAGAAGTACGAGTGCTGCCAACATTGCTGCAGAGGTTGAAGGGGTGGGGGGTCAGCCTGTCAGTGCTCAGACAATACGCCGCACACTGCATCAAATTGGTCTGCATGGCTGTCGTCCCAGAAGGAAGCCTTCTCTAAAGATGATGCACAAGAAAGCCCGCAAACAGTTTGCTGAAGACAAGTAGACTAAGGACATGGATTACTGGAACCTGTATGGATTACTGTCCTGTGGTCTCATGAGACCAAGATGAACTTATTTGGTTCAGATGGTTTCAAGCATGTGTGGTGGTAACCAGGTGAGGAGTACAATGATAAGTGTATCTTGCCTACGGTCAAGCATGGTGATTCCCTCCCTTTGGAAACTGGGCCACAGGGCAACATGATAACGACTCCAAACACACCTCCAAGACGACCACTGCCTTGCTAAAGAAATTGAGGGTAAATATGCTGGACTGGCTAAGCATGTCTCCAGTCCTAAACCCTATTCGAGCATCTGTGGGGCATCCTCAAAGGTGGAGGAGCGCAAGGTCTCTAACATCCACCAGCTCTGTGATGTCATCATGGAGGAGTGGAAGAGGATTCAAATGGCAACCTGTGAAGGTCTAATGAACTCCATGCCCAAGAGAGTTAAGGCAGTGCTGGAAAATAATTGTGGCCACACAAAATATTGACACTTTGGGCACAAAGTGTTGTCCCATGAAACGATATAATAAAATATTAACAAAAATGTGAGGGGTGTACTCACTTTTGTGAGATACTGTATATATAATATAGATCAGACCACCAGTCCATCACAATGGAGACACACTAGTGACAGTTTTGTATCTTCAATCCACCTGGTACACATGTCTTTGGGCTGTAGGAGGAAACAGGCATGAGAAGAACATGCAAAGTCCATGTAGAAAGGACATCAGGCCTCCCCACCTGGGAACCCAGAGCCTTCTTGCAGTAAGGCAAAAGCCCTAACAACTGTGCTATCCTTCTTAGCCATGCTAACCTTCTAATTTGACCAGAAATAAATTGCCCTTCCTAGAGTTGACACTTTCCAAGTCTGCCACTACCTACAGAATTTCAGAATTAGAATGTAGAGGTAAAAAGAGCTATAGAGTAAAGTATTTTCTTAATTCACATTTTAGAGCCACTTTTTAATGTTGAAAATAAAGGGAAAAAAATAACAGGTGACAAATATTTTCAAACTGGCATCTGACTTACAGTGCGTTACAACTACTATGTTCAACTACTAAGTTGGTACCTATGTGAGCAGAAAAAGAACAATTATGGTTGAAAGCTCATGAAGAAGTAAGGTCTGGGAGCATGTTCTTAAAATGAAGGATGACATAGTAACATCAAATGCTAGCGTAGCTTAGCTTTGCATGCATGTTGTGTTTGAACTCTTTACCAAAAACCTCCTAGTCTCAATTCTAAAACAGCAATGACAGCTTTCCCACCACAGGGATGTTATGACAAACCAAGCTGCAAGGCCTGTTTCAGGAGACGCTGTTTACTAGTGCATCACTACTGAAGCATCTGAAGCATTTTCAGTTCAGTTTATTAGAAAATATCTTGTATTACCAGAGTACATAAATAAATAATAACATATAAATAAACAACAACATATCCATGCATAAATTAAATATAGATATATAAATAGAAAAGAATATAAAGTTTAAAGCATGTAAACACCATCAGACTAAAAACTGATGTTAAACTGATAAAGTGATGCTGCAGCATATGTAGCCATGTTATTATAATCAACAATAGTCTCACTTTTCTCACCGTTCTCACCACTTTCTGTCTTGCTCTTTTTGTTCACACTCTTTTACTCGTATCACTCTTTTCTGTCTCTTTCTTTGTCTTTTTTCCTCACTTGCAAACGTCACCTTGCTCTTTTGCTTCAGTCAAAACGCTCACACTTTGCAAGGTGTTGTTTCAGGCTCCCTCTAACTCTTCAGGGCACTTTGTCTCTTTCTCGAACACACATAGGCAGAGTCAGGTGCCTGGTGTTTGTGTGAGAGTGTGTGTAATCTGACTGATTTGATAAGCGCTGGACAGGTCTACCTGATCCTTGAGCCATTGGGTCAATGTTATCAGCCATCTCAGCGGACTACCTGCAGGGAATAAAGTCTATCAGCTCTCCACACACACACACACACACACACACACATCCGCACATTCACACACCAAGAATCGATGCTTATCGACAGGCCCTGTAATTACATTTCATTAGCTTTGGCTGCTAATCCAACAGCTCCTCTGTGAAAGAATTAGAAAAAAAAGACAATGAGAAAAAAAAAAAAAAACAAAAAAACAACAGGAGGAAATAGCTGGAAACCAGAACAAGCAAGTGAGGAAAAACGAAACAAGATAAACCGGGAAGTCTGATGGAGTATAAAGTAATTTTTCTATAAATATCAACCCTGTTGGAACCTATACAGTAAATTTTAAGTAGAAAAGAAAAAGAAAAACCCTCTAAATGTCGAATGGAAAGTTTATTTTAAGTAATATTGGACCATTTCATTGGACCAATCATTGCCCACCTTATTAGCTCCACATATCCTATAAGTCTTGACCATCTGTTGCTGTACAATTTATCAACCTGGTCATTTTGTTTCCACTGGATCATTGTTTAGTAGATATGAATTATGTGGTTGATTATATGTGTAGCCTAGATACAAATGCTGGAAAGATTTAATTTCAGTGTTTAGCTTTAAAGGATGAGGGAGCCCTGCTACATCTCCATGATCAACTAAATCTGGTTCATTGATTGGCTGAATCACTGAGGGGGAAATCATCTGAGGGGGAAATCATTGTTGGCCCCCGGATCGAGAATGTGGGTAGGTTGCACTGAGGTACCAATGAGTAAGGTACCATCCCCATCACTGCTGCTTGGGCACTTTCAGTAGCTGCCCCCTGCTTCACATGTGTGTATGGGTAAAATGTAGAGGTGTAATTTAATTGCGGTTCACTGTGTCTTGTGCTGTGTTTCATAATGATAAAAATGGTCACTTTCTTTCTTTCATTTTTCATTTAATATATATCTAATGCATATGGAAATCTTCGGACCCTTTCATGTTTTGTCTGTATTCTACAATGCCAATGCAGATTTGGGTTAGAGTGTGTCTTCTTCTTTTCTTCCGGCTGCTCCTGTTTAGGGGTCACCACAGTGGATCAACCGTCTCCATTTCTTCCAGTCCTCTGCATCTTCCTGCTTCAAACCAACCACCTGCATGTCCTCACTCACCATATCCAGCTCCATCTTCAACATCCTCCTTCCAATTTAATCCTCATCTCTCCTCTGGACATGCAACCTTGGACATGCAACCTTGCTTCTCTAACCTTGTCTCCAAGATGTCTAACCTGAGCTGTCCCTCTAATATACTCATTGCTAATCCTGTCCATCCTCGTCACACCCAACGAAAATCTCAGCATCTTTAACTCTGACACCTCCAGCTCCGCCTCCTGCCTTTTCGTCAGTGCCACCGTCTCCAACCCATACAACATAGCTGGTCTCACTACTGTCCTGTAAAGCTTCCCTTTTACTCTTGTTGGTACCCGTCCATCACAAATCACTCCAGCTACTCTTCTCCACCCATTCCAACCAGCCTGCACTCTCTTCTTCACCTCTCTTCCATGTTACTCTGAACTGTTGCCACACTCGCTTCTAACAAACTGTTGGTTGAGTGTATGTAAAAGTATTAAAAACAAAACAAACATTCATTCTTTTGAAGGTTTCTTCCATTCTTCTTGGCAGAAATATTAAATAATCTTTCTGAAATTATTTCGATCTCATGGCTTGATTTTCACTCGTAAATGCACCATCTTCTATGAGACATTATATAGACCGCACACCAAACACACTCACACACACACACTCACACACACAAGACATTTGCGTAACCTCACATCCTGAAAAAGTAAAAAGTTCAATTTATTCTTGTATAGCACCTTTTACAACAGAGTTGTAAGATATAAAAATATAATGTTGGTTCGCAAATGAGTCACAGAAACTTTTCTTGAGATAAATGACCAGATCGATCTGTGACTTGTCCCTCACAACATGTAAGATGGAGGGAGTAAAGGATGGAAAAAGAGAGAGAGCATGGGGAGGATACAAGAGGGATGTACTTTTTATTCAAAATTAAACTCTAGTAAACCTCCAGCTCTCCCACCTCTCTGTTCATCAGCACTATCGTTTCCAACCCTTAGAGTATAGCTGGTCTCGCTACCAGCCTGTAAACCTTCCCTTTCACTCTTGCTGGTACCCGTCTTTCACAGATAACTGCAGTCACTCCTCTCCATCCTGCCTGCACTCTCTTCTTCACCTCTCTTCTGCTTTTCTTATTAATGGTTAATTAATCATAAGACGATCACAGTGATACGCTCACACCTTGAAAAGCACAACCAACCATTCATCAAAAAAATCTTTGTACTGAAAATATTTTGTTTTCATTTTTCTTAAAGTATCAGACACAAATTCTTGTTAAGAAATGAACCCATCTGTTTGGGCCATAGGGATGAATCAGACTTCACCCCAAGACTCATGACTCATAAGGTTGATGTAGTCAGTCTGTTTTTTGATTGTCCCTCTAACACAGACCCCCCCAACATACACACACACACACACACACACACACACACACACACACACACACACACACACACACTCACACCTGATATATACCCACGCCTGAACTCATGCACTCCTCAAAACAATAGCTTGTCAGTAATCATCCAAGAAAACCTCACAAGAAGACATCTGCTTAAGAGCATTTAAGACATCACAAAATAGCTGTTCATCTGACAAGGTCAAAACTGTCAAATGTCTGAAACTTTGACTATTCAAATAAGACTTCAAATAAGAAAAAACATTTCTTAAATAAAGCACAAATTATATTTCAACTTGTCCCTTGAGTCTGATGAAAAATTATATACAGTACTGTGCAAAAGTTTAAAGCCACTCCAACTTTCTTCATATTTTGTTTCCAAAAAGTCAGAATATTTTTATCATCCAGGCTTCATGCTTCATGTTTTTGGCTCTCGTTTTCAGTCCAGTCCTGTACCCAGTCCAGTCCAGTGTAGAATAATCTTTTGTGTAAAATAAACATTTTAAATGATTAGTGTTGATGCCTCACAACAAGGATTTTTTCAAGGTCTAATTATTTCATTTCTTGAAACTGTGGCTCAAACATTTACTTTTCTGTCCTCACTTCTTTATGGAATTTTTACTTGTCTATTTTATAACATCACTTTCTCATGGATTTCTTTTTTTTTTTTCATACTATGGTAATACGACTGATGTAAATAAATAACCTTTCTCCTGATTAGCTGCCTGTATTGTTTTTTGGGTTTTTTTGTCAGTGCAACCTACACAAAAATGTATGAAATGAAAAATGTATGGTCGAACTGCTTGGGTCATGAAGGTAACTCAGACTTTAACACGAGTCTTATAACGCTGATGAAGTCAGTCATTGATTGGCCCTCCAACACAGCCATCCTCTGTGCAAATAAAGTGATGCTGCACACAGATGCTGCACTGATCCATTCGCTTGCCCTGAAGACTGGGACAGCGAGGGAATAAACCATTCTCCACTCCATTTACTGCTACAGACTGTATGCAGGAACGACACTTCTTATCACCTCCATGGAAATGGGTGGGGCTAAACTGCTGTTAGCTGAATAGGTGATTATGCATGAACATGTTGAAGGCTGTGATGTTGAAATGATGAGTTCTATATGTAAAATGGGCGGGAAAGAGAAGAGCGCAATAAAGAAGCAGAAACTGATTGAAAAACATGGGATGAAGAGACAGCGAGAATGTATGAATGAGAGACAGCTACAGAATAATGAATGAGTAAGTGGGAGCGATAAAGAGGAATGAAGAGAAACAGTAGAGAGGAAAGAAAAGTGGAAAGAGAAAAATGATGTAAACAGAGTAAGAGGGAAACAGAGAGAGAGAGAGAGAGAGAGAGAGAGAGACAGTGGTGGAGTGTGTATTGCAGTTGTTATATGAGGACACCTGCTTTTCTTTCCTCTGCTCTCTTTGACAAGAAATACACAGTGAAGGAGAAAGTGACAAAAAGAGGCAGCCATGCTAAAAAAAAAAAAAAAAATTAGAGAGAAAGGGGGGCCTGACAGGTGTCTCACGCCTCTTTCACTGTGGGCGGTGGAATGTGTGTGTGTGTGTGTGTGTGTGTGTGTGTGTGTGTGTGTGTGTGTGTAGGTGTGTGTGTGTGTGTGTGTGTGTGTGTGTGTGTGTGGCTATAATTAGCTGTATCTCAGGTGAGGTAGCAGGTGTGTGACAGGCCATGCTGCAGAGGGAATAACAGTGACAGCCCCAGTGCACTGTGGGCCGCTGCTTCAACATCAGAACAGAAAATCGGCCAATCAGGGGTGAGGACATGGGAGCGTGGGAAATTAATTACAACTTCCTGTCAGAGATGCCACACATCAAACTACCAGCAAGAGAGAGCACACAGTGTCACACAGGAGGCTACGGTACACATCCAAGGTGAAATATGTGTTTGTGTGTATGTGTGTGTGTGTAGATGGGTGTCCATTCATACGTGCACATCCTATCTTAAATGTGTGTGTGTGTGTGTGTGTGTGTGTGTGTGGGTGTCTGTTTATGTATGTGCATGTTTAGATTAACCATGTGCATACATGTGTATCGTTATGTAGTCAGGTAGGCTACGCAACCTCGAGTGTGTGTGTGTGTGTGTGTGTGTTAGTGCGACCATCTGTTGTGAAATGTGTGTTCAATTTTTAAGCGTGTGTGTGTGTGTGTGTGTGTGTGTATTTAGAAGTCTGTGTGCTTTTGTCAAGTAGTCCATGTCCATGTTTCTCAAAGTGGGGCTTCAAGAGCAGCAGGGATCCACAGTCTATAGACAGGGGGTCCTACACTCCATTAGTTATTTTTAAAGTGACATTGCTTGGGTAGGAACTTGTGCCATGTTCATTCAAAAAAAAAGAAAAAAAAAAACTCATCACTTTTTTATTTTTCCTGGATCTAGAGCCTGGAGTCTGCAGACTTTCAGAAACTTTGCTAACATACTGTGAGTGCAGTTATTTTTCTGTCTGTCTGTCTGTCTGTCTGTCTATCTATCTATCTATCTATCTATCTATCTATCTATCTATCTATCTATCTATCTATCTATCTGTGTGTCTATTCATGTTTTTATTAAGTGACAGGTGGTGTTTAAGCTGGTGATGTTTGAGCATAAAAGTAAAGTAAATTCCAATAACAACAAAACTATTATTGTACCTTTTTTGACGATGGAAGAGGTTCCTGATTGGAGAATCCCATGTCTATGCAACAAAACCTATTTGCTGTTGTATGTGTGTGTGTGTGTGTTGTAGTATGTTTGGCCTTGTCCATTCATGTCTGCGTATTTATTTGTATATTTTATGTGTGGCCTTTTATAAATGTGTGTGTGTGTGTGTGTGTGTGTGTGTGTGTGTGTGTGTGTGTGTGTGTGAGTCTCTGTTTATCAATCTGTGCATATCCTTTCACGTGTGTGTGTGCAGGGTGTGTATCTGTTTGTTCATCAATGTTGGTAGTGTATGTGGCCACGGCCATGGTGTGTTTTTTCTTTCATCCAGTTCGAGCAAAGCCCTGTCATTAATCAGTTTTCCCAGAGATCCGAACATTCCCTGAAGTGTGAGTGTTTCCAGCCTGGACACGACACGGGAGATAAGTGTGTGTTCTGAGGTCAGGCTGAACTGTCTATTGATTTTTCGTCTTTCTTTTCCTTTTGGTTAGGCCCTTTTAGATAACACATCTCAACTGAACAGACCTCAAGGAATGAGCTTGTGTGTGTCATGTGTGGCTCATCTTTTAAAGTGACTGGATCAGCTTATGAAGGGTTGGACCAAGCAGCTGCAGTAACCAGGACTGGGAAAAGGCCTGTCTTTGTAAACGATTGATGCATTGTGAAATCAAAGCAAAGCCACTTACTGACACATGAACACACAACTTTAATAAAATGGTTCAAATAAAAGATGGTCCTAATAAATGTTGGGACTTTAGTGTAGCCAATAAAACGGTAAACAGAAAATCAATAAATATCATATATGCAAGCATTCCCCCCGATGCACATATATGTAAACGCACATAAACACAAACACTGGTATGAAGCAAGATGGAGAAATAAATAAAACCTAAAAGTTATATCCATGTTTCATTCTGACAGTTTCCAATATTGGTGAGTTGCTGTCCAGAGATTGTGGTCAGTTATTTTTAATAATGTTAAATGTTCAGAGAGACAGCAATCCAGGGCAATACAATGTACAGTAATTCAGTCACTTCTTTCACCCTGAAAATGTGCTTTTATGAAATGAGAGATCTTGATGCAGTGCAAAAGTTTCCAAATATAACATTCAGTCCAACTCCCCTCAGCTCCTTCTGAATTTATCGTGGTTGTGATGTCACAACCTTGAGCACATTTCCCTATAACCACCCTTGGAGCCTCATTGTTGAAGTTTAGAAGAGTGATTTTTCAGCAGACAATCTGTAGCAAGGGTCTTGAAGTGAACAAAAATGATTGTGTTGTGCCGCTCCTGGCTGTTGAGAAGCAAATGGATTGCAGCTTTCTAAAAGATTGAAACACCCAAAGTTCCTGTGGATTCCAGCTGAACTTACTGTGACAGTTTGGTCCATACATAGGGCATTTTATAAGTAATTACTATATATTTTTATTTATTAAAAATATTTAAAACTTTGTGCAAGTGTACCTAGAAGAATTGATGCTGTTTTGAAGGCAAAGGGTGGTCACATTTATCAGTCTTGATATCAGCAAAGAAGAGGGAGAGACAATGTATCACCAAACTAGACTCAAGATTCAAGTCTATTTAGATCTTGAATCTTAAATCTAGTTTGGCACAGATACAAATAAAACTCCACTGATGGAAAAGCCTGCTCTTTCAGTATAATTGGGCAGTTGACTGACCCCATTTTTTGAGCACATAATGTTGCTGAACCTGCACCGGACCGTCGGAACCAACCCTAGATTGTAACACTGGCCCCACAGGCCTGTGTGGTTGTGCATGATGGGTGCATCACTTCATTCACTTCTCTTCTTAACCTGATGTGCCCATCACTCCAAACTAGTAAATCTGGAAACCACAAACCACATTTTTATTTTTTTGTTTCAGAGTCCAGACTTTTTGCTCCCTAGCAAGCATTTTTATCTGCTTAGCCTCAATTATGAGTGGCTTTCTTTAGACTATGCAGCGTTTTAATCCCAGTACCTTTATTTCTTCTTGTATTGAGCATGCAGACACAGATTTTACTCTTACACATAGCAGCAAGTTCTTTCATGATCTTTCATGATCTTTCAAGGTATTTTGCCGACCACATTTCTTTCTCAAAGGTGAACGCTCACAACTATTCTTTCAAGCAAATAAAGATTTTAACATAAAGGTACTTTAAAAATGCATTTTAGAAAGATTAGTCAGAATAAGTCAGTTAATTCAGATACACCCTAATGCTCGTTCCTCTACTGCACACAAAGAAGTAGTTATGACAAAAAAGGTTGGAGAAACATTACATTTCTCAAATAAAACTTTAGAACATCAAAGAACAATTATCATTAAATAAAAATAATTCACTTGTAATTTTCCTATTATCGTTTTTTTTTTTCCTCTTTATTGTTTAGTGATGTGGTGAGAGAGGACATGCAGGTGGTTGGTTTGGAGGAGGAAGATGCAGAGGACAAGAAGAAATGGAGAAGGTTGATCTGCTGTGGTGACCTCTAAATGGCAGCAGCTGAAAGAAGAAGAAGAAGAAGAAGAAGAAGAAGAAGAAGAAGAAGAAGTTTTCAATTTGTAATTCTTTTTTTGAAAAAGCACTTATGGCTGGCTCGCTGTTTGCTTGCTTGTACATGACTTAGTTGTAGAATCACACTTGTACTGAGGAGATCAATGCAGTAAATAATAAGTAATATAGCAATAATAACAAGTAATCCCAAATTCTTGTTAGTTTTTTAAAGAAAGCACAGTGTGGCAGCACTTCCAAAATGATTAAGCATCTCCCTCGAGCTCATTGGATGCGCATAGTTCATTAAAACAGAAAATGATGGTGGCCATTCTGTAGCTATTGCAGCTGTGGGCATATCTGTGTGTGTGTGTGTGTGTGTGTGTGTGTGTGTGTGTGTGAGAGAGAGAGAGAGAGAGAGAGAGAGAGTAATTGGTCCTTGGTGTTTTGGCTCATAAGATGAATAAAACTGGCTGAAGTTTTACAAATGACAAATCAATAAGGCATTTACTTGAAATCTGCAAGAGACAGGTTTAGTGAAACAGCCTGTATGTGTGTGTGTGTGTGTGTGTGCATGTGTGTGTGCATGTGTGGGTGAATAGGTATTAAGTTGATCGATACATTTAATGCATGAACATTTTAAAGAATGCACAGCGAAATTGGCTAACATACCACATGCATTTATAAACTGAGTGCAATTACTACACACCATTCAGCGTTACTCACTGACTTTTTCAGTATTGTCCCCTGACCATTATCTTCAATTTGTTAGTTTACATTTGTGGTGAAAAGCTAAACGGTAAAAGTGAAGACCACAATAAAAAAAAGTTCAATTTTATACAGATTTCCCAGGATCCCAATCAAAATAAGAACCTTTAGTCCCCACACAACACATGAATCCAAGCTGTGCATGCATGTGTGTCTGTGTAGGAGAATGTGTGTGCCTGTCTTTCTATGAATCTATATGGTACGTGTGGGCATGTTCATTTGAGTGTGTGTGTGTGTGTGTGTGTGTGTGTGTGTGTGTGTGTGTGTGTGTGTGTGTGTGTGTGTGTGTGTATGCGTGTGGTCAGCCAATACTGAAATGATGGAAGCGGTCAGGTGAAAAATACCAATAGTGAATCAAATTAGTCCATATACCATGGCTTACGCTCACAAACACACACACACACACACACACACACACACACACACACACACACACACACACACACACACACACAGCAAGAGAGTTCTCACTTGCCTCTGGTCTGTTCCCTTCACTGTCTTTTTGGACTGTATAACTGTGTACTGAATTGTCCATCATGGAGCCAGACATACAGGTGTGTGTCTGTTGTGTGTGTGTGTGTGTGTGTGTGCATAGCTTAGAAATGGAGTCTGTTACATCTGTAAAGATTTGGTCGATGTGATGTGTTTGAAAACTATTTACACTTTCAGTCTATTTCTCTAAGCTCCTCAGATATAACCCAGCATATCTTCTTAAGCACATGTTTATTTATCCATTGAAACACCTGTAAGCAAGGTGGGACTAGAGAAAAAAAATTGAGCAAGGTACCACCCCCTTCACTGATCCACGGACACTGGCTATGGCTGCCCCTGCTGCACGGTTAGTGTGGGTTAAATGCAGAGGTTGCATTTCATTGTGTGCTGTGCTTTGTTTCACGATCACAAATAGTCACTTTCACTTTAAACATACAAGGTAAGGCACTGATTTCATGCTAGAGTCCAATACAAGCTCTAGCACGTTGTATTGTAGAGCCGTCGTTCCCCTCATCCTGGACATTTTTGTCCTGAACCTAAGGCCTAGCTCTGATAGTAACGGTTTCCCACTCAGTATAGGATATGTGACCCTTCAGCCTTGTAATGTGAACGTACCCAAGAGAATTTCAGGGCTGGAGTCGATCCTCATCCTCACACACACGCACACACTCGCACACTCTTTTTCCCTCTTTGTTTGTAGGTATTAGCAAGAGAGAGAGAGTGGTGGTGGTGTTTTTTGAACGTCTCGCTGTCATGTCTTCGCTCTTCGGTCAATACGAGTATTCCGGGTCCAGCAGGAGGCTTTAAGCTACTTAGTCTCCCTCACACTTCCTGTTTCATTTCACAGCCACACAACACAGGCTAATCTCTCCCAGCCTGAGAAAGAAGGACCAGTGCTGAGATGGAAAGGGAGCGTTTTTTTTTCACTGCACACCATTTTATCCCCAAATCTAGAAATAGTGAGAGGGAGAAAAAAAAATCTGTTTTTTATGCATGATTCCTCATAGGCTTAAAGAGAGAGAGAAATAAAAAGAGAAAGCATGCTATAGTATCTGTTTAATGAATTTAGTAAGTGTAGTAAATGAGTTTAGTAAGATCTGATAAATGAATTTGGGGCAGCGGGGGCCTAGTGGTTAGGGAGTTGCCCCAGCATTGAAAGATTGTGGGTTCCATTCCCTCACCAGTAGGTTGCCCTGAGGTACCCTTGAGCAAGGTACCTTCACTGCTCCTGGGTGCTTTCAATAGCTGCACGGTGTTTGCATGGGTTAAATGCAGGTCCAATTTCATTGTGGTGTGCTGTGATGTGACCTCGCAATGACAAGGGTTGTCATTTTGATTTTGATTTTAAGTATGAGAGAGCTGACACCCTTTTTATTGAACCCAATGCTGTGTGAGCTTGGTTGCCACTGTTGCACGCTATCATTCCAGAGTTTGTTGCTTTATATTATATCCTTGTTTTTGCTCAATTTGCTTGATATACACTAGACCCACCCGTGTGACTGCAGAGTCTTAGAGCCGCTGACCAGAACTTGCCCAAAATGCAGGTTAAGTAGGATCAATAGTGCAGACTGAACGAGATCTCGCATACAAAGATGCTGATGTACTACACAGTGTTGGGTGGAATAGCTCTGATTTATGAAGAAGAAGCTTTAAATAAACACAATATTAAATGTTTACTGTCTAACATGACATCACTCAGGTGGGACAGTTCGCTTGAGCAGAGAAGCAGCAATCCAACGTGATGCTACACACTTACGGGTGTATATCTGATCACCTTATTGCAAAATAGTTTATACATTTTACATTATTTGACTTATTAACTCTTAAAAAAATGGCAGGTATTTTGCCATTTTTTTGTCAGTGATGATTTTTTGTCAGTGTACAGTACAATGCTTTCAGAAATATAAATAATGATTGTTTATTTTTAGCAATTTACAAAATGCAAAGTGAGCGAACAAAAGAAAAATCTAAATCAAATCAATATTTGGTGTTACTACCTTTTGCCTCTCCTCCGAACTAAGGCAGGATCCCCGCACCCTAAAGTTGTTCCAAGAGACTCGAGAAAGAAAAAAAAAAACACAAACCCAAAGAAACCCAAGAGACTGAGAGAGAAGAGAAAACAAAACCCAAAAACTCCAGGAGAACTAGAAACTGAAACTCCGCCGCCCGCGGTGAAGCCGAACCCCGTGAGCACCTCCCAGAGCAGAA
>CM029392.1:4219646-4418142 GCA_017165825.1 Hepsetus odoe
ATTCTTTGTAAGGCAATAAGAAAATGTACAGAAATGTAAGGTCAAGTGCAGTTAGAACAGAAAAAAAATTGTTGGATGAAGGAGAAGTGACTGAATATGAAGATACAAGTGTAGACATGAGAGTAAAGAGAAGAGAGAGAGAGAAAGAGAGAGAGAGAGAGAGAGAGAGAGAGAGAGAGAGAGAGAGAGACAGTATAAGTATATGGAAATGTAAGATCTGTGCAGAATCAGCGCCCAACCAAACCTGCTATCAAACTGACAGCACATGCACACACGTGCACACGCACACACACACACACACACACACACACACACGTGCACATGCATACACACACACACACACACGCGCATGCACATTTAATTTTCACCCATTTATCCTTGGGACATCTTGCACATGTGCACATGAGAGACAGCAAACCTGACATAAAGTTACTGTCTTCTTTTTCTTTCGGCTGCTCCCATTTAGGGGTCGCCACAGAGAATCAACTGTCTCCATTTCTTATGGTCCTCTGCATCTTCCTGCTTCACACCGACCATCTGCATGTCCTCTCTCACAACGTCCATAAACCTCCTCTTTGTCCTTCCTCTTCTCCTCTTTCCTGGCAGCTCCATATTCAACATCCTCCTTCCAATATAATCCTTGTCTCTCCTCTGTACATGTCCAAACTAACGTAACCTTGCTTCTCTAACCTTGTCCCCAAGACGTCTAACCTGAGCTGTCCCTCTAACATACTCATTTCTAATCCTGTCCATCCTCGTCACACCCAACGAAAATCTCAGCATCTTTAACTCTGACACTCTAGCTGGTACATGTCTGTCACAAATCACTCCAGCCACTCTTCTCCACCCATTCCAACCTGCCTGCATTCTCCTCTTCACCTCTCTTCCACACTCAGTACACTGAACTGTTGATCCCAAGTATTTAAACTCCTCCACCTGTGTTACCTCCACTCCCTGCATTCTAACCACTCCACTTTACTCCCTTTCATTCACACTCATGTATTCTGTCTTTGCCCTACTCACTTTCATTCATCTCCTCTTAAGAGCACATCTCCATCTCTCCAGGTTCTCCTCAAGCTGCTCCCTACTCTCACTGCAGATCACAATATCATCAGCAAACATTATCATCCACGTCAACCTGTCCATTATTATTGCAAACAAGAATGGGCTCAGTGCTGATCCTTGATGTAATCCAACCTCTACCTTAAATGCATCCGTCACTCCCACTGCAGATCTCATCACTGTTACACTGCCATCATACATATCCTGAACTACTCTTAGATACTTCTCTGTAACACCAGACGTCCTCATACAAAACCACAACTCCTCTCTAGGCACCCTGTCATATGCTTTCTCCAAATCCACAAAGGCACAATGCAGCTCCTTCTGACCTTCTCTGTACTTCTCATCAACACCCTCAGAGCAAACATTGCATCTGTAGTGCTCTTTCTCTGCATAAAACCATACTGCTGTTCACTAATCCTCACCCCTTTTCTTAACCTAGCTTCCACTACTCTTTCCCATAACTTCATGCTGTGGTTGATCAACTTTATCCCTCTATAGTTACCCCAGCTTCACCCTTATTCTTGAAAATTGGTACCAGTACACTTCGTCTCCACTCCTCAGGCGTCCTCTCACTTTCCAAGATTGTGTTAAACAATCTGGTCAGAAACTCCGCTGCCATCTCCCCTAAACATCTCCATACTTCCACTAGTATGTCATCCGGTCCAACAGCCTTTCCATTCTTTATCCTCTTCATTGCTGCCCTTATTTCCATCTTGCTTATTGGCTGCACTTCCTGGTTCACTCTCCTCACATCATCCAATCTTCTCTCTCTCTTATTTTCTTCAATCATCAGTCCCTCAAAGTATTCCTTCCATCTGCTCTTTTCAACTGTGAGTACGTTTCCATTTCTATCTTTAATCGCCCTGGCCTGCTGCACATCTTTCCCAGATCTGTCTCTCTGTGTAGCCAATCGGTAAAGGTCCTTTTCTCCTTCTTTACTGTCCTACCTCTCATACAATTCACCAAACACCTTATCTTTGCCTTCGCCACTGCTTTCTTCACCCTGCGGTTCATCTCCTTGTACACCTGTCTACTTTCTTCATCTCTCTGACTGTCAAAGAAGTCTTCTTTGCCTCCCTCTTCTTTTGAATACACTCCAGGACTTCTTGGTTCTACCACCAGGTTTCCATATCCTCCTTCTTCCTTCCAGATGTCACACCAAGAACATTTCTAGCCATCTGCCTTATCACTTCTGCAGTAGTTTCCCAGCAATCCGGTAGCTGTTCAACACCTCCCAGTGCCCGTGTTAACTCCTGCCTGAATTCCACCTTGCAGTCCTTCTCCTTCTTCTTCCACCACTTGATCCTCGACTCTGCCCTCATTTTCCTCCTCTTCTTGACCTCCAAGGTCATCCTACAGACCACCATCCTATGCTGTTTAGCTACATTCTCCCCTGTCACAACTTTGCAGTCTCCAATCTCTTTCAGACTGACCCTCCAGCAAAGAATATAATCCACCTGTGAGCATCTTCCTCACTCTTCCTCACACCCACTCTTATACGTCACCTTGTGCTCCAACCTCTTCTTAAAATAAGTATTAACTACAGCCATTTCCATCCTTTTTGCAAAATCTACAACCATCTGACCTTCAGCATTCCTCTCCTTGACACCATACCTACTCATCACCTCCTCATCACCTCTGTTCCCTTCACCAACATGACCGTTAAAGTCTGCGCCAGTCATCACGCTCTCTCCCCTGGGTACACTCTCTATCACTTCATCTAACTCACTCCAGAATTTTTCCTTCTCTTCCATCTCATAACCAACTTGTGGAGCATAAGCACTAACAACATTCATTATCACACCTTCAATTTCCAGCTTCAAAATCATCACCCTACCTGACACCCTCTTCACCTCCAAAACACTCTTCACATACTCTTCCTTCAGGATAACACCTACTCCATTCCTCTTTCTATCCACACCATGGTAGAACAGTTTAAACCCTCCTCCAATACACCTGGCCTTACTACCCTTCCATCTAGTCTCTTGCACACACAAAATGTCAACCTTTCTTCTCTCCATCATATCAGCTAATTCTCTACCTTTACCAGTCATGCTGCCAACATTCAAAGTCCCTACCCTCACTTCCACTCTCTGCCCCTTCTTTCTCTCCATCTCCATCTGGACATGCCTTCCTCCTCCTCTTCTTCTTCTTCTTCTCCTTTGGCCAACAGTAGTCCAATTTCCATCAGCACCCTGTAGGCTAACAGCACTGATGGCGGTCGTTGTTAACCCGGGCTTCGACCGATCCGGTATGGAATTCTGTATCATTGTCCGCATATTGATTTGGCAAGGTTTTACACTGGATGCCCTTCCTGACGTAACCCTCCCCATTTACCCGGGCTTGGGACCAGCACAAAGAAATACACTGGCTTGTGCATCCCTAGTGGCTGGGTTACATAAAGTTACTGTGAAGTTTTCTAATTACAGGGACAGTCCCTCTGGAGCAACTCAGGGTTAAGGATCTTGCTCAGTATGCTCAATGCTGGTAGTGCATAGAACTGGTAAAGGTGGGATTCAAACCTGGCAACTCTTGTTCCATAGGGCTATAGGCAAGTGTCCTACCACTAGACCACCACCACCACTGCATCGTAACAGGAGAAAGTGAAAGTGACTGTTTTTGTCATTGTGAGAACACAGCGAACCACAATGAAACTGGACCTCTGCATTTAACCCATGCACACAAACATACACCATGCATCATGGGGCAGCTATGAAAGCTGCCCAGGGAGCAGTGACTGGGACAGTACTCAAGGGTACCTCAGGGCAACCTATTGGTAAAGGGTTTGAACCCACAATCTTCCAATGTGGCAAACTCCTTAACCACTAGGCCACCGCTGCCCACAATAACCAGTTGGTTCTTATGCTTGAGGGACAGTCCCTCTGGAGCAACTCAGGGTTAATTACTCAGGAACCAAATGCTGGTAGTGCGGTGGGATTCAAACCTGGGACCATAGGTCCATAGGCAAATACCCTACCATTAGAACACCGCCACCGCATTTTAGGTGGACTAGCTTCCAGAATCAGAAGGTTGTGGGTTCAAATCTATGACCAATAGGTTGCCCTGGCTGCCCCCTGCTGCACACTGTGTATGTGTTAAAAGCAGAGATTTCATTTTGTTGTGGTTCACTGAGTGTCGTGTTGTGTTTCACTATGACAAAAAGAATCTTTCATTAAGCTTTTACTTTCAGATGATGTCAGACTGAAGATTGTGTGCAGTTTCACTGCAGAGGTCACTCACTCTTTAACTCCTGTGCTTCTGGTAAAATTCTGTGCACAAACCCCGTGTAACGTTGAAGGAACCTGTAGAGTGTTACATTTACAGTTGATTCTAATCTACATATTATTTAGATTAGTTTTCTTTCTGGATGGCTGGAGACATGTCATTGCCATAACCCCACTTTGCTGCTGATGGTGCACATATGACAAATAAAGCTTTACATTTAAACTTGTCTGGGTTAAACATTTGGAATCTGCAGTTTCTACAGAATTAATTTTCTTCTGAGAAGAAACTGAGAAGTAGGCCATAGCCATAGGCCAGGTTTTGGAGTCACTGGTCATACACCTAAGGAATAATGAATTATTTGTCCCAATGTTGCAGATACTGTCATGAAAATGTTCATGTATTTTGTTCTGCACTGTATAAAATATACCAATAAGGCACTAAAGCAGTTCCACATTTCATCTATTAGTTTAGAAGGATTTAAAATTAAATGCAATTCATCCACAGGCTGACTCTGGTAATTTTTTGATAAGTGATAAGTCCCATTTTACTGATGTATAAATAATGTAAAATGAATTCAATCATTTTATGTTTATTTTGAGAAAAACATAATACACATATCCAGAATATGCCCTTAAATGAAAAGAGTTTTTTACTTAAAGTTAGCAGTTCTGATTCAATCTGGGTTTAATTAGCCAAACTGTGTGAGTGTGTGTCTGTGTGTGTCTGTGTGTACATATGTGTGTGTGTCTGTGTGTACATATGTGTGTGTGTCTATGTGTGTATGTCTGTATGTGTGTGTGTGTGTGTGTGTGTGTGCATGTGTGATTGTGTGTGTGTGTGTGTGTGTCTGTATGTGTGCATGTGTGATTGTGTGTGTGTGTGTGTGTGTGTGTGTGTGTGCGCGCATATAAGTGTGTTTGTCATAAGGTCTTTCACTGCTAATGCTGCTCCAGGAAAGCAAATGACACACACTCCAAAACACACTGTAGCAAAGCAGCACTGGGCTAAGAGGCTTATTGGAGGAGTGAACACACACACACACACACACACACACACACACACACACATGCATACAAACAAACAAACACACACACACACACACACACACACACACATATCCATAAACATATCCATCCTGTGTGAGGAAAGAGGAACACCCAGAGCAGTCAGAAAGGACTCAGTCCTCCAGGCTGGGAATCAAACTCTGACCACCATCCCTTCATTAAAACCAAACACACTTCATTCAAAATAGATTATTTTTTGGGTCTAAGTTGGAGCATGAGTGTCATGTCATGAAATTTAAACAGGGTTGCACAACACTTTTTTATAAAAAACAAAACAGAACAAAAAAAGTAATTCTTTCCATAATTGGGCCCTTTATCCTCAAAAGCTTTGGTCTTTTTTTCTTTTCTCTATTTTACTTCACTTTTACTTCACAACAGTAAGATCATGCTAACAATATTCTGGGGGAATCTGGTCCCGACAAACAGATGAATGCACACACAATGTCCGTCCTGCATCCTGTGCAGTGAGGGAGAATAAATGGAAGATTGTAGTTGAGAGCCTTATCACTTGAGCTGGAGCTGGCTGATTTCAGATCAGCAGGAGGTTGCTGAGTGGCACCATATAATCACAACCCCCCCACCCACACACAGACACACACACACACACACACATACACACATATTTTAACCTTGTAGTCAGGCAACAAAGTCTTGTTCTCAAGAACTCAAATCCACATCTCTTCATTATTCCCTGCCTTGTAGCTCCATCTTTCTGGTGAATAGTTAAGCCCTTATTATCAGGTGATGTTGGGGCTTTACACCATTCTCAAATGCTGCCCTGAAATGTTGTTTTTGAGAATGCACCTGTAAATATGTGTCCTGGTAAACAGGAAGACCATGAATGGCTGACAGCTACTTCATTTCTAAATCATGTACTTTAAAAAATAGGCTCCTGTCCCTTTTAACTCTTGAAAAAGCTGAAAACCTGACCTTGCTGGCCATGTCGCTCATTCATAGAAGCAGCCATGCCTAAGTTCAGGGTAGATTCTTACTCAGACTCACAGTGGCACTCACCAACCATCTTATCGTTTCTGGCTAGAATCACATTCCCGTGATCTTTTCACTCATATACTATATAAACTATGAAATGGATCGATAAAAAAATGCGCAGCAGAAATATTCTTCTTTGTTTATGACTGTAACGCTGGGGTGTTGTGGGCTGGATATTGATGCATAGCCGGGAGTCTTGTACTCAACTTTATTGGACATTGCTATGTGTACAGAACTCATTGACTCATTGGGACCTATAAACTCTGCCCCAATGAAGAGCACACCTGTGAGAGCCACCTACCATGACAGAAACCACTACAACCCCCCCCCCCCCCCCCCCCAATAGTGCCACTCGTGGGGCACTAGACTGTTTTGCCTGGAGCAGGGTTCTTGAGGGGAAGCCAAACAAAACTAAATCAAAAAGCTACACACAGTGAACAGCCCCCTTAATGTTGCACATGACTGGGCCCATATCAGGGCTGACACATGGCTATAAGGGGTCCTCTGGCCCACCCTAGCCATGTCCATAATGGCTTCAGTGGCGGTGAGCAGTACCCCAATGCCCCTGTCCATAATGTCCCATTAGTCCCGCCCTCCTTGGTGGGTACAGAATCCACAATTGACGAGGCCCCATCCTCTGAGGTGGCCCCAAAGCTGCAGTCTGAAAAGCCCTCTGGGGGCGAGTGCAAACTTTGTAGTCCAGCCCTCCAGGGTGGGGGCATACTCTAAAGCCTCACCCTCTGTGTCGGGCACAGGTGCAGACTCAGAAGTCCTGCTCTCTGTAGCGGGCGTAGACCCAAAATCAGAAGCCCCGCTCTCCGTGGCGGGCACAGATGCAGAAGCATCGCCCTTCAGGGCTGGTGTAGACTCCAAAGCCCCACTCTCCACGCAAACACAAAAGCCCCACTCTCTGGGGCTGATGCAGACTCAGAAGCTTTGCCCTCAGGGGTTGATATGGATGATGGCGTCAAAGCCTTGTCATCCCGGGCTGACGTAGATGACGGCACTGAAGTCCTAACTACCTTGGCTGACATGAGTGAGGGAGTCAAAATCCTGCCTTCATGGGCTGGCATGGGAGCCGGCTAACGCTGGAGCCGGCGAAGATGCACTGCCTTCTGGTGTTGAGGAGTAAGGCATCATTGAAGTCCCCCTTACTTTTGTTGCTGGAGCTGGAAATGGCGCCAAATCCCCATCTTCTGGTGCTAGTGCAGGAGGAACCACAGCAGCCTTGGCCTGACTCGGGAGGGGAGCGGGCAGCGTGGTAAGTGCCAAATACTGTAGGTGGAGCATAACCTCCCCGACCATCAGCACCTGGAATGCCCGGTGGTTCCTCTACACCCTCTTGCAGAGCTCCGGAGTCCAGATTGCTGGGCAAGGAGCTGAAGACGTTATCAGCTCCAGGCCTTGTACCATCTCCACCCCAACGGCTCCCATCTCCTGTGTGGCCAAATCGTCACTCTAAAGCCTCCTGCAAAGCTCCCAGCACGCGATGTCCATCTCTTTGAAGTCGGTCATTACTGTAATGCTGGGGTGTTGATGGCTGGACAGCAATGCATAGCTGGGAGTCTTGTACTCAACTTTTTTGGACATTGCTATATGTACAGAACTGAGAAACTATATATATATCAAAGATAACGCTTGTGAATGACTGACCGCCTACTGTGACAATGACCAAGCTGTCTTTAATGTCCAGTATAAAGCTCCTGTTCAAACATAAACCCTCCTGGTTGTTTCCTAGGTATTTTACTCGGCCTCATACAGGTTGATGTGTTAACTGTAATGGGATTTTGCAATCACATATAACCCCTTACCATTTAATTACTCAGCCAAGAAGTCACTTTAATGTGTGTGAAACTCCAGTGGCCATGCTGTGACTCATATGTTTTTACCAGTCACACATGCTGCTACTGTTTCAGCTCAACTGAAAAGAGTCTGCCACACAAATAAAATCTAGTCAACAGCTGCCCTGTAGTTGGAAGCTAATTGTTGACGAATGAGACAAGAAATCACTGATAACCCCAGCAACTGATTAGCTAGAGCCTTCTGTATGAATATGACCAAAACATAATCACATTCTCATTCAAGTCCTAAAAATAGACAACAAACACCCACTTGGTTTTTTAGGAAAACGATGCAATTTTACATATCTGTGTTTGGCAAAAATATCTGAAGTTGTATGATCAGGGCCTATTTTGAAGGTGAAATTAGAGTCTGATGGTTTCAATCAATGGGATGACAGTCAGGTGTGAGTGGCCACCCTGTTTATTTTAAAGAACAGACAATTGCTGATTTTAACAACACATTTTTGTGGAAGCGAATCATTAAAGATAAATGTAAGAAAACCCACCAGCATCCGAGAAATGAAACCGCTTTCTACTGAAGAGATGCCAATGTGTAAGACTGATCTGCAGTTACTGCAAATGTTAAGTAGCAGTTATTACTGCACAAGGCAGCAGTAATAGTGACTCATAGCAAAGGTTCACATACTTTTGCATGCTTTCATAACAGATTTGTCATACAAATGTAATAAAAATATATGAGCAAGTTAAATATATTTATTAATATTTTCATAGGACTCTGTTTCAGTACATATGTAGGGTGACACAGTGGCACTGTCAGCTCCCAGCAAGAAGGTCCTGGGTTCGATTCCCAGGCGGGATGGTCTGGGTCCTTTCTGTGTGGAGTTTGCATGTTCACCCTATGTCCATGTAGGTTTCCTCCCACCATCCAATGCCATGCATGTCAGGTGGACTGGAGAGGCTAAATTGCCCCCAAGGTTTGTGTATGAGAGTGTGTATGTCTGTCTGTGTGCATGCCCTCTGATGAAAATGAGTTCACAAAATTCCAACCATCACGGTAAACTGGGCTTATAGAAAATAGGAACTCATAAAGACTTAAAGAAATGCAAAGCTTATAATAATAGTGCACTAAAATACATAGCTCTGTTAAAATCAACCACTGACTGAATAGACTGAAACCTTGCAAATTTAGCTACCTTTCACATCTCCTTGTTAAGTCTTTCTTTTAAGTCTACAAGCAAAACCTTTTTATAGAACATGTTGTAACCTCTCCCATCAATCTAGACTTATTACACCTGGACAAGGACAGATTGCTGCCCATTGATGGAGCTCTTGAACATGACAAGTTCTAGACATCCAAGACATCCAAGGCAATTACCTTCAGACAGTTAGGGACATGTCTGCCCTCTCCAAACGTTAGTGCCCCCTGCTGAGTACTCTTCAGTGCTCCTCGCTGACTCATGACAGTATTGCCAAACATTGCAACAGTCATATCATTAGGTCTGTTGATGACACCACAGTCTTGGGGCTTATGTCCAATAGCAGCATTAAAGTCTACAACAGAGAGTCTTCAGATCACTAGGAATTAGCTAAAAATGCCAGATTGACCACCTCACTTATCAGTGATTACAACAAAATCCATGCTCTGAATTTAAGGTCAGGGATGGGAATGGAAACAGCTGGCCAAAAAAGAGAAGGTGAGGAAACAATTGCTTTCTTAATCCCGGCAAGACAAAAAAGACGAATGCTGACTTCAAAAAGGCCCATGTAGCTCATAGCCCCAAGTGTTCAGCCCCATGACAGTGTAAACAGCTTCTAGTTCCTTTGAGTGCACATCACTGACAACCTCCACTGGTCCCTGAACACCTCCTTAGTAAAGAAGGCACCTCTGCATATTAAAGGAGATTGGCATGCACATTCCCATCCTCAACTGCTTCTACAAAAGCATCAAAGGAACAATCCTGACATGCATCATTGCTGTCTGGTATGAAAACCCCTCTCCAAAGCAATGCAGCAAGTAATAATGACTGCCTCGAGCAACACTGGAACAACTTTCCCTGCTATCAAGAACAGCTATGCTTGAAGGAAGGCCAGCCGCATTAGGAAGGATCTCATCCCTGACATTGCACTGGAAGAGCCCAAGATCTCATCAACAGCTCAGAGAGACGAGGATAACAGTTTAGTTTTTGCCAAGCAGTTTTTATATTTTAATCATTTTTGTTTTCCTGAACAATAGTACTTTTAATTAATAATTCATATCCTACATGTATCTTCTTTGAATGGAGAGGTACGTTTGAATATTTACCACTTAATGTATGTAAACACTTTATGGTGTAATGAGTGTTTACCCCATAGTTGGGGTACATACAGGAAAAAGATCAAATAAATACAAGTGTATTTTACATGATGAGCATTTAATGTGTTTAAAAATGACCAGAAAAATGATGTAAATCAAGGATTTCTTTGGATTTGGAGTGTAATGCTTTAGATCAATCACATTATACAAAGTGAAATTATGAACAAAAACAGATATATGATAAAATGATTACATTAGATTAGACTAAAATAGATTAGATTCGATTCGATTGGATTACATTGCGTTACATTAAGTAAAAGCAATACATTTGGGGTTGTATTAGCGACAGATTACCCGCTAAAGCTTTGCTGAACATTGACGACTGAAAAGGCATTTTTGCTGATTGTTGTGAAATGAGTGTCAAATGTAACTATTCCTGTATTATTAAAAAAGCCATATTTATATTTTAATAAACCAAAACAGCCAAATGCATTATATCATTTCATATATTATATGTTTACCCCTAATGTGGGGGATTTTCTGCACCTGCTGACTTTAACAAGTACATTAATATTATTCTTTACACTTTACTACTTTTGCTTTTATATGAATGCAGTGGTTTTTTTTTTTTTTTTTAATGTATTATGAAGATCATTGTGGAACAATAGTAACACATATACATTTATATCATTATTCCTGAGCATGAGTTTTCCCTTTTGCTATTTTTCATTTATAGAGATGCCTATATCTGGAACAGTGAGAAAGAATGAATGACAAGAATGAACAGGAGAAATGGCCAGACACAGAAATTGTGTGTGTGTGTGTGTGTGTGTGTGTGTGTGTGTGTGTGTGTGAGAGAGAGAGAAAGAGAGAGAGAGAGAGAGAGAGAGAGAGAGAGAGAGAGAGAGAGAGAGAAAGATGGAGTGAGAAAAGCATCTAGAATGTTCAGTGTAACATCCAACATAAAAAACTTTTACTCACCCAACAGACACACACACACACACACACACACACACACACACATTACGAAAGCTTTCATCAGTGTTCCTGTGCATCTCCATCCATAGCAGGCTGTGCAGCGGAAGCTATAGTATAGTGCTATTTCCTCTCTACATTACTTCAAACAGCTGAAGTGACAGTGGTTTTAGATGTAACATTACTTTATGACCTTTCTTCCTGAGCTACCAGAGTGCCGAAGTGCTTTTCCACTTATCAGTGTTTCCAGTGGAACCAAAGCATTTACTCTGTGGTTGCTATGCTGTGGTTGCCTGAACCAACAATTTAAGACCGCTTTTTATTTTGTCTTCTTTGTGAGCTGCGTGTTTATAATTAAGGCAGGGAGCAATTGCTCGAATATATATGCTTTACATTATAACTTGTTTACATATATTGCATTAGTAGACACTCCAGAGCAACCTCCGCTTCCTAATTTCAGGGACAGGGTCTTTCTGGAGCTATTCTGGATTAAGGGTTTTAAGGAAACCTAAATTTGTAGTTCTGTAGGTGGGATCAGAACATGCAACCTCTTCCATCCTAACACCAGACCACCAGCAGCTCATGGCAGTGAGCAGGAGGTTGGTCAGAGATTAAAATATTGCTGACTCTTGTTTTTAACAATGCTGCCAACAGCCTAAAAGGATACACTTATACGTCTTATGTTAATTTAACCCAGCCCAAATGTCTGGCGAGAATATTTATTTATTTTTGCAATAGTAAAACTATTCTTAAAATACAATACACAAAAATGACTTTTATGGCTTAGTTTGGATTGTGTGAGTGTGAAAGAATGTCTTCTGAAGTCTGTAATGTGTCTGCAGTCTTTCAGTGTGTGATGTGTACATTTCTGCAGGGCACGGTGAAAGGACAATATCATTGCGTTGTCATCTGCTTTTTGACAGTTTTCTGTCTCATTAAAAGCCCAGCTTCAGATGACTGTGGCTCAGCAGATTAAAGCTGCAGTCTCACAAGTTGTTTCAGAGGAAAGGAATTTCTCGAGGCTTGTAGTGTGTAAAGATGATGTTTCTTCAGACCAGGAGAAACAGCAGTGGTAAAAATGTGCCCCCAGCCACACACTAGAAAAGAAATGATGATTTCCTTGTAGTTGGTAGAGTACTACAGGAGCTTTATCCCTCTTTCTAAAAGACAGCAGCTAACCATTGGCTAATGGTGTTTAGTAAAATGGAGCTTGAAACCCTAAATGCTTAAATTAAAAAAGAAGGCATTGATGGCATTTCAGAATATTGGCTTCGCTAATATTGACTGTCCAAATCCATCTCATGGATGCAAGCTTCCAACCATGCTGGTTTAAATTTAAGATGGGCAATAAACAGCATCCAAGATTACCTGTTGTCTTTTATGAGACTAGGATCGTCCGCAGGTATGAGAATTGATGTGGACGGTACCTGCAGCATGTATAGGCCTGGCTGCTCAGAATACAATACTTTAGGAACACTGTCTCAGGTCTACAAACCATGCTATTGCTGACTAGACCAAAATGACAATTTGTCGTCAAACATTTTAGCACAATATCTTATAATATATAGGCTCCCTGGAGGACATGGACAAACCCAGGTGGCCAGATCACCTGCTGGAGCCTTTATTTCCCCAAAACACTATTAAGCATTTCAACACCAGTCTGGTATCAGATGTAAGCTAGAACATACATTTGAATCAGGGCCCTGTTACATCAGGAGTAAAATAAAAAAAAAAAAAAGACATTAGACACATGTTAATTGTTACAGATGGACAATATGGTCACAGTTTAGCATTATCTTTATTAACTTGCTTTTATGCTCATCTGAGCTTATTGTGAAAATCTATATTGTCCTCTTCCACAACACCGACTGCAAGTAATTATACTCTCTTATAAAGAGAACATAATTAGACCTTCTTAATTGGACTTGATGTAATGAATATTGTAAAAATGTCATTTGTAAATATTCAGTCATAATAAATAGGTCACAGAAAGCATTTTTAAAAGAAACCAGCTATTTTGAAATATAATCTGTGATTCAGTGATAATCGTAGTCATTGTTGATACCTTTGAAGAGCCAAATCAAGGTTCCTACAGGAATCCATCCATCCATTACCTGCCGCTTGTCCCAAACGGGGTCGCGGGGGAGTGCCGGTGTCCAACCCAGCGCACACAGGGCGAGGACGGGGGACGCACCATGGACAGGTCGCCAGCCCATCGCAGTCCTACAGGAATGTACACTAAAATATATAGCCAGAGAAATATATTGTTTCTGGCAGCTGCTGGGTCCAGATTAAATAGGTTTACAAATAAGGAGCCCATGCTGATAAAATAAACCCAGGGTACAAACGAGTCTCTTGTAATTTACCAGCTCAGCTTTTCCCTTCATTGTGAAGTATCTGATTTTTATGCTACACCTTATGAAAAATAATCAACTGAATTTTAGATAAATGAATGCAAATCATAAGGTCCTTGACGTGACAAGATTAGAATCTTTGTTTATCGGAGTAATCAGCGGATGGGGACACACTCAAACACTCACACTCTTACATACGAGCGAGTTGCATAAACACACACATACACTTATAAATACACTATCATGCTCATACGCCCCCATATCATGTACACATGCATACACACATCAATACGTGTGCATGCCATCAACACATATAAGCATACATACAGCATCGGGGCTGCAGAGGCCTTGTGGTTTGGGACTAAGCCCCAGATTCAGAAGTTCATGGACTAGAATCCTGCAGGTTGCCCTGAGGTTCCCTTGAGCGAGATACCGTCCCCATCACTGCTCACTGGGCTATTTTTTCCCCACACCGAAGGTATCTTACTACACAGACAAAGGATCTAAAATAGTTTCACATACACAAACACGCACACACACACACACACACACACACACATATATTATCACAGATGAGTTTCAGCTGGCTTGCAGCAGCCACTGAGCAAGATAATGTGTATTAGTTCATTAAGAGTAGCTCCATGGTTCACAGGATGTGAAATCGCTTAGATAATGTGAGTTATTCATATCTGCATAAAGGCCCAGTGTTAGGACTGCAGCTCAAATCAGGACATGTGAGGTCAGGTTACGATTTTAAAACAAAAGATTATCTATCCGGGAGCTTTAAAATATGTTTATTACTCAATTTGCTATAAAAAAAAAGATGTTTTGTCTTTCATTTGGTCCTTTCAGTTTATTTTTTCAGGTCAAAACCATTATTCACTCTTTGAAGTCTGTAATTACTGCTGTACATATTCAACATAAATTATATCATTTAATACATTAATACAATTAATTATCCATCCATCCATCCATCCATCCATTATCTAAGGCACTTATCCTATTCTGGGTTGCCGAGTACATATAAATTAAAGTAAATAAATAAAGCCAAGCAATAATAACTTTTTTATAATTTTTAATTAAATAATAGTTGAAAACATTTTACAGTGGAAAAAAAATCTTTCAAAAAAAAAAATCTAGCTCGACTTATTTTTTTCATGATTCTATACAATCTATTTTTATTTGAAAATTGATGTAAAGCAAGAGAGATGACTAAAACATGTGCACAACCATCCAATCAATGATTTACCCTTTTAAATGGTTTGTACACCAACAACGTTTTTCTTAAACAAAGGGGAAAAACCCTGCCACAATACAATATTTTTATAATATATTTTTTTATTTATTTAAGTGTGCTCATGCCTCCGGTCATACTATTTGATCATTAGTTAGTAAACCAATTCATTTTTAAGGTTAAGTTAAAAATGATCATAATAAATATTTGTTGTGCACTGAGTGAAAGTTAACACTCTCTAAAAATGATGGGTGTAAATTGGAAAGTTATTCTTACACCTACAAATATGTCCAACGTTTTGTGCAAATATGTCTTCTTACTGGATATTCCCCAAATATATACCAGTGATTGGCATCCTGCAATCCTCCCACAGAGTCTCCAGCTTTTTGAATCTTCTCCTGTAAAATGTGTTTTCTGCTGTGGAGTAACAGAGAATCAGAGGAGACACAGAGCATCAATTTTCATCAAATTCAAATCACATTTCAACATCTCTGCATATTCCACAAAGTTCCTCTTTTGTTTCAATGAGCAATAAAAGAGAAACAACTAATATAAATTAAATCTTGCTTAATATCCAAAACTGAATTTAACAAGCATTTTAGACAGGCATGTGCACACAACATGAAACATTTACGCTGAATAAGTGGCTAAAATGATTGTTGTTATTACACATTTATGACTTGATGTCGATAAAGGTCAACAATAATTATTAATAATCTACTTAAAGGCCATGACATCAGTGCGCTACAGTTTTTATGCATGAATGCAGGTCCATACGGCCAGTAACATTTACTTTTAAAGCATTCTCTTGTCCAGAGCGACTTCCAATTCCTGATTACAGGGACAGTCCCCCCTGGAGCAACTCAGGGTTCAGGGTTTTGCTCAGGAACCCAGTGGTGGTAGTGCTGGAGGTGGGATTCGAACCTGCAATCTCTTGGTCCATAGGGCCAAGTGTCCTACCACTAGACCACCGCCACCCCTGTAACAGGGGTAAAGAAAGAAATAAAAAGGGGTAAAGAATAAAGTGAAAGTGACTATCCTTGTCATTGTGAGAACACAGCACAGCACACAGTGAATCCACAATGAAATTGGACCTCTGCATTACACCCATGCACACAAACACACACCATGCATCAGGGGCCAGCTATGAAAGTACCCGGGGAGCAGTGACGGGGACGGGACTCAAGGGTACCTCAGGGCAACCTACTGGTAAAGGGTTTGAACCCACAATCTTCCGATGTGGCCAACACCCTAGCCATTACACACGATGCCCACAATAACCAGAGCAAAACTTATGCTTCTTATGCTTGACCAACATGATTGTTTGACACATCGTAACATTTTTCACTCACTCACTCATTTTCATAGCTGCTTGTCCTTATTTAGATAGTGGGGGGGGGGGGGATGGGGGTGCTGGAGCCTATCCCAGCTCTCACAGGGCAAAATGTTGGGAAACACATTGGACAGGATGCCGGTCCATTGCAGGACAGACACACAGACAAACATACTCACACCTACGGGCAATTTAGCATCTCCAATCTGACCTGCACGCCTTTGGATGGTGGGAGGAAACTGGAGCTCCCAGAGGAAACCCACACAGACACTGGGAGAACATGCAAACTCCACACAGAAAGAACCTGGATTGCCCTGTCTGGGAATTGGACCCAGGACCTTCTCGCTGTGAGGGGACAACACTACACTTATATTTTTCATTTGAAAAGTAAAAAATGTGAAAAAAAAAAATCTAATTTGCTTCAGGCTTGTCCAGATGATCTTTACCAAGCTGTAGATTTACAGCAATGTTCCTTAGCATTCTCTTTGCAACCCTGCCACGCTTTCTGTGTTTTATTGGTGTTCTGTTGAACATGGACCAAGCGAGTGAGGCTATCGCTTTCCAGAATGTACCGATTTCTTTGTGACTTCACAAAGTTTTGCATGTCTTGCTCTTGGTGTTTATGTGTTGGGCCTGAAAAGAATAACAATGGTCTTGAATTTGCATCCGTATGAACACAGTCTTTCTGACTGTGCATTCCAAACTCTGTAGAGATTGGCTTTGTTCATTAATTCATTTTTATTTATTTTATATAGGTCTTCAAAGAGATCTTTTAGGCATGCTTTGATACACCTCCAGAAACACGTGACATAAGAATCAGAATTTGAAATCTGTATCTGTATCAGATCTGTATCTGTATCAGATCTGTATCTGTATCAGAATCACTCAAATCTGTGAAAACACTAGACCCTATTTCACTTTCAGATGACCTGCAAATCCCAGAAATTCATATACTTTTACCACTCACAGAAAAAAATTCTGGCCCATTCTTCTCAAATACTGCGTATCTAATGTTTTATCTCATTTGTTTAATTCCCTTCATAATAAGATCCCTTTTTTATTTTTATTTTCATAAGAAATGTATGAAATAACTTCACAGCATCCGTACTGAGAACTCCTTCAGTCATATTTATATTTCTAGAGTTCTAGAGTGCACACGTGAAACATGTGAAAAACCTCAGCAGCAGTGCTACAGTTCTTGGAACTCAGACTAGTGCATCTGGCCACTGCTGGTACTTGAATGGTCATGGAAGGCATTTCTATGTTTTCCTTTCTTTTTTTCTCACAGGGTCTATGCCTGCAATGTGGAATTCATCTCAGTGCATGTGGTCACTTCACTCTGGTCCTGGATGAGCCTTGAACTGCAGAAACAAATCTATGGAGATAAATATATAAATATATGCAGGATACCTTATTCACAGCCAATTAGACATATTCTGTATTTTCTATATTCTATATTTCAGTATATGATTTTAGTATATGATCCATACATAATGTATATATATATTTATATATATATATTTATTTATTTATTTACACACACACACACACACACACACACACACACATATATATATATAATATATATATATATATATATATATATATATATATATATATGTATACTATATATATATTTATTTATTTATTTATTTATTTACACACACAAACACACACACATATATACATACATATATATATATATACTATATATATATATATATATATATATATATATATATGTATAGCATTAATACATATTAATCTTGTGTTAATCTTAATACATATATACATATAATAATTGTGTTAAGTGACTATATAAGCATGTCTATTTTAAAATGTAAAAAAAAAGTGTTTTGCCGAAATTGCTATCTTTCTTTCACTTTGTGAATTTGGGGAAAAATATAATGCACGATTGATAAAATAAAATAGAATAGAATAAAATAAAATGTAGTGATTCATTTTACTGGGATAGACTTTCCTGGGATTGACCCTACTTAGGACAAGCGGCCATGAAAATGATTGAATGAGTGAGTGAGTGAGTGAGTGAGTGAGTTAGTCTAGACTAAGTGTGTGATTTAGCATTTTAATCTGTTCTGTAGAGATTAATAAAGAGTTACAGTTTCTTTTTGGGTTTCATGGATTTTTGCTCATGTTTGTCCAACGCAGTGACAGCAGCTAAACGAGTGTGTGTGGACAAAGTGTGTATAGGACAATTATGGGTAGATACAGACTTGTATGTTAAGACTACAAGGAGCAGCTGTTACCTCTATGTAAGAAACTCCCATGAGTGTAAATGTGTCTTATAAGGTTTCAGTGTATCCCTGATTTACACTGTGTGTGTGTGTGTGTGTGTGTGTGTCTGAGGTCTGTTTTTATTTGTCACAGTTAACTTAGCTGTAGTTTAGGGGTGATGCCTCTTAATACTGAGCTGAATTCCCTGGTGTTCTGGCATGCAGCCAAATGTCCTTAACGTCCCCAGTTGCTGCAGCATGGAGTGAAGGTGTGAAGGTGCATATTTACAGCAGTGTGTGCCATTGTTTGTGCATGGAGGTCATGTTTATTCACCTCTAATGTGAATAACAGCTAGGGAGAGCTACTCAGGAAAAAAAAAAGATGAAATGAATAAATGAATAAATAAATAAAGAAAGAAATAAAAGCACTCTGCTCTGAGCTCAGCTTATCTTGCCTGCCAGAAGTGGCTCTCTGAAACTCCTCATAAGTGCAATCAGGGTTTGACTCTTTTGACTGAGCTACATTAATAGACTATGGGCTCACAGTAAGAGTCTTTAAAAGACACACACACACACACACACACACACACACACACACAGTCATCCCTGTTTTCACATTTTTTCATACTTATAGGAAACACATCCCATTCATCCTTTTTCAAAACTCTTTTATCTTCTTGCTCACACACACACACACACACACACACACACACACATACGTGCATTCATTACTGTGACATCTATTATTGAATCCTCCCCAGATTATTTACATAAGGTTGAGAAATTGTTTTTCTGATTGCATGGAGAGAAATTTTATTTTTTCAGAAAAACACTTTAAAAATGAAAGTGTTCTCAGACTCGACTCACTTTTGTCGTTAATGGTCACCCCAGACTATTTTATAACAACTGGATGTAAATAAGAAACGTACAGTGAAGTGTTAGAAATGATACAAATATTAATAATAAAAAATGAGGTCCAAATGTGATAAAAAAAAACAAAAAAACAACTATGATTATATATGACATTCACAGATGGCCTGCAGTGGTCATTAGTCTTCTCACCTCAGGAGAAAGAAAATGTCTCTCTCTCTCTCTCTCTCTCCTCTCTCTCTCTCTCTCTCTCTCTCTCTCTATCTATCGGTCTGTCTGTCTGTCTGTCTATCTATCTATATATGGTTCTAAACCCTTAAGAAAGCCAAATCATTCCTTTAAATATATTCAACATGCATATTTTGTTTCCAAGTAATAATATAATATTATTCTTATTTCATTTCTAAGCATCCAATCATGTCTCTCTGTGTACATATAACCAATAATTTCCCATTGGTTCTGCTTTCTGAAACTGAGGCCTGTTGTAAAGTGGTTAGTGTTCCAGACCTGGATGTTGGCACCTGTCTGTGTTACAATTGTTTCTCTAACTATTGCTTGATCAACTAACCAGTATTACTTGACCTGCTGGGCATGATGTTGTGTTGAAGCTGAAAACATCCATGCCAGGCCAGAAACCCCCCAATTGCCAAGTAACCATTCCTCAATGAAAATGACCTGTAATCATTGAATTTCATGAAAAAGCCACTGTTGTTCTTGTACATACAAGATAAATGGCTGTTAAAAGCTTTTGCTCAACTTATGGAGTGACTGTTACTTTAATGCATGTGTTTAGTCTAAAACTATTAGAAATAAAGATCCCCAGTCACCATTCTAAAACACATTTTTGATCTTCTAGAAATACAGCACAGATTATGTTATCATGATAAGATTTTGATTTTGTACACCAAATGTGTGTGTGTGTGTGTGTGTGTGTGTGTGTGTGTGTGTGTGTGTGTGTGTGTGTGCGTGTGTCCATCATTGCACTAAGGGTTAAAATTCAGCCAGCTTTCTATGTGATTATAAACATTAAAGAATTAGAAAGAATTATGGAATGACTGACAGAATGCATCCAACATTCTATAACTGTAGATGCTGAAAGGAACCTTTATGTTCATTCCCATCCAAGGTAATGTTATGTTAAAATGACATTGAATCTTTGTTGCTCTTTGTTGCTCTTGGCTGCAGCCTGTTATGTCATGCATGATGCAGAGCATTTGTCCATATCTTTCTTATCAAGATGATCAAGCACATGATGAACTTAAAAATATCATTTTCAAAAACAGTTCATTGGCAACAGTGTTCATTTATGTCTATGTTTATGTTCATTCACCCAAAAAGGGGTTTGAAACTGGAAAAAAAAAACATTGAACTGAAGTTTCAGATGTTTTAGGATGGTTGCATGAGCCTAATAATATTGTACAAGCAAGAACAGTTCTGGAGAGCATCTGCCATTCTCAGATACATGGTTTAGGCTTAGTTGACTTGGGGTAACTTAATTTAGGAAATACTTTGCAAGTTCAAACACAGTTTTCTACAGATAGTAATCAGCAGCATCTGTTATAGTCAGATTATTTGGTTAAATTAGTTTAAAAAAACAGTTTATAATTCTATAAAATTCAAATTTATGTAATAAAAATGTCACACGATAAACTAAGCTATGTTTTATATTTTTAGCATTTTAAAGTAATTATCTAAGGATGTCTCTGTATGCAACCTGAAAGTGTTCTTACTACCTAATGCTACCGTTATCTGTTACTACCTACCGTGTTCTTCAAGTTGCATTATGGCACTTTCATAGATGTTTGCAAGTCTGTTTATGCAAGACCGGGTCAAGTGTCTAATGAATTTTAGTTAATTTCATTAGAAATTATCATCTTATCATCTTATCTGATCCATAATTTCATTTATACATCTGTGTCACGTTTTCATTCTTTAGTTTAGTTGTTGGACTGGCTATTTACTCTATGTACTCTATTTACCTTCTCTATCCAACTAACCAACCAAAGGTTTTCACAGGGAAAGGACATTTACATTTATAGCCGGCACTCTTATCCAGAGTGACTTTCATTTTTCTAATTACAATGACAATCTCCATGGAGCAATGTAAGGGTTTTGCTCAGGAACCCACTGGGGTAGTGCTGGAGGTGAAATTTAAACCTTTGACCGTTTGATCAATAGGCAAGTACTCTACCACTACACCACCACCAGTCTTCAGAAATGTCTTCATTGGGAGTTCTCAACCCAAGTCCCTATCTCTGGCGGCTGAAACATTTTTTTTTTTTTTACAGATAAAATAATATTGAATTGTTCTGCGCTGTTATAAAAAGTGTCACAGCTGGATTCTAAAAGCAATGCAACAGAAGAACCACTTTTGGTCACCTTAGGATATTTTTTAAATTGATATTTGTGAGTGTAAAGAAAATGTTGACGGCTTGTAAAGCCCAAAGGGTTCTATATCAGTTTAGGGGTTTATACAGACACTTTGCATTATGGGGCATTTCACACTACCACGTCCCACTGTCAGAACCTTTTCTCTTAAAACTGTCCATTGAGAGGTTCTTCAGGGAACGCATGTAGTTCTCCTTTTCCCCCATGTAAAGAAACTTTCTTAATCTCACCTTTGTATTTAAGAGCATGCATGATATTTGTATATCTGAAGATGATAAGTACTTATCGTCACTTTCGGAACAGAACCTCATCCTTTTAAAAAAAGGTTACTTTTTAGATGTAAAAGCTTTCAAATGATTTTTTTCTTACATATGCAATTATAGAACATTTCTACTGGTCCATTCACCTTGATATCGACTTTCCCACATTGTAAATGGCAAGTGGCATTTTCAAATGATATAGAAAATTAACAAAAAGAAATTTGAGATTTTGTCTTTCACAATGTGCTCACACAATACATGTGCTTTTAAATATACTTTCAGAAGTAAGCCCTCAGCTGTGGACTTTGCGACTGCTCCAGCTGTTCTCCTTCACTTACAAGTGTAGATAGCAATAGAGTAGTAAAACGTAAAAGGCAGGTGAGAAAAAGAGCAATAAGGGGTGAGTGAGTTGGAAAGGGAGGGAGCAAGGGAAGAATAGATAGAGAGAAAGTGAAAGAAAGACAGAGTGAAGCTGACAGGGTAAGAGTAAACTTAAATGAAACACACTGTAGAGCATCAGGGAGAGGTAGGGGTGGCGGAGCGAAGTGGAGAAACCAGAGAGAGATAGGATTAAAAGCAGCAGCTAGATGGGTTGGATGGATGTAAAGTGCATGTGTGTGTAAATGTGTGTGTGTGTCCGTTCGAGAGTTGAGTAAATGACCTGTGCTCGAGACAGACTGTCAAGACTGGCAGAGAATTCCATTACAGGCTTGCTTTGACTGACAGCAACACGCACACGCACACACACACACACACACACACACACACACACACACACACACACACAATTTGTACTTGGAAGTTCACATATATTTCTTATGTGTATCATATACAAGTCATTATCTATATGTAGTGAAAATACAGTCCATAATTACTGGCACCCTCAGTAAAAGGGCAAAAACATAATTAGAAAAAAAGAATAATAAATGGTACAGAAACTACTGCTCAGTACAAACTCCCTAATTATTTAAAATAGTCTGTTGACATGAATTATACAGGCAGATTTGAAAGGTTGATGACCCTAAATTGGTACAAGAGAAATGTTACTTCTCTACCTTTTTGACTCTTCCTGTCATTCCATGGTGGATTGGATTATATGTTATTGTGGAGTCTGGATCACAGAAGGGGATTACAAAGGGGTTTTATTAAACATAAGTGTGTAATGCAAGCATTACTAGCATTAACCAAAGATACAGCAACTGATTCTCACTGAGACCTTGAAACAAAGGCCACAATATTAAGAAAAATGAACAATGACCGACAGCTTTGTCTAGACTCATTAGTCTAAGGGGATCTATATACCCTTAGACTAATGAGGCACACCTGGCAACATAACGAGGCACCAGGTGTGTCCAGTAAGGGCAGAGTGCCACAAAATCTGACAGAAGAAGGAGGAGAAGGAAGCAATGTGGTTGAACCCAAAAGTCCAGGAGTGTATACAGAAGAAGAAGCAGCATACACACAAGTGAATAAAGTGTGTTGAGCCGATGGAAAGACTAACTGAGGGGCTGATGAATGAAGAGAATGAGAGAGAGAAGAAACATGAAGCATGGAAAAGCTGACATACCAGTGGATGCAAAGAGTTGTTTAGGAAAGATAGCAATGAAGTTTCAAACTAAATTGTTTAACACAATACTGGAAAGGGAGAGGATCCCAGAGGAGTGGAAAAGTTTACTGGTACTGATTTTCAAGAATAATGGTAATGCACAAGCTGTAATAACTATAGAGGGATAAAGTTGATCAACCACAGCATAAAGTTATGGGAAAGAGTAGTGGAAGTTAGATTAAGAAAAGAGGTGATGATAATGATTAGTGAGCAAAAGTATGGTTTCATGCCAAGAAAGAGCACTACAGATTAAAAGTTTGCTCTGAAGCTACAGAGAAGGTAGGAAAGATTGAAGCATTGTGCCTTTGTGGACATGAAGCATATGACGGGGTGCCTAGAGATCGGTTGAGTTTTTGAATGAGGAGCAGCAGAGATGTACAGGATAAGTATGAGGGCAGTGTGATAGTGGTGATGTCTGCAGTAGGAGTGAGAGATGTATTTAAAGTAGAGGCAGGGTTAGATCAAGGATCAGCACTGAGCCCATTCTCATTTGCCATGATAATGGATATGGATGACAGACAAAGTTAGACAGGAGTCCCCGTGGACTGTGTTGTTTGCTGATGATATTGTGATCTGCAGTGAGAGTAGGGAGCAGCTTGAGAAGAACCTGGAGAGATATGCTCTTGATAGGAGAGGAATGAAAGTGAGTAGGACAAAGACAGAATACACGTGTGAATGAAAGGGGAGACCGGTGGAATGGGTGGAGAAGAGTGGCAGGAGTGATCTGTGGAAGGTGAGCTGTATACTAGAGGGCAAGATTATGTTGGTTTTTGACATATGTATTGGAGAAACTTTGATTATATTGAGAGAAGGGTGCTGAGGATGCAGCAGCTTTGGAAGATAGAACATGCACGTGGTTTGTGTGTATGAGGAAGATGCAGAAGACCATGACAAATGGAAATGGGTGATCCGCTGTGGTGACACCTAAATGGGAGCAGTTGAAAGAAGATGATGTCTGATGCATGAAGAAGAAAATAAAATTCTTTTGTCTCATTTAATCAGTGCTTCTCTGCATTTCACCCTGCAAGCACTGGAACGGACTCCAGCACCACATGCCTTAATGGATGTATGGCAGGATGTTCTTTTATGTGAATAGAGAACTCTCTAAAATGCAGCAATCTAAAAAATGTGTGAAAATTTGAACTAAGTGTGCTAAGGACTTCTTAAAACATAGACCTTTCTTTAAACATTGTTCAAAAAAAAAGAGGGTTTTACTACTAAAGATATTTTTGTCCTATCTTTTATTGTTATTTTGACTATGAAACACGCACATTGTCACGGCTCCCACCAAACCCCAGTCATGGCAATGGTCCCGGTCACCGGAATTCTGACCATATTTTCCACAGTGCCCAGTCATCACAACCCAATCCCTGTCACCTGGCTTAAGAGGATGAATTCAGATCTCTTTTAGAAATTACTTAAGAAGAATATGCAGGAAACACTCATCAGCATGCAGAATTGGAAAAAAAATACAGAGATGAGTCAAAAATAAAGTTTCTGGAACAAAGTTTTATGGACCGATGACACAAAGATTAATCTAGTGAAGGAAAGAGTGGAGAAAGGAAGGAGAAGGTCACAACATAAAACTCATCTGTCAAGCCCAGAATCATGTCTGGAGTTGCATGGCCTTCCTTCACTCTACTTTGCACATGTCCAAATCAATACAATCTCACTTCTCACATCTTTTGACGTTTAAACTTTAATCCCTGCATCCTAAGTATTCAGTCGTTTTCCTTTTACTTCTCTTACTTCTCTTCCACGCCTGTCTTCCTCATACAAAACCACAGCTCGTCTCTAGGGACCCTGTCATATGCTTTCTTTAAATTCACAAAGGCAGCTTACTTTTCCCCCAAAAACATTGGATGTGTAGTTTTCTTTATGTACCCATACTTCTGTTCACTAATCATCACCTCTCTTCATGATTCATGCTGTGGCTGAGCAACTAGCCATCTATAGATACTACAATTCTGCACACCCTTATTCTTGAAATCCGTAAACATCTCCTCCATCCCTGAGGCCTCTCCTCACTTTTCAAGGTTGTGGTTGGTAATCTGGTTAGAAACATCACTGCCATTCCTCCTAAACACCTCCATGCTTCCTCATTTGGACCAATAACCTTTCTATTCTTGATCCTTTTCATTGCTATACTTTTCTTCCCTCTGGCAAATCTGCTGCTCTTCTTGGTTCACTGTCCTCACATCAAGCAACCTTCTCTCTCTCATTCTCTTCATTCATCAACCCCCCAAATTGTTCCTTCCATCTGCTCCACACACTCTGTTCAGTTGTGAGTATGTTTCCATTTTCCTTCATAGCCCTAACATGCTGCTTGTCTTTTTCAGCTCTGTCCCTCAATCTAGCATGATGATAATGGTCTTTTTCTCCATTCTTAGTGTCCAACCTCTCATACAACTCACCAGACTTCATCCTGCTCACTCCAGAATAATCCTTTCTCTTTCCTCACATAGCCAACCTGAAGGGCATTTGCACTAATGATATTCATCATCACACCTTTAGTTTCAGGTTTCATACTCATCATTCTGTCAGACGCTCTTTTCACCTCCATGCCATACTTTTCCTTCAGGATAACACCTACCTCCTTTCTTCTTCTATCCACTAACCATGATAAAACAATGTGAACCTACCTCCAATACACCTGGCCTTGCTACCCTTCCATCTATTCTTTTAAACACACAATACATTAACTTTCCTTCTCTCCATCATATCAGTTAGCTCCTGTTGACAGTCAGGCTGCCAACATTCAAAGTTCCAACCCTCACTTTCAGTCTCCCACTCTTCCTTCTCTCCTCCTGCCTTCAAACATGCCTTCCTCCTCTTTTTCTCCATTGGCCAAAAGAACTCAGTATTGACCCACACTCTGTTGGCTATCAGTATGGTGGCAGTAATTGTTGATGCTAGCCCTGGCTGATACGGCATTGAAAGTTTTACACCAGATGCCTATCCAGATGTAACCCTTCTCTGTTTTTTTCAGGCTTGGTACTGACAGAAATAAATAATCTGGCTTGTGCATCACCAGGGGCAAGGTTACCAAAGGGGAAACATTCTCTTTTAGTTTACTGGTTCACAGGCTTTATACAGTTATGGCCAGCAAATGAAATGGATCCTTTTGCTCACACCAAAATAGGTGATAGCATCCGAGAAGTTTTGATTTATGTAACTTAACATAATATTTAGTTTTGAATACCAGGAAATAAAGATTTAAAATATGCTCTCTTTTCACATGAATCATTTTGATACTTACTGTTCCTAAAATACCAAAAACAATAATAGTATAAATAATAGGGCATTAATAAATGTCATAAGATTTGGAATTTGAATTTAGTTCTTCATTGTGACCCTTTTTGCTTTGTATTTGTTTCATACTTCAGGCTGCTTCAAGCCTGTGGCTGTTTCCATTCATACTAACAAGCCAAGCAGCAGAAAACAATGAAGGATGTTAAGCTATAGTGGCATTAGCGTCACACTGCTGTTTGCGTTTAGTATAAAAACCACGTTCCTTCTGTGTTAATCCTGTTCACGAAAGCACACACATACACACACATGCACGCACACACTCCAAAACACACTGTAGCGGAGCGGGACCAGGCTAAGAAGCTTAGGAGTGAAGGGCAATCCTCAAATTACTTAAGTGTGTATGTATGTGTCTGTTGACTGTGTGTGAAAACATACTTGCTGTACTAGTACAGTTATGCCTCTACAAGCCAAACACTTTTGTCTGAGTTGTATGAGAAATCTGACATAGTCTTTTCAACTTCTACTTCAGAAGGAAACCATAGGATGTCATGGAAATCTATACTGCAGTAAAGCCAGTGATGTAAAAGTGAGAAAAGACACTTATGTAGTGATAAAAAAAAACATTGCTATTATTTAAGAATGGCATGAATAACTAGACATGTTATTTATTATTTGATTTTAATATTTATATTTTTACACAACAAAAGAAGCATGAATAAAGGCTGTTGTCTATCACTCCAAAGCCTAGTAACCAATTAAATAACCAATCATAACCAATGTGATGTGTTATTGATTGATGTCTGTGTTTAAGAGTTTTGTAGTTTGTATGATTTTCAACTCATAGTTAACTAGCTATGCATGTTTTGTTACTGATAGAAGCTTTTTTAAATTGGTCCAAAAATCAAAGGTGAAACTAGTTGGAAACTGGTTAACAATATGGTGGACCAGGGATAATCCCAAAATGTTATTATTTATTTTAACTTTAATGTAACTAATTTTAGCTTATATGGAGTAGAGTCTCTGTAAGTGTAAGTCTTTTACACTATGCTCTACTGCATCCTGATGAAACACAACATAGAAATGCAGTGTAATTTTTAAAAGCTGTTCCATCTATTTTGGTGTTTGAAAAGAAAAGCTAGATTTAGACCCTTATGTGTCCCTGTATGTTGCTGCTCTAAGGCCTCCCAACACCCACTCCAAACAAAGACACCTTCACCAGACACAAACGCACACACACATCCTCTGAACCTGATATGTCATAATAAATCAGCTATTAAAGTACACCGAGGGATTAGATACAAAAAAAATCTCATTATTAAAACGTCAGGTCAAGTTGATATACATTGAGTCCAACCACCCTTTTCATTAGTGCATTATAATGAGTGTAATCTAACTGATGAACACAGCATCACACTTTTCTCTGATTGCCTAATTAAAATGACTACAGACAGCGCTTTGTTAAATTTAATCTGTTAAAATATATAGATTAAATACATTTACTGTAGGGTTATGGCCTTGCATTTTGGTTCTGCATGTTTATGCCAAAACTATTGCAAGACTGACTGTAAATTAACACTTAACAGGCCTAGCCAGGCAAAGCTGTTTCTTAGAAAGTGGTGTGACATACATGAAGACCCTTATAAAGACATGTAGTTATTTACATGATAAACTTGAAGGGAAGAAACAACACCACCTAAATGATCAAGCATTCTAAACTAAATTGCCACAGCAGGTGTGACAATAGCTTACGAACATTGACATACGTAATTCCACAAATTTAACCGAAGACTGTTAAATCACACACCACTGACATCAATAAAGCAGCAACCTGTAAACACATGCTAAATATTCTTGGTTACATTTTCTGTCTTGGAAAATATGTACAAATCAGTGTATTAGAATTGTTCAAGGTCTAAAGCTATAGCATCAGCATTTTGATGAAGGAAACGTGATGGAATGGGAGCTCATGATTCACTTTCACAAACGTGCTGTAAAGATCAGACTTTGATAGTTCGTTGTTCTTCCATTTCTGAAGTATATAGTATAAGTCATCTTAATGGTAGGTCTTGTAATGTAAGTGGTTTATTTGTTTATTTTTTTAGATTTGGATGTTTTTTTAGATTTCTAAAGATTCTTTAGATTTTCATTTGTTTCTTGCTTAATCAATCAATTAAGCAAGTTAATTTAAAAAATTGTTAAATTAGACAAGCCACACCCAAGATTAATTGCTGTCAGCCATGGTTTGGCTCCAGCAATGCAAAATTCCCTAAAAGCCCTCCACTGGCACACTATGCTGAAATTCCAGAAGACCATAACAAGAAATGTATTGACATGGATCAAGAAGTCTCCATTTCCTTAAAACCTGGAATTCCAGTGAATCACTGTGAGAGCCTTAATCTCCACTTGGAGGAGTGTTAAATGGAAGTTAGCAAGATTAGCTAAATTATTCCAACGCTGCATAACAAATCTCCAAGAAGGCATGAACCCAGAAGAACCTCTAAGGAGCTGCAGACCTCAGCTCAATAAATGTTTATGATTCAGCCATTACAGAGACACTAGGCAAAAATCAAATTCATAGGAGAGTTGAAAGGTATAAATCATTGCTTTCACAGAGGAACATGAAGGCTCATATAACATTTATGAGTGAGAAATTGTACTTATTAGAAGACATGGGTCCTGTTATATTTGGCCTAAAGCTGATGAAGCTTTTTTTTTAAAAATGCCGACAATCAAACATTGTGATAGATTCGGGATAACTGGTCACTTAAGGGACTTGGTGACCTGAAGTAATTGAGGGAAAGGATAGATTCAGCTCATTTCAAGTAAGTACTAAAAGACAAAATCTTCAGTTCTTGATCCAATACTCAAGTGCGGTTGGATTGTACAGCAGGACAATGATCCAAAACATAAGTCTCTCTCTGAGTGGTGTGAAAATAGCAAATTCAAGTTTTTGGAGTGGCCTAAACAAAGACTTAACATGAATATTCTTTTGGCTGAATATTTTTGGGCCATTTTCAAATGTCCATTTACAATGATGTGTAAATACTAACAGCACTGATAACTGTACATCATACTGATAAAATGGACAGAAAAATGCACACGATTATAGACAACATTGCGACCTCACGATTGCTGCTGCTGGTTATAGTTATATATTCTCCAGTCCTTTTGTGGTTACAGTGTGATATACTGTGTCAGAAAAACCTGTCTGTTAGAGTACTGAACATCAGAACATAGCCTGAGAAGCACATTTTGGTAAATACCAGACACCCCTCATCCACTGCTAGAAGGAGAGTGAATGTCAGAAAAAGAGGTCAGCACGAAATTAGACTTTTATTTTAGTTTAGTTTAAAAGAGAAGTGAAGTCTCTCTCTCTCTCTCTCTCTCTCTCTCTCTCTCTCTCTCTCTCTCTCGCTCTCTCCTCACTCTTCACACTGGATCAGGTCTCAATCACTCTTCACTTGCACAGCTACTGCATCAGCTACATGTATTGTCTCTGTGTCTGTGTTCTTTGTTAGCTCTTTGATGTCCTGTCTCTTCTTGTTGCATTTGGATAGCATCATCAAGTGCTTTGTCTCTGCTTTATAGAAGGCCCCCACACACAAACACATTGACAGACAAAGCAAGTGAAAGGAACAAACAAACACGTACTCAGGTTTTTTGTGCATGTTTATGGGTGTCACTTAAAGCTATGCAAATGGTAAATGCACTTCTATTTACCTTTGTACTATAATGTATTTCTGATCAAGCCCTGAAATCAAGCCGGGTCTCTGATTGGTGGGGAAAGGTGAAAGGTTGCTCAATATGATGTGATTTATAAAGGATTTATAAAGAGTTATAAAAACTCTGGTATATGGTAGAATTACCAGCATCGAGTTAAACAGGAATTTGATCTAATTCAATTCAATTCAGTTCAATTTAGTTAAAACCCCATACCTTTTTCTCAGGCCAAAATATTTGTTTCAATATGTTAATTTCTAAGTTGACATGTGATGAGGCATACTTATTTTAATTTTAAAGAAAAGAGTTTGGTTTTTTAAGACCTACACAAATTTTACATACTGCTGGCTTATGTTGGACGGGTACTACTGGACAAGCTGCAGATTTTGTCTCAGGTAATGTACCTCAGAATTATGGCATATATTGTTCATGCTACACACTAAGGGTCACAGCCTCTGAGGAAGTCCTCAGACAGACCCTCATTGAGGTGTAAGTGAGGCAAGAGGGGAAGCCTAGGCAAAAAACATGTGAAATGACCACCACTACCAAGTCTCCTGCTCACTAAAGGGTAGTCACTGTGAAACCAGAAGAGTTTAAAGACAGGATAACGACACAGAAAAAAATTCTGTAATGTACTTCACGAAGAACTGGCTATCAGCCAGTCTTTCAGTCTCAGTAGTGCAACTACAGGGTCCCTCTGTTCACCAAAGAAAACACAGTTCCAATGAGGCTAAAGGAAGAAGTGCGAGCATTTTTGCCAACAACTCAAGGTGCAAAGGCACGAAGACTGTACACGAGCATGTTCAATCACATGTGAAACTTCTACCATTGAAATACTGACCCTTCTACCTACCAAGGGAATTTAGTATTGTGTTTCTAATCCACTGTTTATATACCACCACTCATCAAACTGTGCTAATAAAATATTACCAGCATGTTTATATCCCCACAAGAGACCAAAACACTCTGTACCATGTGTACACTCACATCTGGGATGCTTACAAAACTACTCCCATCTCCCACTTTGGACCTCCACATGGACCCTCAGACATCATCTTTCTTGTTCTGTATCCAGGCTACCAGCAACGATTTAAGCACAGTGCCCCTGTGAGTAAACAAGTCAAACTTTTGCCCCCAGATACTGAGTGCATTATCCAGGACTGTTTTGTACACAAAACTGGGATGTGTTGAAACAGCAGCCACACACGAGGATTCTTCAAGACACTGAGATGTGTGCAGTCTGTGTGCCTGATTACATCAGTTCCTGCTTGACATTATTGTACTTATCATACATATCAGAAAAAATCCAAAGTCCTGAATGAACAGTCAAGTATGACATATTCTGTATGAGTATAAGAGTCACTCTCTAGTTTAGATCAGATAACAAGGTGAGGTACAAAGCAAAAAAGTACAGACTGTGGAAAACAGAGAAAAAAGCAACACACACTGGAAGCCACTACATTACTCACGGCAAGGCTTACAACATCAAAGATTATAAGGTCCAAGCATGGGAATAACTTACACAGCCATATTAAAGAGACAGCTCAGTTGGACAATTTGGAGACAAAGTTAGAGAAACAAGATTGTGTAGGTTTGGACATGTCCAGAGGAGAGACATGGATTATATCGGGAGAAGGATGCTGAGGATATAGCTGCCAGGAGACGGGAAAAGAGGAAGACCAAAAAGGAGGCTTATGGATGTTGTGAGGGAGGACATGCAGGTGGTCGGGGTGAATGAGGAAGATGCAGATATTTGGTAGAAATATAAACTGATGATCTCCTGTGGCAACCCATAAACAGAAGTGGCAGAAGAAGAAGAAGAAGAAGAAGAAGAAGAAGAAGAAGAAGAAGAAGAAGAAGAAGAAGAAGCATTTTATCACCTTATGTAAACAAAGGATTAGCTTCCACAAGGTAGCAGATAACATCCTTGGGCAAATAGTTAAGACAGAAAGACAGACAGACAAACAAGCAGAAAGAAAGAAAGAAAGAAAGAAAGAAAGAAAGTCTCTTAAACGAGTCTAGTCACTTTCCTGAGTGACTAAAGGCAAACATATCTTAACTGCTTCGAGAGAGGGGATCTGGACCATGTCCAAAGTAATCCACTTGCCCCCTGCAGTATGAGTCCTTGACCTGCAGATCCACTGAAAAAAAAGAAAAGAAAGTGAAAGTCACAACCCTTGTCATTGCACAGCACACATGAACCACAATGAAATTGGACCTCTGCATTTAAACCATGCACACAAACACCGGGCAGCTATTGAAAGTGCCCAGGGAGCAGTGATGGGGACAGTACCTTGCTCAAGGGTACCTCAGGGCAACCTACTTGTGAGGGAATCGAACCCACAATTTTCCAATGCGGGGGCAACGCCCTAACCACTAGACCACCACTGCCCCTATATGTGCCTATATGAGGACATCTAGTCATCTAGTCTTACCCATCTGGAAAACAAAGAGGGTACCTATAACAACACTTTGATAACAACACAGCTTTTGACACTTTTTGGCCCATTCAACCTTACAAACAAACTTTACAACCTTGGCCTGTATCCTATACACTGTGGCCAGCTGTTAGATTTCCTCACTGGCAGGCCAAAACCTGTCAGAATTGGAAATCTATTCTCAAACAGTCAGAATGAATACTGGCATCCCTTTGTCCTCAAAGCTCTACACACTATTCACTTATTGCATGGCCTCACACAAGCACTACCCTGAAATTATCTGACGACACTACGGTCATTGGTCTGATCAGTGGGGGGTGACGAAAAGGCTTACAGACAAGGCTGGCAAGTCTGGTGACAAGGTAACATAACATCTTTCACAGCACATATAATACCATTGAGATGATAAAAGACATAAGGAATGAGAAGAAACCTCATCAACCACTGACAATCCATGACTACAGCAAGAAATGAACAGTTGCTTTAAACTCTTAGGCATCCACTTCAGAAATGACCTCACCTGGACATGTAACATCACCCAGCTGGTCAAAAAAGACTGTACTTTTTGCAGAGAAGGAATTCAGCATGTTCTTTTCAGTAGCTTCTACTGTTGCATCATCTTGACCAGCTGCATCACTCTGTGGTATGGGAATAGTACTGCCGCCAGCTGCAGAGAGTGGTAAAGGCTGCTGAGAAGATCGTCAGGGCACCCCTATCATCTCTGCAGGACATCTATCGCCGGCAAGTCTATAGAAGAGCCTGCAGCATCATCAAAGACTCCACCCACCTTTACACAGGTTTTTCACTCTCTTACCCTCTGGCAGGAGGTACAGAAATGTGGAATGCAGGACCTCTAGACTGAGATACAGCTTTTATCCTGAGGCCATCAGACCGATCAACAGATCCAATGTGCTGTCCCTTCCCCCATCCCGCTATATAGGCAGCTTCATCCCTTCAAGCTTAGACACACACATACAACATTCACATATCCGCCTAGACACTGCTTTCATACATAGACATTTTGCAGAGACATTCTGCCTCTTTTACCTCATACTGTTCTGCGTATTGCAGTTTTTTGAATATATTTCTTATTATCTTCTTTAATCTATACATTATGTTTTGTTGATAAGTGACATTCTTTGCATGGACAAAGTCCACTTGAACTGAAATTGCCTTGGAAACTTGAATTATTCATTTTTTCAGTGTACAGTATAGTAGTGTAAGGTTTCTTTTTATGTGTGTGTGTGGCTGTTGGCTCATAATGGCAATCACTGAGCAATACAAGAGGCTATATGTTGTCTTTCTAATAACTGTGAAATAAGACATAACATGCTATAACAATGTATAAGAAATATTAGAACTATTAATTTTTAGCTGCAGTGCAGCACTGATCACCTTTAATACATACTGTATGTGTTAAAGGCAGTGGTGGCCTAGTGGTTAGGGTGTTAGTCGGAGGATCGGGGTTCAAACCCCTTCCCAGTAGGTTGCCCTGAGGTACCCTTGAGCAAGGTGCCGTCCCCATCACTGCTCCCCGGGCGCTTTCAATAGCAGCCCACTGCTGCACATGTGTGTATGGGCAGAGAATGAATTTCCCATTCGTGGGATTATAAATAAAGGATGATGATGATGATGTAAGCACATGTATTACTGTAATCCAGCAATATTAAAAAACGCATCACCTGCTGTTACGTTGTTGTTACATGTGTTAATACACAATTATTACACACTTTAAAGAATGCAATACCAAATTTTTAAAATTCATGGCTTTGTCAAAATATAAGTGTTGAATATGAAGCTAAAGGGCACAATAGCTTTTATACGCCATGTAATTAAAAAAAAAGGGTAGATTAAACAGCTTTTTTTGCTTTTTCTTTTAAAAGTTGTTTCTCTTTCTCGCCATCTCTCTCTTCTGGTGTTCTGGTTTCTTTCTCTCACAAACACACATTAGCCCTCTCTCTCTTTGTCTAACCTGCTCTCTCCATCTTACTGGGTATAATGTCCTCTATTCTAAGCTCTCTCTCTCTCTCTCTCTCTCTCTCTCTCTCTCTCTCTCTCTTTCCATCTCCCTCTCCCTCTCTCTCCCTCTCTCTCTCTCTCTCTCTCTCTCTCTCTGTCTCTCAGTCTGTCTCTCTGTCTCATTTTTTTTACTCCCGGAGCGTTTCTTTGAAATGCATCTAATTAGCGGCAGACCCGTCATGCGGGTTAAATTAAATTGACAAAGCTGCAGAGAGGTGGAGGTCAATAGCTCCATAAAGACCGGCACAGCTGATAATTGGACGAGCTTTTTTTCCCTTAGCGCATGATCAAAATGCCAGTGGACAGAATAGCAGACAGAAAGAGCGAGAGAGAGAGAGGAAAGAGAGAAGAAAAGAGAAGGAAGAGAGAGAAGAAGAAGAAAAGAAAGAAGAGAGAGAGAGAGAGAGAAGAAAGATAATAAAGGGATAGATTTATTTTTAGCAGGGTTAAAGTTTAGAACATCTGTATTTGCAGGCTTCCTTTTTAAAGAATCAGTCTGGGCTCAAATAAAAACTTGTGAAAAGTTGGAAAGAAAGAAAGCAAAGTAAGACTGTAATGGATCATGAAAGGTGAAAGAAAGAAAAATAAAAAGAGAGGAAAGATAAGGACAGACACAGAGTGGAATAAGGAGTAAGAAAATGAAGAAGGAGAAAGATGAAAGAAAGGAGTGAGAGATTGAGAGAGTGAGAAAAGTTGAGGAAGAAAGAGAGAAAGAGTGAAAGAGCGAGATGAAAAGGAACGACGGAGTGAAATAGATGGAGAATTGAAAGCAGCAGGAAGAAGAAACCGTCGTGTCGCACTTCTCTCACCTCTAAAAGTCACGGAAATGCTAGGTCACTTGCTCCAGCTCTGACCACTCACACACACACACACACACGCACACACACACACACACACACACACACACACACACCTGTCTCCAACAGCGCTGTCAACAGCTCACTTCTCCACCTGCCTTTGATTGCTTTGTTATGAGTGTACCCCACCCCACTACGGCGCCCCCTTCTTGATGATTACACTTTTAATAAAGTGGATCTTTGAACAGTGCAGCTGTGGACCCCCTGTTCGAGGCCAAAGCATCAAGATCAGACATTATGGGGTGTGAGAGTAATGGGCACATAGCATCAATGTGGCAACTGTGATGTGTGGATAGCACATCACACATACACTGTGGCCTAAAAAGGTGAACGCTGTAGTAATTCATTTCCCAACCCCATATCTCATCTATATGGAAATTAAGCTTTAAAAGCAGCCCATTGTGAGGTTAATATGTTTGTAATGTCACAATCTTGAACATAGTTATATATGAAAATTCCTTTAGCCCCGTTAACCTCTGTTAATCATAGGAATTCCAGATAATTAAAAAGCATTTTCGATCACAGTTTAATAAAAAAAAAATCAGGGAAATTCATACAAATGACGATTACAATTTGGATTCATAATGAAAATTGAACCCAAAGTCTTTAGCAAATAAATAAATGGAATGGATAGATATCAAAAGAGTGCTAAATTATGGGATAATGGATATTATGGGAAATTAGGGGTTTAAATTGTCCTAAAAATAATCAAAGTAAGGTTCAGTCTTTGCATCCGCAATTTTTTACTTTGTGTTAGATGACTGTTTCAGATTCCTGTGGACATAATGGCTTTACACCTTTATACCTTTTCCAAGCTGTAGATTAATATCTCTGTGATTCTGTGTCAATCCCACTTGAATAGCCCTTTATGTGGACTAATTTCTTTATGTTTTTGAGGTGTCCCTGCAGTCTAGCTGTGATGTGTCTCAATGGCTGGCCAGATCAACTGTTAAATGATAAATATCACACAATGATAAAAATCTCCGCGGCATAGTTTGGTTTTCGCAAGACTCAAGATTATAAGGTTGAGGTTAGCCTTGATATCAAATGGTAAAATGACCAGCATTTAAACATAAACCCTCAACACTTAGCAAACAGGAAGGAAGGAAGTTGAATGCTTCCTTACTCAGTGCCCTTTGTTGTAGTTGAAGGCTGTGGTTAAATGGAAAGTGTAAAACAGTTAAAAGTTAAAAGCCAAGCTGACTGCTTAAAACGATTTGTTTAGGCTGTGAAATGAGATGTACATTCCTCCATATTTTGTTCACTGGCCACATTTTACAATTCATAGAAAATAAGCTCCAGGAACGGTCCATTGTGATGTCACAGTCATTGTGATGTCTGATCTTAAGCTATATTGACACATGGCTGCTTATTCAGTTGCGCTAACACTCTGCAGCCCTTCTGTTTGAATCTGGTTCATTAAGGCTAATGCTGAGTGCAAACCCAGAAAATGGCAAGTAGACACTGTTTAAAAATGATAAGTTTGGTCTGTTCAGATAAGGCTGCAGCTATTTCCACACAGGGATCTTTATCCATATTATCAGGATGCTCGGGCACATTGCTTATTGAGTTTACAGCTTTGTGAGGCCTTTATACCAGCAAAAGTGATGTATTTAAGTCAGTGACTATGAAAAAATGTGATCACAGAATTTCAACTTTAATGCTTTACACTACTAGGGAACATGCACACACACACACACACACACACAAACACACACAAACACACATACAGCTCACTGAATCCTATCTATTTACTGTTATAGTTTAGTATTGACTGCTGAGGTCTGAAATTTGAGGGCAGACTGGTGGAAGGGCTGTTGACTGTCTCGTCAAATTTTCATCTGTGTGTGTGTGTCTTCACTATGATCGCCTACTTCATTCTTGAATGTATGTCCATAAACCCTGCATGTGCAAACACACACTCACCCATCTGACTTTTTAACTTTTATAGAAGTAATCCACTCCAATACTGAATAACTCTTTAACCTTTAGAATCAGCTTTTAATGCTTGCATAGTGTAAATTTAGATAATCTATGTCTCAAATGTAGCATATTGAAAGAAATTAGAACATTTTGTGCAAAGGGCATGTCGTAAACTTTTAATGGACCAACTTTGAGTACTAAAGTTATAAGTCCTAAATAGAAGAGGCAGTGTTTTTATTGGTATTTGAGTTATAATAATAATAATGTAAAATACAACAATGTAATAGAATTTTCTGTCACCGGAAAAATAAAGTAAATGTCAATGCAGAATCAAAGTACAGACTGAAACCTATGATTATTGAAGATTATTAGTATTATTGCTATTGTTGTTGTTGTTGGTGGTGGTGGTTATGGTTTTATTATAGTATTATTATTATTATAATAAGTATATCTTCTTCAAATGAATGAAAACACAATTCACATTTATCAAAAATAGAACATACAAAGCTGGCTACATACAAATTTTTATCATGTTTTATGTATTGGTTCATGCACTTTTTTGTTTGTTTTGTCAGGGCTTTTATTATTATTCATATTTTGTCATTAGTTGAAAACAACCTTTAAGCATAACAGTTTGTCTGTAAAATTGTAATTTCTCTGGGAAATAAGGATTGTTTTTTTGTTTGTTTTTTTTTCTCACAGCAGCAACAGTCTGAATGAAGATAAATAAATAAATAATATTAAACATTTTTTTAAGTAATATATTATTTTGATTAGATCTACAAACTAAACCCAACCAGACGAACAAGCTCTTCCTTCATGTCTTAGGCACAGAGTTGAGTCAATTAGTCCACTGACGACTGCTGATGTTGGGAAGCAACCATAACTCATTTGATACCAGTGTTTACTCTCGCTTGTCTCAGAGTGATCTCCATATAAAAGAGCGTGAAAGGCCTTGCGAAGAGTGTTTCACACACATGCAGGTGTCAGAGCCTCTCTGAGCTTCATTAGGAGGGCGAGCTGGAGCGCTGAACACTGGAGTATTTATAGCAGGATCTCATATCACAGTGCAAGACTTAATTACCATCTCAAACCCAGCCCGAAGACTGTCGGCTGACAATGAGCCCCCAGCATAGGAGGGGCTGGGAGACAGAGAGAGATGGAAAGAGAGGGGAGAGAGAGAGAGAGAGAGAGAGAGAGAGAGAGAGAGAGAGGTGTAGAAATTTGTTAGGAATCAAAGTACAGAAAAAATAGGCATGATTACAAAAGTTAAGAAAAGATGACACTTTGAAGATGAGACAGCATATGACCTAAAGCATCTTCACATATGAACTAAACTTAACTAAAAGTAGTACTTGGCCATTTACTGATTAGGAAAATTATCCCATATCACAGTTGTGAGAGTGGGAAGCCTAGCACGTAATATAAATTTGCAAATTGAATCAGGTGTTTCAGGCAGGAATGGAGCAGGCACCCTGTGTTCCACCAGCAAAGGTGTATACTAAAATGTGTTGCAGATGGTTGAGATCAGAATATTTTTCATTTTTCAATGAAAAGTGCTATGTTTGGAAAAAGCATGGCAATCCAGCAAAAGAACATCCTGCAAAACATGGTGGTGGTAGTATCATGGTTTAGGCTTGCTTTGCTGCATCTGGACCAGGATGGCTTGTCATCATAGATATTGCAGAAAAGACTTAAAACAAGCAGTTTTTGTAAGAAAAGAGCTGATGTTGTGCTGTACAGAGGAATGGGCTATAATTCCAGTAAGCTTAGCAGCAATCAATGGATAACAGGAAAAAGAAATAATGGAACAAAAGGATTAAAAAAGAAAGAAAATGAAAAAAATGTGTAAGAGAGAAGAGAAGCAAAGAGAAAAGAGATGATAGTAATAAAGGATAGATAGATAGATAGATAGATAGATAGATGAAAGATAGATGGATAGATGGATAGATAGATAGATAGATAGATAGATAGATAGATAGATAGATAGATAGATAGATAGATAGGGCCAGGGAGGGAGATTAAGGAGTGGGCAGAATCTTCTCTCTTTTTTCTGCTCCCTCCATCCCTGGCCTTTCAGGGTGCCAGAGTCTAATGAGGCCCGTCTTTTCCTTTTCTCATTATCCGCTCAGCGTTTTATCACACACATCAAACACACACACCATTACCACTGGCAGCCACAGAAACGCAAAGCGCAGCTTCATTTTCTTTCCTTCACCCCTCTCTTTAATCTTCCTCCTTTTTACACTCGTTGTCTGATACTACTCCAACCTGAAGGTTAAGGGATTGTTGTTTTTTTTTCTCCATGCTTACCCACCTTATCTTGCTCCATCTGCGTAAAGAACAGAAGATGAAGAGAGAGGGACATGAAGAAACCCAGTGAAGGTAAAAGAAGGGACAGGGGAAGGAAGATGTGAGCAAGGATGTGACAGACAGAGAAAACAAGATAAGCTTTCTGATATAAAGCAACACAAAAAAACAACTATAAATTATTTACAATAACTGTTTACAAACATTGTCTGACTCCTTCTTTAGATGTCTTCTCTGGCCAGCTACCATAAAAAGAGGAATTTAGAAATGCAGGTGCCAATCGATGTAAAATTGATGAAAATGGCTGGTGAGGTTTTTCTGAAAATTCATATTCATTCATTTCATAAAAGTCTTTTATGAAATTAAAACTTTTAATCCATTCTTAGGGAATGCAGTCAGAGTGCAGCTTTTCTATATTTCATTTTATAGGTTTAAAGTATTTTTTTTTCCTGGACATTCCAAATAGCTGTACTGGCTGTTCCCAGTGTTTATGGATTTTTCCTAGACATAGAGCTCTGAGACCTTCACGAATGTTTTCCCATTTTAACAACACATGCAGTGTTCACCGGTAATCTTCAAAGCTTCAGCTGAAAGTAATGATCAAGAGCTATTTACTGTCTAAACAGTCAAACTAACAGGACACACCTGAATAAAACACCAGCAACAGTAACGTCTCATGAATAAATACTTTTGCTCCATTGAAAAACTGAGTGATCAGATACAAAATGTATGTAATTTACACATTTCTAGATGCAAATAATAGGAAATAGGAAAGAAAAGCTGAAACCCTCCTCTTTCATTCCATATTTAACTTTTAATCTCAAACTCAATTGTCTTCAGAGCTTCGAGAGAAAATGAATTAGGCTTTCTGTTCCAATACTGGAAAGAATTGAATATTAATATTAAAACAAGTTTTAGGTACAACGTAGGGACACAACGTAACTGTTTTTGTAATGTAAAATGACGTGATGACAGAAATGGAAAAAGAAAAATGTAGTTTATGAGCCCTTTATTGTGTAGATGGTTTACAGTGATTTGTTGTAATCAACTTATTTAACAGCTGGAAACTAGTTTATTATCAGATATCTATCATTATATTTAATTTGTTTAAAGGGCTTGCATGCACATAAACATATACATGTGGTTTATGCGTGTGTGTGTGTGTGTGTGTGTGTGTGTGTGTGTGTGTACGTGCACACATTTTTTTGACTTCAGCCATAAACTGCAGCTCTATAGCCAGAAGAAAGAGAACCACTATGCCAACTATCGTTCAAAATCAACAATAAACACCAGCAATGAATTACAAAATGTCATACAATAAAACTGCCATCAATCATAATGCACATGTGTACAGACAGCAGGAAACCAACTGGGCTGTCAGGAGTGTGTTTCAGGAATATTTATTATCTTCACTTTTTACAATTGGATGTAAAAAAAGAGCAAGGAAAAAGGAGAAGGAGAGCTCAGTGGCAGGATTAAAATGATGGAAGAAATAAATGCAGAGTTTGGAGGGTAAACTCAAAAGGGAGTCTTTTAATTTGGGCCTGGTGGAGCATCAGGAACCTCATTATAACTGTCATATTTAACAAGGAATAAATCTGCATTTCTCTCCTGAAATAAAAGCAAATGACAGACGCAAGCATAGAGAGACAGAATTGAGAGACAGAATAGTGCACAGAAAGAGAGAGAGAGAGAAATAAGGAAGAAAAACAATAAATAACGTGTAGGCACATTTTGGCGTTGAGTGAACAAGGCCAGTAGAGAAAGAAAGAGCTTTGGAGAGAGTATGTCTCCAAACACACACACACACACACACACACACACACACACACACACACACACACACACATCTGGTTAAATAGTAGAAGCCATTTTAATATTATATTATTATAATTTGCAACTTTAAATTGAATTTGATGGAGGATGCTAAAGACAAGAGAGAGTAAGGAAGAGAGAGAGAGAAGAGAGAGAGAGAGAGAGAGAGAGAGAGTGTTTCAAATAATATCTGAATCTGATTTGGAGTTTGAAAAGGACGTGGTCTGAAATGTATATAGTTATATTCTTATCTACTCACTTACTTATTGTGTATTTATTTATATCTGTTATTGACAACAATACTCACCGGATAATATTTTATCAGATTTATTCTAGTTGGGAATATTTTTGAAAAGGTCAGAAATGTTTTGTATTAATGCTGTTAGGATGTATGAGGAAGCCTGGGCACAGTGCTGCTGCTGCTGCTGCTGCTGCTGCTGCGAGTCAGAACCCCATTCATTCAGTCTCATCTGGTAGGTGAATGGATTCATAAACTCATCCACATTTTCACTGTATTTACTGAGGCCATGAATCAGACAAACCCGAGGAAAGCTGAAAAGAGTTTAGATGCAGTGACACATGCACACAAGAAAGCGTCTCGAGGTCTGTTTTTTTTTTTTTTTTTTGAAAGGCAAGATGTTTTCTATGAGGCAAATCTAGAACTTATGCTGTCAAATAAATAATAGAAGCATAAAATAAATAAATAAATAAACAAATAAATAAATAAATAAATGTCATCACTGATAGAGCGAATGGTGATAGTATGATAATGGAAACACAATTTCAACACTTTCATTCAATTTTCTTTCATTTTTGAACAGGTCAGTGTATGTTGCGCGGTTCAGTGGCGGGTTAATGTTTAGGGTCTAGGCCCCATGATTGGAAGGCCATGGGACTGAGTCCTTACTGCTGAGGTCATAACAACGTTTCTCATGATTGTCAATAATAATAATAAATGCAAAAAAAGATCTAAAAAGGATTTGTTTTTTATGGTGCCCTGCTTTGGCAATATACATTCAACAAGCTTAGAAAATGTCATATATTTTGTAACACCTTTGAACTGAAAAGAGAGAGAAAGAGAGAGAGAGAGAGAGAGAGAGAGAGAGAGAGAGAGAGAGAGAGAGATTTTGCATGGTTCATATAGATTTTGAGGATTTTCAAGGTGCTTCTCTTTATCTGATGGCCTCTGGCCTTCAACACACATGAACTGCAGCCTCTTTTGATTTCATGGTCTATACATGCTCATCTTATTACGTCCACTCTCTCTCTCTCTCTCCCTCTCTCTCTCTCTTTCTCTCTGCCTGTCTCATTTTCTCTCTCTGGTTGTTAGAGTATGAAAGGAGTTTTGGGGATTGGCCGGCTTTGATCCTGCTGACCTTACAATGTAACGGCTGCACTACAGACACTGAAGCAGATAAGCAGAACGCCTCAACATAATACCTCGCTCTGATAGTGCAGATAGAGGAGAGAAAAAAAGAAGAAAGTCTTTCTGCTCTCTGTCCTGTGCTCCCTAGCCTTCCTCTCTTTCCTGCCTTGCACTCAACTGAGCTTAACAAAGAGGACCTTCAAAATGCTTTATGAATTATGGTGTCTTGAACATAAGTAAACCTAAAGGAATTGCTACATTTTGTAGTCAATTTTAGCACTTCATTGTGTGCCTAGTGCTGACACGGGCATTAAATCTCAGTAGGAAAGCATTACCACTGAAATGGGAGGCTCTAGAGATCCTACAGTTACCATAACAAATGCCAGTTGTTGGCTTAGGTAGTGTGAAGCCCTCCAGGGGAACACTCCTCTCTGGAGTGATGGAACTCCTTCCTATAGCCCTTTTTTTGGGCTCCTGGAACTTTTCTCCAGTATCAGGACCAGACATTGCTAAAGCTCTTGCAATTGAATGCTGTCAAGTCATCACAGCAATGTTGTAACATCTAGTGTGTAGCTTTCCAGGTAGCTAGTTAACAATTAAGGCAGTAGGGCATGTGATGTATTAGCCCTTTTATGGCCCCACTAATGGAATTTATGGATGTTCTGCCTGAGAACGGTCCCACCAGTGGGATTTAATTGGAACATTTTTCTAAGAATGCTAATGTAAGTCTGCACATATATTTGCTCCATATACAGCATAGCACCATAAAAACATGCAAATAATTGCAAAATGCAACCATGAAATTTGATGCCAGTTTAACATTTAGTTTGCACTGGGCATGTGCAGGATGTGTGGCGTGTAGGTTATGCTTTGAAAAAACTTTTTCTCAATAAAGTGCAATCATATGAAATGACTATATCTTATTTGTAAAAAGGTTAATACTACTGTGTAAGAGACAATGTTAGCATTATTGTTTTTTTAAATTCTTAATATAAAAATAAGGCAGCTACGGGTGAACGTAGTTTAAAAGTGAAAGTGAAAGTGACAACCCTTGTCATTGCGAGGTCATAGCACAGCACACAGTGAACCACAGCGAAAGTGGACCTCTGCATTTAACCCATTCACACAAACACCGAGCAGCAGTGGGCAGCTATTGAAAGCACCCGGGGAGCAGTGACGGGGACGGTACCTTGCTCAAGGTACCTCAGGGCAACCACTGGTGAGGAATGAACCACAATCTTCCGATGTGGGAGCTAACCTTCTTTTCACTAGCCCACCGCTGAAGCAGGGTGAGAGTTGCAGGTTGTAAATACTCAGTCACGTAACATTGTTTACAGCTTGGCATCGCGAAGTTAGTGCCAGAAGCTATTTCTTCACTTTCTGCAACTTTCTTTAGTTTGAAATATTTAAGGTTTTGGAAAATTCCTGATGGCCTGGTTCTGAAATATTCCTGAATTTTGGAATGTTTCTAGAATGTTAGGTGATATGGATCCTTTTGATTTTGAAAGACTTACTTCTTAAACATTCCTAACTCTAGAATATTGATACTGGTTCTGCAAAATTTTTAAACATTCTGGATTCTCAAGGGGTTGTTCAAGGTGTTTTCTATTTTGGTTCTCATTGGTTTTGAAACTAAGCAATTTCCAGTAAATGCCTAGAATCTGATCCTGATTTTGGCTTGTTTTTCATTTGCTGCATGGATTGCTGTGTTGTATAAGCTGGCGAGCTCTGCTAAATGTTGTCTCATGAAGCTGAATGTCCTTTGCTGAACCTTTGATTTCAGGCAAAACTGATGTTTATGTGTCATTAACTTTAGATTTGCTCTCTTTATTTTTAGCTTTATGCCTCTAATAGCATTAGCAGGGCCAGGCTTTTTTTCTGCTAACGAAATTAGGCAGCTCTAAAAAAACAAGGCCTGAGGACCAGCCTTGTTAAGCATTTCAGATCAAAAAAAAAAAAAAAAAAAAGTTTTGTAGGTGATAAAGTCAATGGGCCTGTAAGCCCTTTTTCCTGCATATTTTATTGGATTCACTCGATGATGTCAATCTTACTGATTAGTATCATGAGAAGTCCCAGGATCAGATGGGATCATATTCTGTAATGGTCCAATTAATTTTTAGGGAGCAATAAAATCCAAATCATCATATAGATGATCCTACTAGGCGATGGCTTGTGATTTAATATCTGGGAGATTTTACCCCCCTCCAATCAACTTCACTACATACAATTAATTTCATGCAACTTTGTTATGTTGTAATAATTCAGGCTCTCAAGTAAATGTCTTTTAAAATATTCACTATTGCAATTAAGTATGCAATTAAGGCTGTTTACATGACGAGGCCCACACTAATGGCAATTTATTTCATATCCCTCTGATTAAAGACTTTGTTTCATCGTTAGTTTTGATGGCTTTCAGCTCAAAGTTAGATTTTTTTTTCCCCTCAATCTCTGGAGATCAGCATTAGCCTTAACTATGTGGGTAAACAAGGAAGACAAGATTCCTTCATTATGCTTGACCTTCTTTGTGCCAAGTGCCAAATATGATTTTTATTTTCCACTCCATTTTCATTAAATACCCATAATTCCGTTTATAATTAGTGCTGTGTAAATTACAGGGACTTGCAAATGAGAGAAAATTCTGGCATGAAGTTTAATAAGAGGATTTTATTCATGTTGCTGGTGACATTTGAGGTCACTCTCTCACTCTCTCTCTCTCTGCATATATATATATATATATATATATATATATATATATATATATATATATATATATATATATATATATATATATGATACTAATGCAAAAGTTTTAGGCAGGTGTGAAAAAATGCTGTAAACAGAGAATGCTTTCAGAAATATAAATAATGATTGTTTATTCTGATCAATTTACAAAAAGCAAAGTGAGCGAACAAAAGAAAAATCTAAATCAATTCAATATTTGGTGTTACTACCTTTTGCCTTCAAACCAGCATCAGTTCTTCTAGGTACACTTGCACAAAGTCAGGGTTGTGTAGGATGTTATAGTCGGTCAATATGATCAGCAGTTTACAAGCAGAGTGCAGTAATTAATAATGTCACACGGAGGTTGAAGCACAGTCATGTTTGGAACAACCTACCAGCCGAGTTCCTTCAAAAACTGTGTGCAGGTGTACCTAGAAAAACTGATGCTGTTTTGAAGGCAAAGGATGGTCACACCAAATATTGATTTGTTAGATTTCTCTTTATTCATTCACATTTGTTGATTGATGAAAATAAATGATTAACACTTCCATTTTGAAAGCATTCTTTGTTTAGCATTTTTTCTCACACCTACCATTGCATAACACTATATATATATATATATATAGAAGAGAGAGAGAGAGAAGAGAATTCTATGTGTGTGTGTGTGTGTGTGTGTGTGTGTGTGTGTGTGTGTGTGTGTGTGTTTGCATGCGTGCTTGCATACAATTTAAAAGAAAGTGAAATGTTGGTTTAGTTCCAACAACTCCGCTACTTCATGTTATTAGATACTTTTGTGGACAGTGGTAATATATGTATGGTAATATAACTTATTTATTGATTTATTTATTTACTTTTTTTTGCTCAAATTCCCTTTAATTCTGCCAATCCATCAAACATATGACCACATTCTCCAAACCTGGAACCCAGTCAGAGAGAGGGACAATTTATCCCCTTCATCCCCCCACTCCAAACAGAGAAGACCCAGGTCACCCCAGCTGCAAATTAAACCCAGAACTTACATGCTGTGAGGCCACTTCTCACTGTGCTGCCTTAAATCGGAGAGTTTGGCTTTAAAAGAACGCCAAAGCTGCTAAAATATATCATGACTTGGACTCTGCAAACTGTAAGACTACCAACGGTCCATCCTGCAACCACGCTCTCTCTCTTCCTGCCATCAGGACGACCTGCTCCTCTCTCCTTTACTCTGAACGTTCACCTGCCACTGAGTTATTCTGCAGTCCTTTTTTTAATATGGTAACCCTGTGTTTTGTTGTTGGGGTCTTCTGAAATTCAAGTCTTGTTTTGGTTGCAGTCCTTTGGGGGATCTGTCTTTGATTTGCCAGCTAATTGGACTTATGGTATCCGGATTAGGATCAAGCCCAGTCCAGGACTGTGCAGCCAACGTTCTTGAATGTCTGAAGAAAACACTCAAGTATGTAATCCAAGATCTTTTTAGTCTAGAAACTAGAACTTAAGTTGGAAATTGTTAATTTAGGTTGTAACTGTTAATCAGCAGCAGCTGATCTTAGATGGTTACTAATATGAAGATCAAGCGTAGAAACAAAGCACTGTTATAGGTCACTCTGAATACGAGCGTCTGCTAAATGCTGTAAATGTAAATGTAAATGTCAAAAAATAAACCTTCTGCGCCATGTTGCGCACCTCACTTGCTCCAGGGCAGGTTATTGTGATCATGAATGAGAAAGCCCAACATCAGAAGGCTGACTTCATTCCAGGTTAGGCAAAGTAATGTAGCTCAGTAAAAGCTTACTTGTTCAGAAAGGTTGAACATGATACTCGTTTGAGTTCCATCATCTTGGTTACATTTATCACTTGTTCTTCTTTTCTCGGTTTAACTAACCTTCTTCTGCTGGGCAGTTTTTGTGCTGACCTTCATTTTGCACCACTGTCCTGTTTATAAATTGTAAATATATGGGGCAGGTTCTTCCTTTTGTTCTGCTCCATTAGCCAAGATGGACTTTGGGACTAAAGCCCAACCACAAAGTTAAACTCTCTCCCCTTGACCAGAACATTGGGGAATGAATGAATGAATTTTATTGAATTAATTTGATCATTTTTGGTTGCAGTGTGGTGGTGAAATTCACCTCATATTATTATTCCCTCTAGAAAGACCTAATAACACTGTGTGAGTGGGTTTGCTTGTATACACTGCACACATTCATAACTGCTTCCATAGCATTACTTATATTAAAACGAGCAGGTTTTAGAAAGGATTTATTAAAACAGGCACCTTGCATCACTCAGTCCTGCTGTATAAGAAAGGGAGAGAGAGAGAGAGAGAGAGCACAGATGGATTGAGCGCGTAAGTGCGAGGTGTGTGGGAGGAGTGTGAGTGCAGGCTGGGAAGAGGAAGGAGCGAGGAGAAGAGGAGGGAGAGAGAAAAGCGAGGGAAGGCCAGGGGAAGCGAGAGAGGGAGCAGACAGGCAGGGCGAGCAAAAGAAAGGCGAGGATTCTTCTTCCGAAAGCGCGCCCACATAAGTCACACATTGACATGCATCTGCCAAACAAGCAGTTACACAAACACAGCACTATTGAACACTGTGTGTGTGTGTGTGTGTGTGTGTGTGTGTGTGTCTGTGTCTGTGTCTGTGTGTGTGTGTATGTGTGTGTGAAAGAGAGAGAGTGAGAGAGTCAGTGGTGGCTCAGTGCACAATCAAATCTCTGATATTTTCGTGTAATCTCTTAAGACTCAGCTAAGATCGATCCACGACACTTCACACCTCTCTCTCTCTCTCTCTCTCTCTCTCTCTCTCTCCTCTCTCTCTCTCTCTCTCTCTCTCTCTCTCTCTCCGTCTTTCTCTTTCAGCCTCTCTCTCTTTATCTCTCTCTAATGCACATGCTTTCCAGCCTCCCACTCGCTCAAATATCAACTCATCACCCTAACTCTTTCACCCTTTTTTTTCTTATTTCTCTCTTCATTTATCTTACTTATTTTAATCTCTCTTTCTCTCTTTCTTCCTCTCACTTCCTTAACTTCTTCAGCTTATTTACTTTGACATTCATTCTTTTCTTTTTTCACTTCTTCTACTCTTCTTCTACTCATTTTAATATCACTCTTAATCTGTCTGCTTCTTGTTCTCTCTCGGTATGACCTTCAATTCAGCATGACGTTTTGTCCCTCCTTTGTCTACGCCTCTACTTCTCTATCTCTCTCACTTTTTTCCACCTCCATTCTTAAGTCCAATTTATGTATTCCTTCTCTCAGTCTCTTTCTCCTATTCTTTCTTAATTTTTTTGCTCTTTCTCTCTCTCTCTCTCTCCTCTCTCTCTCTCTCTCTCTCTCTCTCTCTCTCTCTCTCTCTCTCTCTCTCACTGTTGCTGTCTGTTAGTCTTTTTCTCTTTGTTTATTTTCTCTTTTTATCTCTACCCCTGTCTTTTTCTCACCCATTGTCTTTCTCTATCATCATCTGTCCCTTTTCATTTATCCCTTCTTTCCTTTCTCCGCATCTCTCAGTTTTCTTTCTTTCTGTCTGCCTCTCCTTCGGCCTCTCTCTGTTTTCACTTCCCGGTTTGCTTTTCACATCATTCTCTTTCTTAGTCTGTCTACTTCATTTTCATGCTTTTCTTTCTTTTTCCTCTCTTTTCCTGTTTGACCTTCACTTTTGGTCTTTCTCTCTTGTTGTCTGTCCCTTTTCTCTTTTCTCTCTCTCACTTTCCTCCCTCCTACTCTCTCCTACATCTACAGCCCTGCTCTTCATCCCCCTTACTCCTTCACCCTCTCTTTTTCTCATCTTCACCTCCCACACATCCTACAATCACACCATGTTCCTTCTCTCATCTTTTCTATTGCTGCTTGATGCACTTCAGCATTACAATGCTCTCATCGATCTGTCGATCATCTCTCTCTCTCTCTCTCTCTCTCTCTCTCTCTCTCTCTCTCTCTTCACTGTGAAGGTAGAGTGTGTGAATATTTACCTTCCTCCAGGTGGAATTATATCTTAATAATGTTTTTATTGGCTGTTATAAAAAGCAGATTGCGTGTTGGCTCTGCCAATATTTGCTTAATTCTTCAGCTTCGGTCATTACAGTTTAATGAAATTCTGAAATGTAATAAAGATCTTATTAACACAGGAACACACTACGATAATATTCTTTGACACTATGAGCGATTATAGAGTGCACGCCTGTCTTTCTGCAAACGTTACAGTAAGTTATGGGAGAGTCTGCAAAATGGGAGTTAATTAACAGATAAACCCTTGAGAAAGAGAAACATCTGAATGATTAATAGTGTGTTTAAAGTATTCCATGAATATACCTATTGAAAATTGAAATGAAATAGAGTTCTCTGCGTTATGAACAAATATTATTTATAGTAATACACTTTTAATTCAATTTAGTATGACATAAACTAAAATTTAAATCTGTTTTAATAATGAGAGTCGATCACAAGCTACAGTAGCTAATATTACCTTGCTAGCTGATGCAAAGTTACCTAGCTAACATTAGTTCACTCGCAAGACAATGCAAACCATTCCTTTATCTAATGGCTAATGTTAGTAGCAGTGTTTTATTTTCTGTTTCTCAGACCTTTCAAAAAAGACTCCAAGAAAAAAAATGTGTCTGAAATTCATCTTCATTTAAATAAAGGCCAAAATCAATAAACTACAATCCAGTCCCCTCCAAAAGAAGCATTATCAGAAGACATCTGTTAAAAAGAAGAGACTGGAGACTGGCTCGACAAACACTCCAGATGATCTCCAAAAGTTCCATCACTGTTAAAAACAAAGTGCCACATCTCTTCAGTTCAAAATGAGTGGCTTTAAATCCATCTAGACATCTTTGGGCATGGTGACCTTGGGCTCGTGTGGCTGACTCAGAGCATCCCATTTTATTGCCAATGTTTTTCTATGAACACCAGTAGCTGCACCTTTTAAAATGTCTTATTTGTGAAATGATGACTTTATAGGAGAGAGAAAAATACATTCTCAAGTTGTATGTTCGACGTATTGAGATATTAAAAGTTTTGGATAGTTTTAATTAGGCCATTCTTCATGAACTTTTGAGAAAATATCAAAAATATAGAGGATAACTTTATTTTAATGGCTTGGGTGGAGGGGGGTAACAGTTTAATGTAGCCTGACTTGATTAATTTGAGTATGTGAACGTGTGAGCCTGTGTACATCTGTACCCTCACTGCTGTCAGCACTCTTCACTTTCATTCATCAAAACGCCAGCCATCATCTCAATTAGATTAAACTTGTTTTACCTGCAAAGAGAACTCAGACTCACCAGGAGGAAGCCAAACTAATTATTCTCACAACTCAGCAGTGAAGAAAAGTCAGCTTTTACTGAAAAGTCCAATACTAACTAAACAGAGTTGTTAAAGACCATGAAAGTGAAAGTGACAACCCTTGTCATTGCGAGGTCCCAGCACAGCACACGTGAACCACAACAAAATTGGACCTCTATATTTAACCCATGCACACAAACACCGTGCAGCAGTGGGCAGCTATTGAAAGTGCCCGGGGAGCAGTGACAGGAACGATGTGGGGGCAACTCCCTAACCACTAGGCCACCGCTGCCCCACATGAAGATCCCATGAAGACCATTACAGATATTATAAAATCTTCTTCTTCTTCTTCATCTTCTTCTTTGTCTTTTGGTTGCTCCTGTTTAGGGGTCACCACAGCGGATCAACTGGTTCCATTTCTTCCTATCCTCTGCATTTACCTCCTTCAAACCGACCACCTTCATGTCTCCTCTAACCACATCCATTAACCTTCCTCATTCCCTGGCAGCTCCATCTTCAACAGCCTCCTCCCAATATAATCCTCACAGATGTTATAAAATATAACTATAAAAAAGCACACTATAGATCAATAAAAATCATTGTTCTAAATCATAAATGACGAATATTACACTCTTATGTCATGTGCTTATTGCTCAGTTTTTACAAAATAGTACCATGAGCAATGCATGAACAATCAAGTAAATAATATAAATGATTCAATAACTAGGGGCAGTGGTGGTCTAGTGGTTAGGGAGTTGGCCTCGTGATCGGAGGATCAGGGGTTCGAACCCTTTCCCAATGGGTTGCCCTGAGGTACCCTTGAGCAAGGTGCCGTCCCCGTCCCACTCCTCCCTGTGATGGGCTGGCGACCTGTCCAGGGTGCGTCCCCCGTCCTCGCCCTGTGTGCGCTGAGTTGGACACCAGCACTCCCCCGCGACCCGGTTTGGGACAAGCGGCAGAAAATGGATGGATGGATTCAATAACTACATGGTTGCTATAGTAACAGTGGTAAAAAGTTTTTGAAAGTTTCTGAACCTTTTGGAATTGTTTATATTTCTGTATAAATGACATAAGATTGTGACATAGTTCCTACAGGGAGGTAAAGAGAGCACAATTTAAAAAAAAAAGTAAAACAACAATGTTGTCTCTTATTTATTGAGGAAAATGACCCAATATTACATATCTGGAAGTGGCAAAAGTATATAAATCATTGCTTTCGGTGCCTGGTGTGACCTTCTCGCCCAGCAATGTTTTAAATTAAGTGTTGCCTCTGAAGTGATCTCTATTGGTTGACCAATTCAAGGAGGGTAACATTGGTCTTAAATGTCTTCAATTTGAACAAGATCTTTCGGGGTCCAAACTTTTTAGAGATGGATTTGAAACTTTTTCCAGACTGATGCAGTAATGTGAAAGTAAAGCTCGTGACAGATCCCTGTGCTAAAAATTAATAAGGGGATCACTTGCTCCTGATTATTGTCCCATTGACCTGAAACACCAGACTCTAATTTCACCTTCAAATTAAATTCTAATGCTCAAGGTTCACATACTTTTGTGTCTCACAGATAAGTAACAAAGGAAAATTCCCTAAATATAAATGTGCAGGTATAAACTTGATTCTCATTCATTGAATCATGTTCTCTTAATTTAACATGATGATATTTTAACTTGATGAGGCCCTATTATGCTATATTAATAGATAGATAGATAGATAGATAGATAGATAGATAGATAGATATAGACAGACAGACAGACAGACATATTTCTAATCAGATCAAATGGTCAGTACTACATCACTAATACACACACAAATACAAAAATGTGTCCCAAAATAACCCTCTAACACACACACACACACACACACAGGCCAAACAAACCTGGGCAATACACCGGTCTCCAGTCCGGACCTAGCACTTGTCATAGTAACACATCTTCTCCTGCTGAAGTCTTAGGTGTGTGGTCCAAGTTGTTCTGTGCAGACATTTAACTAAAATGTACTCAACTGAAAGTGATTATTCTTGTCATTGCAAGGTTACAGCACAGCACACAGTGAGCCACAACAAAGTTGGACCTCTGCATTTAACCCATGCAAACACTGTGCAGCAGGGGGCAGCTAGGAATGCGCCCAGGGAGCAGTGAAGATGACGGCACCTTGCTCATGGGCACCTCAGGGCAACCTACTGGTAAGGGGTTTGAACCCACAATCTTCTGATCCTGTGGCCAACTCCCTAACCACTAGGCCATCACTGCCCCTTATATATTAAATATTACTCAAACTACAAATCCCACAAACCCCAGGTACTTTTTGAACCCATGCTGTGGTACATCTAGATGTACAATGTAAAATAAATCAGGGTTTGCATCAAACCCATGACTTAGTTACATGGATTCAATTAATTTACTGATTTGTCGATTAAATCAATAATTGTATTTGTCAAGAAGTCGGCCAAGCAATCTTTTAAAGCACTGAGCCACTGAGGCCATGTTTTACAGGCATATTATTACAAGGGTGCCATTAGGTGCACTAACTGAGAAATTTCCCAAAATGGTACACAGCAGTTTAGTCCCAACACCTTGAGTTCTCTACGCAATGAGTTCAGGAAATTGAATTCTAATGATCATTTTTATTTTTAATTTCGAATTTTAATGATCACGACTGCTTATGGACCAGATTTCTTCCTTGAATCTACTATCCAATATCATTCAAGGCTTCATCAGCCTCCACAGTTGTTTTCTTTGCTTAATACAAGGCAACAGTGTGACTTCTGAAAGGGCATAGCATCTTCTCTAGAAACACAGTATTTCTTTTATTATGGTTATAGAAGAAATGAAAAGCTTCTCGCTGCATCAGTTTGTATGCGATCAGGCAGTGTGTATATGTAAGCACTGCAGATTCATACTGGATTAAATTCACTCCAGAGCTATTATTTGAGACTTTAATACGTACACACTGCAGAATCATACTGCATTGAAATCATGCCACAGTCATTACATTCTGACTGTAAAAGCTACACATGGTGAAGGTCCATATTTAAGAACAGTCCATATTTTAGAACTGCCCATACAGTTCTAATCAGTCCATACTACAAAAGCTTACATACAGTGCAGGATCTTGCTGGTCCCTTACGTTATAGTACTTTCCCATGCTTAACAAATCTACCTCCAATAGTGCTTTAAGTGAAAGTGAAAGTGACAACCCTTGTCATTGTGAGGTCACAGCACAGCAAATTGGACCTCTGCTTTTAACCCATGCACACAAACACCGTGCAGCAGTGGGAAAGCACTCAGGGAGCAGTGACGGGGACGGTACCTTGCTCAGCGGTACCTCAGGGCAAACTCCTTATGAGGGAATCAAACCCACAATCTTCCAATGCGGGACCAACTCCCTAACCACTAGGCCACCACTGCCCTAGACCTCTGCATTTAACCCACAGCAGTGGGCAGCTGTTGAAAGCGCCCGGGGAGCAGTGATGGGGATGGTACCTTGTTCAAGAGTACCTCAGGGCAACCCACTGGGGAGGGGATCGAACCCACAATCCACTGCACCAGCTTAGCCTGTTTTTACAACAAAGAAAAAAAAAGAAAGGAACCTTTAATAAATGGAATAAAAATGACCTCACTGATTAGCGAATGAGTGGGTGGTTTGTGTTGGTGGTACAGTATAAAGCCAAACAGGGCCCTTTGAATGAGGATTCAGAGTGACCATCAGTGAGGTAAACACATACACACTTGTTCACACAAACTGTGAGCGTCCTGCAGCCAGACAGTGTGTAGGATGCTGAAGATTGCCACCTCTGTTGCCAAATATTAGAAAAAATAAAAAAAGCGAAGGACATGTAGAAGCAAAATCAGAGAAAGAAAGAGAGACAGAGAGAGACTGGAATTTGTGGAGGCAGGTTGAACTTAAGAAAGATAAAAAGAACATTAAAAAAATATTAATTTAGTCTCATAAATGTAATCATAAATTATTTCTTCCCTCTCTCTCTCTCTCTCTCTCTCTCTCTCTCTCTCTCTCTCTCTCTCTCTCTCTCAATATACTATTTCAACCATGTTAATTCTGCCCTCTATAGATGGCAATTAGGCCACTGAAATGCTCTGGAGATCCAAGGAGATGAATACACACATGCACACACCTTAAATGGGCCAGCCGAAAAGCACAGAAATCCACAGCTGCAGTGCATTCTGGGTGTCCATTCCTCATCCAATTATGGATAAGTGCAATCATTTCCACATTTACTTTTTAAAAAAGAGCTCCCTGCCCTGCATAATTCTCACCCGTAATTGAGCTTATGGCTGCCGCAAGGGCTGAGGAGACAAAAGTGTGTGTGTGTGTGTGTGTGTGTGTGTGTGTGTGTGTGTGTGTGTGTTTATGAGTTAAATTAGACCATGGAGGGCAAAGTAATGACCTTAAAGGAGGCTGCAGAAGATTGATGTATTAGGCAGAAGGCAAAAGCTCCTGTTTACTGGCAAATACTTCCAAGAATGTTTTCTGACCTATGACGGCCACAGCTCACTTTAAATAAGAGCCTGCTTGCTAGGTTATTGATTAGCCAGGCCTAGATACCACATTATTGTTTACTGCCTGTGTCTGGGCAGACAGAAGAGCAGGCAGCAAATCACTCGTCTGCTCCGTCGCCCTGTCTACAGCTTCCACATAAACTTCTCAACATTCTCTGTCTCTCGCTCTCAACTCTTTTTTCTCCTCTTTTTCCTTAAAGAGGTTTGGTGTCTCATTAATAAATAGTCCATATGAGGAACCAGACTAAAAACCTTTACAATTAAGATCAAGGTGGGAACAGATACAAACACATTAACTGATATCCATGTATTGAGCCTGCAAAAGTTTAGCTCCACCCACCAGGCGCGTTGAACATTTAAGGAGGGTTTATATAATATTGGAAAGCAATCCGAACAGAGGCTGAAGAATGAAACATAAACTGTGAGTCAATAGAGCATTGGAGGGGAAACCACACCCCTCATTGGGGAATCACTTCACAAAGGTGAAGAGTAGTGAATGAAAAATTGTCAGAAAACTTCAAAGTAAAGAGAAAGTATGCAATCTTTAATATGAAATGTCAACGTCCTTTTTTCTTCTTTCGGCTGCTCTAGTTCTTGGGGTCAACAAAGTGAATCATCCATTTCCATTCTTTCCTGTCATCTGTCTCTTCCTGATGCACTCCAGTCAATTGCAAGTCCTCTTTCACCACATCTGTAAACCTCCTCTTGTCCTTCGTCTTCTCCTCCTCCTTCTGCAGTGTTTGTTCAGCGCTCTAGGAATCCTTCTTCAGGTTCCCTTCATTTGATCATCGCCCCTGACCTCACAGTCCTCCTCTTCTTGATGCCCCAGATCATCCACTAGACCATCATGCTATGCTGCTTAGCTCGCTCTTCCCAGCACTACTTACACTGGGTGCCCCTCCTGATGTAACCTCCTCCCATCTATCCAGGCTTGGGACCAGCATGAAAAAATGCACTGGCCTGATCAAAATATCAACGCTAGTACTAATCTAATCTTAATGCTAATCTACTGAAAGAAGAGGCCAGAAATGTGTATAGACATGCTGTGCTCTGTATTGTTGCTATTGTTTGTGTTAATTATCCTCCAGCCCCTCATTAGTGGTCTTTTCCACCCCCAGAGTTAATGGCTGTATATTTTTTGGGTGATGGACCTCCTTCACTTAGCAGTGAGAGTGACGTATCACCCAGAAGCATGACTGTGTCAGTCAATCCCTATAGTGCCAATGCTATGTTGGCAGTATCACTGCTGTGTTGAGAATCAACTAATACCCAAATACCCAAATGAGTATGAATAATTCAACACTGATGTCTTAACCAGGGCAAGTCTAAGAAAAACTCCACTACCATGACAGAACATCCTCTCATGAAGTCACAGCTCTCTTTAAGACATTCAGTGTAGTGTACTAACATGTTATTATCACATGTTATGAGGCCTTCAGCACACGTGTGTGAGTGTGTGTGTTTTATTGTGTGTGTGTGTGTGTGTGTGTGTTGTAATAATATAAAGAAAGTTATGAGTTGTTCTATCCAGATCACACAGCTGTCATTCACAATGATATAGACAGACATGTCCCAAAACAAATCTCTCTCTCTCTCTCTCTCTCTCTCTCTCTCTCTCTCTCTCTCTCTCTCCTCTCTTTCTCTCTCTCTCACAAACACTTTCTCCCTCATATTCAACTTCACATAAACTTGTCTCTTTTCCTTTGTTTCTCTCATCCTTTTCCTACAAAACGAAGTGACAAAGTGCCGTCCTGTCGCCCTGCTGTTGCTATGAGTGACGGCAATGACAGCTGCCCCCTCTGAGTGCGGCATGCTGGGGGATGTAGGCTGTCAGGTCACATTATAAACCCACTGAGACTGTGCTGCACACACACACACACACACACACACACACACACACACACACACACACATAAATATGCAAGACATAAATCTACTTCCTGGTTACTCACACACCAGAACATGTTATGATTATTTTCTGATACTAGATAACGTACCAGAAGGTCTACAGTCAAAACAAAAGAAGGCTATGCGTTATACAGTCATGTGAAGTTAAGAACAACAGCATCATCAACACAAGGAAAAGGAAAGCTGATTCATAGCTAGCCCAAACTGCAAATTCACGCAACCTTTCTGTGATTCTGTATCAAAAAGTATGTTATGAAACTCTAGATTTGTTCTTCATTTGGGCAGTCTGCAGTCAGTAGTAACAAGTACAACTTGATTGGCTGCTCAAGCCATTCTAAAAAAACTGCAAATATACTCAAATAAGAGCGTTACTTAAACTGAGAGTTGGAAAACTCAGTTTGTCACCATGGTTCATGCATTACGAGACATTATTATTTGCACAAAGCTCGGGTAGTAACAGTAGCTGCCCCGAGAAATTAGTTTCGAATAGGCTGTGAGTTTGAAGATGGAGCTGACAGGAATGAGGAAAAGAGGAAGGCCAAAGAGGAAGTGTATGGATGTTGTGAGAGAAGACATGCAGACAGCTGGTTTGAAGGAGGAAGATGCAGCTGAAAGAAAAAGAAGGAGAAGATCATCCACATAAACCTTTTATGACGATCGACATTAACTTACGCTAAGAGTTATAAAGGAGTATTCCAGCAAAAATTCACTATCATTCAACTGTCTGGGGATAACCAATGAATGCAGGCTTTAAGACAAGTGACATTTCACTGGTTAAACCTAAAGATAAATGTTAATGGATTCAGTTAAGAAGACTGTATCTGAAGGTGTCATACACAGCCTTCTGTGCTTTATAAAACCTGGCGTTCGGTGAAGAGTTACCAATAAACTGATAGTATAAACAATTTATTAGTAATGATTTACCTTATTGTGTAAATGTTGAATTAACTCTACTTCTAGCTTCCTGTAGCTTTTGTAATTACATTGTGATTTTCACATTAACATTTAAAATATAAGCACTGGATACCTCATTATCATCATTTCATTATTGTTGGAAGAGGTTCTGAAATGTGCTGCAGAGTGTGTGAGATACTGAGAAGTGTAATGAGCTCTTAGTTATATGTAGATTAGCGCTGTACAATATTGTGACCAGTCATCACTTGTATTATGTAAGAGTCAAAAAGCTAAAAAAAAGCTTTCTAAAGGTAACCGTATAACCTCATTTTGACTTTAGTGTCCAAAAAGCAACAGTTTTGATAGATGAAGTGTCTGTTTTTTTCATAAACATGTTCAAAATAGAAGAAGAAATGATATTTCATACCTTTTTTAAAGTTCTCGTAGTGCCTCCTTTTACTTTATGAACAAAGTGGATTCAAACAACAGTTAAGAAAGCTTCTGCTGAGTAAATCTACCTAATCTAATTCAAATTTATCGGAGCATATTCTACAGTGGAAGGCATACGACCTTCTGTATCAAGGCCTGGTAAGTGTAAATGTCAATGGCCCATATAATTGAACTGAATATAATTTTCTACACCTTCCTTCAACAAAAAACATTACAAACGAACAGTGACAAAAACAACCGTGTTAATTCTGAGGGATAGAAAAGGTAAGGGAGGTTTTCCTACTGGTTTTAGAACATTAATGTGAACAAATGTCACATTAATCTGGGAAGTGTACATTGTGAGCTTTAGGATTTCTTTCCCAGAATGCATTCATATCTTTAGTTGTAATAACTTTTCTTTGTTTCTGAACTCCTGTTTACATTTCTGTTGTATATTTATTAGATTTATGGGTGATAAAAACCATTTCCATGTGGTTTCAGAGGATAGAACCCTAAAATAAGCAACAGATTTTAAATGCTTCTGCTTTAAAGGAAAAAAGGTGAAAAAAATACATATATATATATATATATATATATATATATCCATACCAGCACATCTAATAGTGTAACTGAAACAATGTTTTTCTGTGTACGTGTGTGTGTGGGTGAGTGTGTGTCTTTGAATGAACAAACAGCATCGCTATCTTTATCACCAGCATGTCTTTCATGTGGGCCAGAGAAAGATTGAATGGGATGGCTTGCGGGCCTGGATTTAAAGCGAGGTTTAAAAATGTGCGTTGCACTTAAAAATGTGCACTACATTCCATTTCTATTCACCATCATTGGTCATGAGTGTGTATGAAGCACACAGGCACTGATGTTCCAGGACGAACGGAAAGTGACGCCGGTGAAATAGCGCTAAAGGAAGAATTGGTTACAGTTCAGTTGCATTTCATGCGCTTTCACACATGCAAAGGTTCCAGAATTAACACATTTAGATTTTACCACGCCATGCTTTGGATGATGTATTAAAGATGCTGGAACTGTGTTGTGCCTTCAAAAGACATGGGAGTGATTTATAGGGCAGAAACAGCGCCAGTTATATAAGCAAAGCAGGTGCCACTGTCATTTTACATCATGGAAAAAAATCAAAGCGTGGGAGGAGCAGGACCATGTTCTTCAAAGGTAGATCATTTTCAGTTGTTCTTAAAATGTGGGTTTGTGCGAATATTACATTCAGCATGATCACTTGTACACATTCGATTTCACTTATCATCAGTTCCAGCAGTTCTAAAGAAAGTAATACTGTAGGCCCCCTCCTGGTCCCAGAACAGTTCTAATCACTTGAGGCTTTGCCTCCACAAGAACTATGAAGGTCAGCTGTGTTATCTGGCACCAAGATGTTAAAAGCAAATCTTGAAAGTCTTAGTTTGTCCACTCCATCCCTCAGACGCTCTGGGAAATTTGGAGATCAAGTCAATGTCTCAATTTCTTTGTAATATTGTCAAATTCATTCCTGAACAGTTTTTGCACTGTGTCAGGGTGAATTTTCCTGCTGAAAGAGGACATTGCCTTTACGGAATTGTTGGCATAAATTGATTGATGAGACAGCATTGCCTGAAGATGCACCTGTTCAAGGAATACTGAGGGGACTAGCCTTCCCTATCTATCCTCTACACTTTTACCTTTCTGCACTTTCTACTCTTCCATATTTAAAACACACACACAAAAAAAATCACCTTGGCACCAATATCTGGGATAATGCTTTGTTTGTCTCAGTCAGTAACAGGGTTTTTAAGTTCGTTTCTAGCCTGGGAAATAGTTAATAAGTGGTTGCTGTGGTTATTAGATTGAAGATCAGTTGTGGATATGAAGCCCTGATGTAAGTCGCTCTGGGTAAGAGTGTCTGCTAAATGCTGTAAATGTAAAGTGATGTACTGTTCTGCAATAATGTTTAGGTAGAGCATCTACAGTATCTCACAAAAGTGAGTACACCCCTCACATTTTTGTAAATATTTGATTATATCTTTTCATGGGACAACACTGAAGATATGACACAATGTAAAGTAGTCGGTGTGTAGCTTGTATAACAGTATCAATTTGCTGTCCCCTCAAAATAACTCAACACACAGCCATTAATGTCTAAACCACACCCCTAATGAAAAATGTTCACATTGTGCCCAATTAGCCATTTTCCCTCTCCGGTGTCATGTGACTCATTAGTGTTACAAGGTCTCAGGTGTGAATGGGGGGCAGGTGTGTTAAATGTGGTGTTATCGCTCTCACACTCTCTCATACTGGTCACTGGAAGTTCAACATGGCACCTCATGGCAAAGAACTGAGGATCTGAAAAAATAAAGAAGTGACTATTCTTGTCATTGTGAGTACACACATCACACAGTGAACCAAAATGAAACTGGACTTCTGCACAAACACACACTTAGCAGCAGTGGGCAGCTATGAAAGCACCCAGGGAGCAGTGACAGGGACTGTACCTTGCTCAAGGGTACCTCAGGGAAACCCACTGGTGAGGGATTTGAACCCACAATCTTCTGATTCTATGGCCAACTCCCTTAACACTAGGCCACAAAATCTGTTGTTCTACATAAAGATGGCCTTGGCTATAAGAAGATTGCCAACACTCTGAAACTGAGCTGCAGCACGGTGGCCAAGACCACACAGCGGTTTAACAGGACAGGTTCCACTTAGAACAGGCCTCGCCATGGTCCACCAAAGAAGTTGAGTGCACGTGCTCAGCGTCATATACAGAGGTTGTCTTTTGAAAATAGACATGAGTGCTGCCAACATTGCTGCAGAGGTTGAAGGGGTCAGCCTGTCAGTGCTCAGACCATACGATGCACACTGCATCAAACTGGTCTGCATGGCTGTCGTCCCAGAAGGAAGCCTCTTCTAAAGATGATGCACAAGAAAGCCCGCAAACAGTTTGCTGAAGACAAGCAGATTAAGCACATAGATTACTGGAACCATGTCCTATGGTGTGATGAATCCAAAATTAACTTATTTGGTTCAGATGGTGTCAAGTGTGTGTGGCAGCAGGAGTACAAAGACAAGTGTGTCTTGCCTGCAGTCAAGCATGGTAGTGGGAGTGTCATGGTTTGGGGCTGCATGAGTGCTGCCGGCACTGGGGAGCTACAGTTCATTGAGGGAACCATGAATGCCAATATGTACTGAGACACACTGAAGTAGGGCATGAGCTCCTCCTTTCAGAAACAGGACCGCAGGGCAGGATTTCAACATGATATCAACCCCAAACACACCTCCAAATCAACCACTGCCTGAATTACCTCTCCAAAGCTGTGATCCATTGTCGTCTGACATCTTTCTATCATAGCCATATCTCATCAAATGCTACCAGCAGTCCCTCTTGGAGATTGGAACTGACAAGTTAGTCTTCACTCCCTATCCTTGTCCCTGAGTGAGCCATGGACAACCCTGACCCAGTTGCCATCCTTCCCTAGTCCACTTTTTGTAGGTACTCACCACTGCTCACTGTAGAACATCCCACAAGCCTGCTGTTATTGAGATGGTCTACCCATCTTGCTATGAGAACTTGGCCTTTAGATCATGTTGATCTTTATGTTTGCTCAATTGTTTCTGTTTCCAACACAAAACTCAATGTTCACTTGCTATTTAACATATCCCACCCCTTGACAACTGGCATGGTAACAAACAATGATATGGAATGCAAAAGTGTGAAATACAAAAATATAGACTTTTCTGTATTGGTCAATTAGACGAATCATGGCTTATTACACTTTTTAATAAATTTTAAACAAAAATATATTTTTCATGTTAGGTTAAGGGCACAATAGAACCTGTGGAACAACAGAAGTACTATATTTTTCAGTGTACTAAACTAATAATGCTCCTTTGCTGTATTGCTCAGAAACAGTCCATTTGCAGGAGGTCAGAACCTCCTAGGCCTCAGGTTGGCTCATTATAGAGCCTAATGGCTCTGTGTAAGAATAACCTTACACTGCTTTTTCACCCTGTTGCTATAACTGCAGTTCTGTTTAGAAAATAGCACACAGAGAATAAAAGTAATTGTGTAAGTTGGCCTAAAGTTTCGGACAAACAGTCCCAATTCACAGCTCGATGCTGAGTGAGCTGCTAAAACTCTAAAACTGGAGTCTCTTTGTTGACGACATCCTGTAGGCAGTTGGTTTGAGTTGGTGTGCGGGTGTTTTTGGAGCCAGAATAGATGGTGTGCAGCCTTTTCCAACTCCGATAGTAAAACCTGGTAGCAATTCAGAGGAACTTTCACTGGCAAATAATAACTGTTGTAGGCGAAGTGTCAATAAGAACGCAGGCAGGAAACAATACAGCTTGATTAAATCACTGACGTTGGAAAAGACACAGGAAGTTGCAGGGGAAGATTAATAATACTGCTGGAACTATAAATGCATCTATTAATGGTGTATTCGTTATGAAACATTGCAAAGGCCAGCTTCCATTTTTAAGCTGCTGTTCATGTTTTAAAAAGCAAATAAATAAGTTATAACTTATTAATATTTGTTTGAGTCACATCACATATATTCATTCTTCCCTAAAATGTCCCCTGCCCCCCAAATGCTTAGAAACAATTGCAATATTTCAGCAGCCAGCAGTGTGTAGGGATAAAAAGGAATTAGGAGCAAATAATGTTTAAACCTGCTTATGCTGTGACTGGAATCCCGATTTCAAAAGCCATGCTCAGTTTTAAAGGGTTATAAAGCTTTTACCCCTTAAACAACACATGATATTTTGCCATTATTTTCATTACTGTTCTATATTATAAATCAATTTTTAGGAATGTACAAACATTTTTTTTTTGTTTTTTTGATTCGATTTTCATTCATTCATTCATTTTCTGCCACTTTTCCCAAGCGGGGTCACAGGAGTCCAACCCAGCTCGCACAGGGTGAAAGACAGGGGACACACCCTGGACAGGTCGCCAGCCCATCACAGGGAGGAGCGTGACGGGGACGGCACCTTGCTCTAGGGTACCTCAGGGCAACCTATTGCGAAGGGGTTCGAACCCCCAATCCGCCAATCATGTGGCCAATGCCCTAACCACTAGGCCACCGCTGCCCCGATCCGATTTTTTTGTTTTGAATTACTGTCTCACAAACACACACATTAAACCTCGTTTACAGCCTCAGATACATGCACTGTAAGAGTTATTTTGTAAAACTCCGCTATTAGTAAAATGTATGCATTATGAAATCAATATTACCTTTAATTCTAAACACAACACCAAACAAAGTTCAGGGTAACACATGTAGTCACGACTTTTGACACACCCATGGAAATTTCTGATGCGCCAGGAATAGGACTCTATACACCATAGCAGTGCGACGGGTCAAGTATCACTGGATTCTTCATGCACCCATGTGACTAACTTCGATTTCTTACCTTTTATTTATTTTTTTAGCCTATATTTTTTTATTTACACAATGCTGTAAAACCGCAATTGACAGGCAACCTTTCCGGGATGTTTCTTGGCCTTTGACTATATGAGCATTGGACCAGAATCCACCCCCCCAACCTTGGTTAGCAGCTCAGATAACAAATAAATTAAATTACCACAATGCCAAGGGCACTTTTGAAGAAAGGTGGCAAAATTTCCTCAAACATAATTCTTCCATGCGTTGCACAATTTTTTTATATGTTGCCTTAACAAACCTGATTGATAGCATTGCTATGTGGGGCAGTGGTGGCCTAGTGGTTAGGCAGTTGTTCCCAGGATCAAAATGTCATGGGTTTAAATCCCAGACCAGTAGGTTGCCCTGAGCTACCCTTGAGCAAGGTACCGTCCCCGTCAATGCTTCCTGGGCGCTTTCAATAGCTGCCCCCTGCTGCACATGTATGTGTGCATGGGTAAAATGCATAGGTGTGATTTCGTTGTGGTTCATTGTGTGCTGTGCTGTGTTTCACAATGACAAGAATAGTCACTTTCATGTTATACTGTTCAATAATATGTCAGTCTGTCAGTTTCTGCCGCTTGTCCCAAGCGGGGTCGCGGGGGAGTGCTGGAGTCCATCCCAGCTGACACAGGGTGAAGGACAGGGGACACACCCTGGACAGGTCGCCAGCCCATCGCAGTTCAATAATATGTGTAATTGTAAAAGAAAATATGCATATTTATTAATTTGGCCACAAAAGAAAAAAATTCTCATAATAAAGGGAAACTGAGTTCATCAAAGAACCAACGTATGTGAACGAGTGAAGCAACCTTTTCAACAATAGTGAAGTGAAATGTAAAGACTCAAGGTGAAAAAATGTGAATGGACATAAAGGCACATTATTTAAAGGTGAATAATCCAACATAAGTCAGTTAATGTGACTCCATGGAAGAATGAAAAAGAGGGTTAAAATCATTTCATCTTTGAGAAATTGTGGGTTAGTCTCAGTGAACTGGACCGTATATGCTATAAGTAACCCCTTAAAGCCTGGTGGTTATAAAAGGAGACGATGCAGTCATCCTTATGCAACATGCTTGTAAGTGGTCTATGTCATTTGAAAAAGTGGGGGCTTTATTTAGTCTTGTGAAGATTCAATAGCCTCTTAAGGCTAAAGCAAATTCCGTACTATACCGTATGCAAGGACATGAAGTACTTTGCATTGTTCATATGCAGAAGAAAAATCTTCATTTTGATTGCTTCTATGATTTACATGAAGAATCTATTATTAAACAGAATAGTATTTTAACGCTTCTTTTTTATTAACACTAATTATACACAAATAAAATATGCAACATCAACACAGTTCTGTCTTCCAGTTTACTTGCTTGGCAGAATTAATGAAAAGTATTTTTTAATGGAACTACATATTTGAATCATTGCTCCATTCAATAGACTTTTTTTTTTTTTTTCCCCATGCAGAAACTGAGAATGGATGCAATTTTACCTCTAACTGAAAAAAGCTGAACTGAAATCTTTTACCAGCAGGATTTTTCAAGGCCAGTGGAAATCATATGTGAAGCTTATTTTCTGCAAAACACTCCACATTGTTAATAAGGTGAGATGTGCTGTATTATATCTAGGGTTAACTCCTGACCAATACGTGTTAAAGCAATAGTTTTAACAGTAGAGATTAATAGTAGAGTGCATAGTTCAGCAGATTCAGCAAGATTCTAAGATTTCAATGGGAATCTGAGCTTGTAGTTAAATATTTCATTAGATTTGCTGCCTTTGCGTAGAGGAGGATCAAAGGTGCCATTCCTTACTTTATGAATGTTTTCTCAGCTAATAGTCATCGGTTTATGAGAGCTGCCATTATGTGAGCTGCTGAACGGAAAGGGTGGAAAAAAGATGTATTTCTGTCTTTTTATGGCCCAAAAAGCAAATAAAAACAAACTGGAATGCAACAAGGATCGAACCACTTTTAGAGGATGTAATTGAGCATTTTACACTGAGGCAAAATGCAATCGCATGAAATATATCAATACAGCATGCAATACTTGTTTTATAAAGTTTCATGATTCAACTTACACATTGACTTTCATCATAGGTTAATGAGGGTTTTTTTTGTTGTTGTTGTTCTCCTGTTATAAATTTTGGAGATGTACCAACATTGAGAGTGTATCTCACTCAGTTATACTCAGTTATAAAACTCCAGAATCAATACAGATGAATCCAGTGCAGCTTCTTTGCACCATCTCTTTATCCTCCTAGTAGAAGGTATTCAGTATCTCATAGATCACTTCAGATTGGAACCCATAGTCATTCATTTCCAGGAGCATTCAGTGTGTGTGTTTGTGTCATACATCTTGCAATCCTTATCACACATACACACCCACCCCCACACACACACACACACAAATCACAACTGAACTCACATGATCCGCACCTGTTTCCACGGCTGTCTAGACCAGCCAGTCATTCGCCTCTGAGTGTCACCCATATAAGGAGTGTCCTGTGGTTCATTATCCAGCCGGAAGTGTGTGGGTGATTCACCGACACACTGGGGGCCCGTCATCACACATCAGCGTTACCATGGCAACATGGCACTGGAGAGGACGCTTATAGAAAAAATTATGCGTCAGTTGAAATGCAACAAAAGTAACCGCACACGCAAACTCCTACGCAGGCATTTAAACACACAAATGCACACACACACACACACACACACACACACACACACACACACACACACACACACACACACACATACACATACACAAACACACAAATAAAATTACATATACAACCTGTAGTGTGGGATGGCAATTGAGTCATACTTTTTACATAAATATAGATAGATAGATAGATAGATAGATAGATAGATAGATAGATAGATAGATAGATAGATAGATAGATAGATAGGCAGACAGACAGACAGATAAATCTTGAAATAAACTTAGGGAAATCTATAATTTTGTATTGACTGTCATTTATGATTCATATATTTTATTTTCCGTTCAAGATAAATAATCAATGGGAGACTGTAGATGTGTGAATTGCAATATGCAAAAGTTTAAGTACCCAAGTCCAGTTTGATTTTATTGTTTTTATAAATAAGTATTCATCTTTTACTGAGAGAACTTTTAATGGATTCTTATTATTTACTTCATATAATGCAAAAAGATTTACTGCAAAGAGCATCAAAATATAAAAAAAGAAATCTAAATAACAAATCATGAGCTTTGATATGACAAATATCAAAAAATTGAAAATATCTATTATGGCAAAAATGCACCAAATATCAATTTTTGAAAGTTTGATAAATATAAAGCCCTTCTCTTATGTTTGCTTTGTATTTTTTTTTTCATTTGTAAAGAACTTTAAATAACCCCAGTTTTATATAAATAAACTTTTCTTGCCTTGCCTCAGTGCAAATTCTCATCATTAGTATTCATGCAGGTAAAGGTAAATGTATTGCAGCTGTGGGTGAGAAGGTCACAAAAAAGTAGCGCTTCAGCAGTGTGTGTGTGTGTGTGTGTGTGTGTGTGTGTTGCTGTGTGCACGTGTATGTGTGTGAGTGAGTATGTCTGTGTGTAAGGGGCTGCCCTCACTAATTCTCGCTGAATGAAATGTCAGAGCGCAGTGGGGGTGTTTTTAAACTCGCGGCGGTGGGCCACAGGAGGAAGGAAGGTGTTGGGGTCAAAGCATGTGTGTGTGTGAGTGAGTGTGTGTGTGTGTGTATGAGCTTTTTGTGCTATTGCTGGACTCCCCAGGCCTGAGAAAAGGCCAGAACTGGGCCTCCAAAAACAGAGACCTGCAGAAATCAATACTGCTGCAGGGGGCCATGCACTCACACACTCTCTCACAGACACTCACACACCTCTTTCACTCCTGTAGCTCTTTCTTTCACACACACACACACACACACACACACACTAAATCTCCAGCATCAGCCCCATGCATGCACATACACACATGCACACACACAGAGGATTGAAAACAGGGGCTTAATTGTACAGATGAAAGAAACAAAAATCACTTTTAATTTTGAGATGTAATTTTAACAGTAAATTTCATCTCAAATGTAAGAAAAAACACTTTCACGAATCTCCACTCACTATTATTGGGACCCCAAGAAATTGTAATACCGAGGCCAATTCCAATAATCATTCATTAATGTGGTGAAAATGACATTTTGCACAAATGCAAAATGGTTCTTAAGATGGTTCTTAAGTAAAGCAACACATCTAAAATGTCCATTCCAATGGTTTAGACATTTTAAATAGCCAGAGCTCTAATAAATCTATCTAGAAGGAGACATTTGGGACTTGATCAAAACCACTAGTTGGTACTCAAGCTTTGTTAAGTTCTATGATTGAACTTGTGGAAATAAGTGGAGCAGAAAAGAACTTTTTGAAAACACTTGAGCTGGGTAACAATGTGAATAATATTTGGAAAATTACATTTTTAATATCTTTAAGTGGGAAGGCGTATCTGTGATTTTGATGGTTTTTGGACTGATTTTCCTCTCAAGGCCTTAGGGACCTTGTTAAGACGCAAGACTTTAAGGACTTCATGAAGTGCCAGGTGGTTTTCAGTGAAAAACTGGCTGTCTCTGCCAAAAACTGGGACATGGTTGGATCTTAAAGCATGACATTGATTCAGAGCATACATCTAAACCCACACAAAAATGATTTAATGGTTCAGGCCCAGATCCAGAGCAAAATCACTGAGTTTTCTGGAAATAAATGGAGGTATGCAAAAAATGGAGATATGGAGATTTTGATTTCATGCGCATCTATGGCTTGTTATAATCATATGTTTGTTTGTTTTTTCCATCAATGTGACTGACCCTCTTATTAAAATTTAAGAGGTGAGAAATTGATTAACTTTATGCTTTTAGCTTAAACTAGAGTCCTGCATCATTGCACCATTAACCACAAAGTAAACAACATTGTTGGGTTCTTTTATGAAGTGTGTACATTTTTTTTTTTTTTTTTACTTTTGTGTAAAATGTGTTTTCAGGATACTGGACGATTAGAAGATGCTGATTTCAGGTGATTCCTCAAATAAATTGCAATTAAGGGAACTTTTTTACAAGTATCTTCTTACTTCATTCTCTTCCAATGAAACCCCTTTAAAGTTATCTAAGGGCTAGATTACAATTTCTTTGCATTATTTTCTTCTATGCTGGATTATTACAGTGAGTGATGCATCAGTGCCAAATGTAACTCTGTCTCACCCTGCTAGTCTCCACTGCTCACTTGGTGTCCATGACTGATTTACACAAGCGTGCATCTAGCAGTTGCACTGCTTACTGATCAGGAATGGGTCATTTCTGGTCTGCCGGCCCACCGACCCCAGACTTGTGATTCAGCCTCTTTCTGGCCTGGTCTCCTGTAGTCATGCCCACAGCTAAGAATCTAACCACTGCTGTGATCCTGCTTTAACCAGTGCCCGGTCCTAAAGCACTGCCAAGTGCTCCACCTTACTCATCAGCTGGATGTCCGGGATGTGGTTGCTGCTCCAAACTAGTGGATGAGGACATGACTCTTTGCCTGGCTGTGGCCCAGTGTTTGCTGACCTCCAGTGTTTACTTGGACAACCTCCAGTCTCCAGTTCCCAGTCTTGTGCCTTCCCCAGTTCCTTAAATATCCCTTCCTGCACCTGTCTCTTTGTTACTTTCCTGTCTCCTTCAGTGTCAGTCCCTTTCCAGGTCACTGTCCTTGTCACTACTCCTAAATCCGTCCTCATTTCTGTCCTTGATTCTGTTTTTTTTTCTAATTATTAGTCCAATCTCTTACCCAGCCCCATGGTTCTTCTGTTCTTATATGATACTATATGTGTTTTATTTACTACAGTTGTTTTTATATTTTGTTCCCTGTCTTGTTCATTATCACTTTCATTCACCTTCATTAAACTGAAAAAAAAAAAAACATTTGAATGGAACAAGATTATTTACAAGACATTCTGGATCACTTCCACTGATCCAGTCTTTGAATTTTTTATTACATTGAGAAAAAACAAAACAAAACAAAACAAAGTTTCTAAAAAAATTTAAAAGGATAAAAAAGGTTTTGTCCTGACAATGACAACTTAAAACTATTTTCCTGATAAGGAACAAGTGTACATACAAATTAGAGCTCCATGAAATGGAAAAAAAAGCACGGGTATTATAATTACACTGCTTCCATCCACAACAGCACATCAGTAGTGTAAAATGGTTAAAAGCTGCCTTTTTTTAATTAAACGGATGTCTAATCAGAACACTCTGAAACTGTGAATGGTTTAGATACTCACAACACACCAAAGACATAAAACGGCTGGTGGTTCTTTTATTTGTGGCAGCCTTTCATTATATCGACATTACAAAGCAGATTACTGCTATTAACAAATCTCATACTCTATAGGACAACCGCACACGTTACAGCCAGATATCTCTGTTGAAAGATACACTATAGTTGCTCACATTGAACGTTCCTTTTGTAACTGTATATCCAGAAAATACATTACAGACAGAACAATATATTATGTATGCTTTTCAGTATGCATGTTTGCATGCTGTCTAGCAATGCTCTATTTATTTCATTACCCTTTTATCAAAAGCTTCCATTAATTCCGGATATCTGCAACCCACCAGAAAATGTAGAGTTTACTATATAATACAGCACAAAAGTAACACCCACTATAAATAGGCCTGGCTTATGTCACTAATCCACGAAGGACTTCATAAACACTGCGAGAAATCTTTTCATCAAGCAAGCTTTAACAAAGCTGCTGGGGTTTTTTGCACAATAACTGTGGCAATAACCCTTGTACACCTAAGGCATATTGTACTGACTTTCAATATTCAGGACACACGCACACACATGAACGCATAAATAACCTCACAGCCATCATTTGTCATTTAAATGGAAACGCAAAGCCTGCCTCCACACTTGTCAATATGTACACACACAGAGCAGTGCAGTACACGTAAAGTGGTCTCCAGAGAGCGAAAAGTTGCATAAAGCTGTTTGCTGGTTGGTGTATAGCAGCTAGAACACGTCAGGCACCACTACCCATGCACGCACTACCACATCTCTAAGCTATTATACACAATATTATGGTCACGCAGGCTTATAGAAGAAGGATTATCAATAAGTCCTGTAGAGGAGGATTATCAATAAATGAGTTTTCTACTGACCTCATATAACTGTCAAAAACGTCAAGACACTGAGGGATTTTGTGTGGGAAAGAAAAAGCAAAAAAAAAAAAAAAACACAGATCATCATTTGCACTTGAAATCTACTCTTATACTCCACTTGCTGATACATTAATAAGAAACAACTCCCCTACCATTCATTTGAGTACCATTTTTTTTTTTTTTTCATTTTTGGTGGGGCAATGGTAAGCAAGTATACAGGGATATGTATATTTACAGCGTGGATGTTTATTCACAGTTTTAAAAGTGAAGGTTTCAGTGGAAGGAAGGTTTAGAAGATTTTGAACGTTGGGTAGAAGTGAGACACTTTCACTTTCACTTTCACTTTCCCCACACAATGGCATGCTTTCTCTACATTTCATTCATACCCACACTTACAGCAGGGATTTTAAACACCTTAGGGGCGGTGATGGGGACGGTACCTTGCTCAAGCATACCTCAGGGCAATCCTGGGGCCTGGTCCCTAACCACTAGGGCACCTCTGCCCCATAGATGGATTGTGTTTTGCCCTGATCTTTGTAAAAGTAGAGCCGGAGAAAGAACCCTAGTCTCTGTAGGACACCACATGATGTGGTGGTGTCAGCAGCTGCTGGGTACGGTAATCCGTACCCTTACCTTTGAAAAAAGCGATCAGTTGTCTACAGAGCAAATGGAGAAAGGGAAAATGTTTAAAACATTCCTTGTAATATATCATGGTTTATAGTACAAGAAACCATCGTAGAACTCTGACATTTTGATCTTGTGTTTTCACCATTAACCAAAGCAGGACATGATCACCGATTATCACCGTAAAGGGTCAAGTAAAGCAGAAGTAAGTTTCAAGTTGGGCTGCAACAACTAATCCAAAGAATCGACTGCAATCAATAATGTTTGTAGTTGCCAACCAAATTTACTAATCGATTAATTTGTTACATCATTATGTAAACATACACAAAACAAGCGTTTTCATCTTCAGCACACTCATATCCCACAGCACTACCTCTCAACATAAGCAAACATAAAGTATGACATCTGCAAAGGGTAAATGTGTGAGTGAGCATTGAAACTCATGTTATGGGCACACTGTCAGCTGCAAGTGTTCATGGGAATTGGATTTTAAATCAGCAGTAGCAAACATGATGCTTAGGCAATGTGAAAATATTGGTGAACTGTTGTTTCTAGCAGTATTCAGATAAAGGTTGCCATGGTATCCTTTTTTATCCTCCTTTAATGTGTGTAAATATTACAATTAGATTTAAGTTTTTTTGTTCATTATATTCAACAATTATTCTATTTTTCGTATTGTCTTTAGGGCTACAAAGATGTATTAAAGGTACATTTTTCTGTAAAAAAACTGAGTCTTTTTCATAAAAGCTTGAAATAAGGTACACTATTTCGTTGATGAATCTTTTAATCTTTCTGTGTCTTATTCTCTATCTAAACAACTGCTGATTAAACAAAAGTCGATAAACATGAAAACAATTTTTAAAAAGATTGATTGAATATCAAAATATTCAATTGTAATGATTTTGTCTATTGCCAAAATCTTTCATAGCCATAATTCTGGTTAGGGCTTTTTGCTAAACTGTGTCATATGCGTCGTTGCTTCATTTTTGACTATGGACAAGATTTGCTCAGTGTGTTGTTGCATCTCTTTGATATAGTCACTGACCTAGAGTTGTCCTTGTCAATAACAGCTGCCCAGTTTCCTGGTCTCCTTTCTCCTGGATCTTTGCAGCTGGCTCCTCAGTCTCATGATTTCCTGCCACAGGTCACTTAGCCTCCTGGTTCATTGCCACTGGCTGCCTAGTCTCCTCGTTCCTCATGACTGGCTACCTAACCTCCTGATTTAGCGCCACACTCCAGAACACCACCCGGCATTGACTCCCGGGCCTATTCTGCAGCTTTGCACCTGTAATAGGTAAAAACTTTTAAAAGGTGTACTGAGTAGCCCAGGGCATAGCTGATGCTCAGCCTGGGATTATATTCCCTGCCAGGCCATAAGTAGGTTCCCTGCCCAACCTATGTCTCCATTCCCTAGCCAGTCTCAGTTCCATGTCAAGCTCTTGTCTCTGCCAGTAGTTCATGTTCCTGTTAATCTGTCCCTGCCTACATCCCCATTGCCATTTCTCTTCCATTCTCAGTCAAGAGTTTTGTTTCTTTTCCTGTAATTGTTTTTGTCTCTATCCCAGTGAATGTCCCCATTTATGTCAGTTCCCATCACTGTAACTGTGCCAGTCATAGTCTCTGCCACGGTCCTTTTTCCATTCCCTGCACCTGTCCAGTCTCATAGCCTATCCCCCACCTGCTCCGATGTATCCAAGTTTCCTGTCTTGCTCCCTGTAAGGCCTGTTTTGCCCACCTTAGTAAGACACCCTTCAAGCTTTTTGCTAGTTTTCTGGATGTCAGCTGCATATTCCTGAGGATATTGGCTGCTCTTTTAAGAGGTGGGATGGTGGCTTCAGAAAGAAAACCAGAACTTGTCCATTACTTTCCTCCTCTTCAGCAGTAGACTTTGATTTTGTCAATTTAAAGCTCATCCTTGGCCAGGTGATGAGCTTCTCTGAGTCTTTTGAGGGTCCACCTGCTGCCCCGGACAGATGAAGTAGTGACAGTTAAGTCATCCATGAATGCTCCTATTGGAGGCTGTCACACTCAAGTCATGGTCAAAGGGCCCCTGCATTCTACCACTGGTGAATTGATGATCATGTTCAGGGAGAGGGCACGACTGGGATGGTACACCCTGTTATTTCGCATTTCTTAAGCCAGTCTGATGTGTCAGATCCAGCAATGGCTCTGAACCTGAAGTCATCTTAAGGGTCCAGAATAAAGTTCTTGATTTTGCGTGGAATTTTATGTAGCATAAAATAACAAGGCATTATTGGAATGCATTACTGTTAACACTATGACTATGAATGTCAAAGTATGGGAATGTATGTGATTTGTCAACATATCCATGAGAAGCAAATTTCAGCATATATATAATGCTTTCAGAAATATAAATAATGATTCTTTATTTTTAGCAATTTACAAAATGCAAAGTGAGCCAAAAAAAGAAAAATCTACATCAAATCAATATTTGCTGTTCCTACCTTTTGCCTTCAAACCAGCATCAGTTCTTCTGGCCCCACAGAGCCCTGATCTCAACATCATCCAGTGTGTCTGGATTACATGAAGAGACAGAAGGATGTGAGGAAGCCTACATCCACAGAAGATCTGTGGTTAGTTCTCCAAAGTGTTTGGAACAACCTACCAGCCGAGTTCCTTCAAAAACTGTGTGCAAGGGTACCTAGAAGAACTGATGCTGTTTGGAAGGCAAAGGGTGGTCACACCAAATATTGATTTGATTTAGATTTCTCTTTTGTTCATTCACCGCATTTTGTTAATTGAAAATAAATGATTAACACTTTCATTTCTGAAAGCATTCTTTGTTTTTTCCACACTTGCCTAAAACCTTTGCACAGTACTGTATATATATATATATGTGTGTGTGTGTGTGTGTGTGTGTGTGTGTGTTATTGCATTTGCAAATCATAGTCAACATTTTCTACTACATTCTCTATATTTTCTAAAAATTACAAAAGTCCAACAGGCCTTGCTGAATGTCTTCAAGTTGTTTTGAGGTTAGGCATTTTTGTCTTTTTTTGTTCCTGAATTTCAGTGTGTGTGTGTGTGTGTGTGTGTGTGTGTGTGTGTGTGTGTGTGTGCGCATGTGTGTGTGTGTTTGCACCAGAAGCAGACAGCACCTGCATGGATTAGAGCAATTCCCCAAATCAACTAATTACAGCAGGCTTTTCTGTTCTCCGCCATAATTAAATCAAATGATCACACGCCTGTGTGAGAGAAACAGCAGCACTTCCCTCAAATAATGACCAAAAACAACAGCATCAGCAACATACGCAAAAACACACACACGCACACACCTGTTACAGCAACACCAAGACCGATCCTTCTAATATGCAAACTCACACACATTTCACAAACCAGCATAAATCTTAACCTCAGCAACCAATAAACTAGACTCTTAATCTCAAAACCTCTTGTAGTTTTTGATGGAAACCCTCACAGCAAAATATTCTCAAAAAACTTCAAACAACATTTTAATTGAAGAAATAATGGGACATTTTCAGTAGACAGAATAATTCACAGTAGTATTAAAGTCAGTAAATATCCCTCAAAATCAGCTAATGTCTTGATACAGGGCCATGCTGGTCATGTTGGAAGATCAAATAGTGGACAATGCAGTCTAGGCTTCCTACTTGTGAACAATCGCTCATGATCAACAACAACAACAACAACAACAATAATAATATCTTGTATTTATATAGCACTTTTCTCAAACCCAAGGCCACGTTACAGAGCAAAAATAAAACAACATACATCACTGTGCAAAAGGTTTAGGCAGGTGTGAAAAAATGCTGTAAACAAAGAACGCTTTCAGAAATGGAAGTGTTAATCATTTTTTTTCATCAATCAACAAAATGCAGTGAATGAACAAAAGAGAAATCTAAATCAAATCAATATTTGGTGTGGCCACCCATTGCCTTCAAAACAGCATCAATTCTTCTAGGTACACACAGTTTCTGAAGGAACTTGGCTGGTAGGTTGTTCCAAACATCTTGGAGAACTAACCACAGATCTTCTGTGGATGTAGCTTCCTCACATCCTTCTGTCTCTTCATGTGATCCAGACACACTGGATGATGTTGAGATCAGGGCTCTGTGGGGCCAGAAGAACTGATGCTGGTCTGAAGGCAAAAGGTAGTAACACCAAATATTGATTGATTTAGATTTTTCTTTTGTTCGCTCACTTTGCATTTTGTAAATTGATAAAAATAAAGAATCATTATTTACATTTCTGAAAGCATTCTTTGCTTACAGCATTTTTTCACACCTGCCTAAAACTTTTGCACAGTACTGTAAATGAAAACAGTTAACAGGCAAACACAAAGGCAGCGACAAAATAAATAGCAGAATTTTAAGAGCCAGCATGAAGAATTGATTCAACTGAGTTTTGAAGAGAGACAGAGACGACGTTAGGCGTAGGTTTTGAGGACGGGGATTCCAGAGTTTAGGGCCAGCAACACTAAATGATCTACCACCCATGGTGGCTAACCTGAATTTAGGAACTGTAAGTAAACCGGTACCGGAGGAGCGCAGTGAACGGGCGGGAGTGTATGAATGGAGTAATTCAGTAAGGTATGAAGGGGCAGATCCATGCAGAGTTTTAAATGTGATGAGAAGCAGCTTGTACTGAATACAATATGATCTGAGCAGTCAGTGAAATTTGTGGAGGATGGGAGTGATGTGTTAAGATTTCAACAGAAGTTATTACCATAATACTCAAGCATTGAGTGACTAGGTGCTATTTTATACTTCTGTGAAAACAGGCTGGGACTAGCAACAGATGCTCTGAGTGGATGTGAGAGATTTGCTCTACAGAAAAGTTGCTGAACTTCAGTACTTTTCCGCTATTAGGAAAGACCGTGTACTTTGTCTGCAACCTTGTTTAATTAGGTGGTATTCGTCAAAGTAGCATCCACATTAATGCAGCGACCCGAGGTTTTTCCAGTGGGACGTGGCCCAAAGCATCACACTGCCCCAACTTGTTAGCATTCTTCCCATAATGCATCCTGGTACCACCTCTTCCCAGGTAAATGATGCACATGCACCAGGCTGTCTGTATGATGTAAAAGACAATGCGATTTATTAGACCAGTTCAGAGCAGTTCACCCTTTTTCACCCTTTTTCTTCATGGTCCAGTTCTCATGTGACCTGAAAACATGCGATCCAACAAAAGTGCTTTCAGTAGTGGACATAGATCAGCCTGACACACTGATTGGTCTGTGGCTGTGCAGCTCCACATACAGCAAGCTGCAATGCACTGTGTTCTGACACCTTTCTATCCGAGCCAGCCACTTTTTCATACAGCATGTCTCACAGTAGCTCTGACCCAGTCGTCTAGACATCAGAGTTTGGTCCTTGTCAAAGACCTTTATGCTTGTTCATTTTACCTGCTTCCAACACACCAAGAACTGACCGCTCACTTGCAACCTAAAATATTCCACCCCTTGACAGGTGCCATGGTAACAAGATTACAAATGGTAGCCACCTGTTAGTGGTTTAAATGTTGAAATAAAGACCATTGTCTGTTCTAAATCTGTTATTATAATTAGATTTTTTTCTGTCTCGAATAAAGAGAAAAGGTGTTTTAGGCCATTGAAAAGAACAAAAACAAGAAAAGCATCAGTGATGTTTTTTTTTATGTAAATGTTACCCTATTGTTATTATGCATATGTAATCTGAATGGTTTTTTTCATGCTGCTATAGTAAAATACAGCTACCCCTTTTCTGTATCCTGATTATCCATTTTATTTGTTTTGTTACTTCCCAGCGCTGATTGTCCATGATCGGCTCAACTATATCAGTGTGGAAAGCTTGCATTCTATCTTGTCTCCTTGTTTTCTTGTGTTAAATGGCAGAGTGTAGCAGGACAATGTCATCATACAGAGCTTGGTGAGATGTGAGAGTGAAGGGAAAACAGGATAACACACATTCCAGATATTGATAGGGCCACTAGTGAGACATTTGCAGCTATAAATGGCAGTAAAGATGCGCAGACAGATTCATTTGGCAGGTTTAAAAAGGGCTTTATAGGCTCTTTCTATGATTCTGAAATGAATCTTTTGGCAGCGGCAGTGGCAGTGAATCTCTGTAGAAAGAGAAAAAGGTGCCGTCACACACCCTGACTCCATCTGGAACAGTGGTGAAAAACTGCAGCAAACAGCAGGCTTCTGCTGAGATAAATCTGCACGAAAGATGAGATACGGCCCCTTTGTGGGCTGACAACTGTCACCAAGGGTGTTCAGGTAAGGAAGCATCCAGAGGAGTCTTACTTGAGCGAGGTTACAGATATAAACAGTGAGAATAAACACAGTGAGATGCAGTGCAAGGACATGAAGGCTCTACAGGATGATTTTCATAATGAAGATTACCTGATGTCATACCCAAGGCAGATGTGAACATACATAATAGTAAAGGTAAAATAAAATGAAAGCCAATGTCAAGGGAAAATGGAAAGGATACATGACTCAAAAGAAATGATTTCCAAAACACAAAGAACAATTGGAAGGATACATATGACTTTTAAATGAAAAAGAATGGATGGATAAAATAGGGGCAAAGTGCTGACAAGTTCAGGAGTGTGCCTCATTGTAGTTTGTGGGTTTGGTCATGTTTCTAACTAAAGGACCTCAATAAATATGTGATGACCCTTCCTGATGTTATACATTTTATTAGAATTCCCACTATCTTGCTCTTCATTCGCTATATCCACTATATGGCCTTTATAGGCAGGGCCACTTTACAGATGTCAGTAAAGGCATTTTGAAAAATGTATTTCATTAATTGAAGCTGATTAAGAGAAAAAATCTGCAGAAATGATCCATGCAACATTTGTTTGTAAGTAAAAAAGCAGATGTTTTATTGTGATATCAAAAAAAAAAAAAGGCCATTTGGCTATGACTTTGATCAAAAGTTCATTGTATCTTGCAAGAAAAACATCCTTTACCCGTTATTTCATGTTTTTTGTTATTTAAAACACATTGAAATCATCCAATAGCTGACCCTGTGAACACAGAATGTAAATCGAATATTAATGTAAATCAGGCCATGGTGCAGTTTTAAAGTAATAGCAGTAAAGTAATAACTCCTGACTTCTAAGAGTTAAATGTTAAACTGATATAATGAAAGGTGAATAACACTATGTCCTTTTCTTTCTTTCTTTTTTTTTCCCGGATCCTGCAAATAAGCCCATTTGCTCCAGCTAACCCCTTCCCTCTCTTGCTGTCTCTGTCTCTCTCTGGCTCTGTCAGTGCCGGAGTCACTCCCACTTTAATTTGCACCCGTCACTGAAGGCCTACAGGGAGTGCTGATCCTGCTCTCTGAAATACGGTGCATCCGGTCCCGCCGGGACCTCGCAGAGCACTGCCAACAGGGGGAAAAAAACCAGAAGAAGAAAGAAGGACAAAATTACCGAGGAGCCTTGGAGAGTCTCTGTAGTCGTTGAACGCCCCCACCACAACCCTCTGAGGCACCGCAGCTACAACTCGCAGAGAGATACATGACTACCAGAATATGGGGGAAGGAGAAAAAAGGAGATCCCAGGACAGAGAGAGTGTTCATGGAGACATGGGGCATAGTCTAATCCAAGGGCAATGCCTTGGCACGGAAAACTGGCAATTATTGTACTCTAGCGCTGTAAAATATCCAAGCACTATTACTTTCTCCCTGCTTTTTCCCCTGCTCTCTCTCTTTGTCATCATCTTACTAGCTCATTACAAACTGACCCAAAGCAGTTGATTTTGTTTCCAGTCTTTGTCAGCATTTGTAACTGGAACCCTTCTATGCACAACTTTCCCAGCACCAAATAAAAGAAGTCCAATGCCGGCGTGATAGTGAAAGTGAATATTTGTCTTTGTGAAACGCAGCACAGCACACAGTGAAACGTAACAAAATACAACTACACACCGTGAAACAGGGGGCATCCATAGCAGGCAACCAGGGAACAGTGATGGGGATGGTACCTTGCTCAGGGGTACATCAGGACAACCAACTAGTCAATAACCACTAGGCCACTTCTGCCCTCGGTTATGTATCGTTGGATTTACACTTTGTTTCTGAAGATTTCAGAACACAGTCCGCGTCACTCTAGGAACGCTTGTTAGTGATTTGATCTACCAGCGCTGGATTTTGTGGATGCTAAGCAATCTGCCAGAGCAGTCCACTGACACATTGTAAATGGCTTTAAAAAAACAGTGCCCGTTTTTTTTTTCATCTAAAATGTCGTAATAACAACATAGTACAAATTAATAGTCCATAAATAAAGAAATAAGTTTGCTTGATGTAATATTAGAAACTGATATTAGAGTATTTTGCTGTATGATGGTGCACTGTAGGGAAACCAAATCGAACCAAACCAAAACTAAAGCCAAACCTCAAAGCTCTCAATAACCATTGAGCAAACAGGTACCCATTAACCACACTGGTGGGCGAGTGATAAGCACTGTTGTCACCCAGTGAGGTGGTTCTGGCTTTGATTCCGAGCTGATTTGGGTCGTTTCTGTCTGGAGTTTGAATGTTCTCCCTGTGTCTGTGTGGGTTTTCTACCACAGTCCAAAGACTCAGTTCCCTCCTAGGTCAGTCTGCAGGGAAAATGCTAATATCATTTGGTTACAGCACACCCAGTAAGAAACAAGTATCCCCTTCATGCTGTTCCTTCGGGTCCCTGGAGACAGAGTCAAAAAAGTGACAACGAGGAAAATGTAACCTAAGGTTCTTCCAAATCTAACATTTCCTTCAGTCTCCATCATTTAAATAAGTCAAATTTAGTTGTAGTATGTTGTTTGAAAGGTAATTTTAAGTGTAATACAAATAGAAACACTGAAAGGAAGAACCTTTCGCTCTCGCTGAGATCTCTGCATTGTAAATGAACATGATGATGTTTCTTTCTCTTCATTCAGTAGACTGTAGGCTGAGGAAAGTACATGAAGTACAAGATGCCAGTAAAATGCTTTGTTCTGGAAACGCCCCCATTTCTTGCAGTCTTGCTTTATTTCCTGATGAAACGCGAGGGAAACATAGAAAGAGTGCTGAAAGAACGGAGGTAGGAAAGCTAACTGAACAGACAGCCTCCCGCAGAGCTCAGAAAAAAAGAAAAATCACAGAAGAGACAAAAACAGCCTTGTCTCACTCTCCCTCAGTCTCTCTCTCTCTCCGTCTCACTCTCCCTCAGTCTCCTCTCTCTCTCTCTCCGTCTCACTCTCCCTCAGTCTCACTCTCCCTCAGTCTCTCTCTCTCTCTCTCTCTCTCTCTCTCTGTCTCTCTCTCTCTCTCTCTGTCTCTCTCTCTCTCTCTCTCTCTCACTCTCCCTCAGTCTCTCTCTCTCTCTGTCTCACTCTCCCTCAGTCTCACTCTCCCTCAGTCTCTCTCTCTCTCAGTCTCTCTCTTCCTCAGTCTCTCTCTTCCTCAGACTCTCTCTCTCTCTCTCTCTCTCTCTCTCTCTCTCTCTGTCTCTTACTCTCTCTGTTTCATTTCTCCTCTCTCCTTTTGCCCATCACTTTTTCTCCCCATGTTCTCTTTTTCTTTACTCTTCCTCTGTATTTTTCTTCTTCTCTTTCTGTCTCTCTCCCTCTGTCTCATTCACTCTCTCCCATCCCTCTCTTTTTTCACCCCCTCTCTATTTTCTCTGCTCTCTGTGTGACTTCTCTCTCTCTCTCTCTCTTTACTGCTCTCTATCTGCCTTATGTATATCTCTTTTGTGTGTTGAGCAGGTGTAGGTGGGAGTCAATGTGAAATCTCTTGTTTTTTTTTTCTCACCGCTGATTCCGCACTCTTCAGCCAATCTGGCTCATTCGCACATTTTGCCACTTCCCTCCAATATATTACAAACTCTCACTGACGTGAGCGAGGTTTAAAGGCTAATTAGCATAAATCTATACTGTCTTTTACTCCTTAATCAACACCCTCACACGGATGCATTTTAGGCATTGAGAGAGAGAGAGAGAGAGAGAGAGAGAGACAGAGAGAGAGAGAGAGAAGAGAGAGAAGAGAGAAGACAGAGAAGACAGAGAAGAGAAAGAGAAAGAAGAAGAAAGAAGAAAGACAAAAAATAGAAGAGAGAGAGAAGAAGAGAGAGAAGAGAGAGAGACAGAGAGAGAGAGAGAGAGAGAGAGAGAGAGAGAGAGGCACTGATGTAACTAAATGAGACAGACAGTTCTAAGAGAGGGATCAAAAAAGATGTCTGAAAGCATGAGGGACATTTTCCTCAAAATGGATTTGTGGTTGGTCTTTCACTTTTTTTCTTTTTCTTTTCTTTTTTTCTCTTTCTCTTCCTCTATAGAGAAACAGAGGAAACCCAGATGCAAAAAAAGGATGAAATGTGTTTTTAAATCAGGTGTACTCATTGCCGTTTCTGCAAAATGCACTTGCCATTGCCATTTTTCTGCCAAAAGGTTTGGGAATAGCTTCGGATTTTAGAATATTCTCTTGCAACAATCATATTATTAATTTGTGTAACTCAGATGTTGACAGACAGACAAAAAAACAGGCAATGTAATGCCATTTGTAATGTTGCAAAGATGTTCTTCATTAGCTCTTTTGACAAGTTTAAGAGCAGAATGTCTAATCAAATGTTTCCATGTGTACTGAGAACTGTACCACATGAGTGCTGTAAAATAACAGTACTATGAGTTTATATTGGGAACAGATAGGAATTCAGATGGAAAACGGTCCATTCCTGTGGTCACAGAAAAGAAAAAGGGAAGATAAAGGTAAATATACTGCAATGATTGAATCCTGCAGCTTTGTTTATGATTATTTTTCCTGATTGGCCCTAGTTTTCTCCTCTCCCTGCTCCCTGCTAAAAGTGTAGAGCGGATGGACATTAATCTTTACCACTCGGATTACGTTAACATCTCAGAGGCTCTTCCATCATTTTGCGATTTGGTAAAATGGTATGAATATCCACTAGGGTACTTATCACCACAAGCAGCAACAATGAAAGGTTTTTCAAATTTTTTCAACCCGTGATATCAGAGATGTGTTTTGGACAGATCTTTAATCATCACAGCTCTCCTGACATGATTCAGCCTGTAGTTTTGTCAAAAGTGGTGAATAAAACAATGACAAGCTTTATCTACCCAATCCAGAAAGAAACAAAATTAAAAAATAGCCTGTATTAGGGCAAATTGTCCCTTGCAGCAATGGAAATGAAATACCCTTCAAACAGGGCTATCAGTTATTAATATAAAGCATTCATACTAATTTCAACTGTATCACTTACCACTCAGGCTCCGCTGAGTGTTATTTAAGATCTTTCCTGGAAAATAGCTTAAATTATCAGAGTAGGCATTTGGTCCTGTTTGTTTCCTTAGAGTCAGTTTTTCTTAGAAATTTTCATTTCTTTCAGTCTGGGGCACTGCTTCATCAAACTTTAATCAAATATATGTAGAGCTAAAATTGTTTGCTGTAACATCTATTTTAGAACTCATTCTGTTTATTCTGTGATAAATGTAGTTTCACTTGATTGAGAAGTAGCAGTGAAAATTGAGGTGTCTCCCAACTTCTGATGGCATATATATATATATATATATATATATATATGTATCTTTTTTTTTTTTTTTTTTTGCCAATGCAGCAACCTATATTCCCTTTGCCCTGACTGGGTGCCTGTAGAGAGGGCTAACATATTGGGTGGCACCTGGTAAAGCCAGGGGGTCTCTGTAGATGCCATGCCCAGGCAGAAAGAGCCACAGATGGGTAGAGCTCCAGGGGTGAGGAGCTGAGGGCTGAAGCTGCATAGTGAAGGAGGTTAACGCCCCAGGCTGACACTAGTGGGTGGACTTGGGGCTTATGGAGGATACCATATGTTTTCCCTGACCATAGCCAGTGGATATGGTAAAATACACTTGCTGTGATTGTGGGTTGCTCTAATACAATTGCTATAAGCAACACTGGCTGTAAGGCACCTAAACTCAGTATTGCAGCTATTACTTACTCCATGCAATTATTTATTTTTATATGAAACATGAGATGAAACATGAGAGACTGCACAGTTGACCACTGTTACATCTGTCTGTAGACAAATGCATGATGGCATGCATTGAGGTTTAATGGGTTTCTATCTGCATCAACCAAACCCAATTTTCCCCACATTTATCTTATTGACACATTTCTGCCTGTTGATGATTATTTACTTTTACAATTTCAAGAGTTCTAAATTTATAAAGTGTATAAACTACCAGAAACAACATGAGAATGAGAGCAAAAATAAAGACATAGTAACAAAATGCTTAGACTTGCATTTACGCTCGTACAATGCTTATAGGTGGTGATGGGACGTCTCTTTGAGATGCCTATGGATCAAAAGGTCCCACCTCTAGCACTACCACCACTGGGTTCCTGAATAAGACTCTTAACCCTGTAATTAGGACATGGAAGTCACTCTGGATAAGTCTGCTAAATGCTGTAAATGTAATTACATTTTTTATTCAAATAAATAATAATATTAATACCAGTGTAGATTGAACAGTAAAGCTGATTCAGAGTGTGCTGTAGAAAATAATCAGGCATTTTTTTTTTTATTTCGACAATTTGTATATATTTACAGTACTGTGCAAAAGTTTTAGGCAGGTGTGGAAAAAATGCTGTAAACAAAGAATGCTTTCAGAAAAATAAATAATATTATATTTTATATATTATAATAATATAATACTATTCATTATTAAATAAATAATGCTTGTTTATTTTTAGCAATTTACAAAATGCAAAGTGAGCGAACAAAAGAAAAATCTAAATCAGATCAATATTTGGTGTTTTTACCTCTTGCCTTCAGACCAGCATCAGTTCTTCTGGCCCCCACAGAGCCCTGATCTCAACATCATCCAGTGTGTCTGGATCACATGAAGAGACAGAAGGATGTGAGGAAGCCTACATTCACAGAAGATCTGTGCTCAGTTCTCCAAGATGTTTGGAACAACCTACCAGCCGAGTTCCTTCAAAAACTCTGTGCAAGTGTACCTAGAAGAACTGATGCTGTTTTGAAGGCAAAGGGTGGTCACACCAAATATTGATTTGATTTAGATTTCTCTTTTGTTCATTCACTGCATTTTGTTGATTGATGACAATAAATGATGAACACAAAACATTTGCACAGTACTGTATATATATATATATATATTAGCATGTGTGTCACGCTGGGGTGGTGTGAGTAGGACGTAAATGTGGTGCCAGGGATCTGTGACTTGACTTTATTTAACAGAAATACACCCAGAAATTCACAAAAATATATTAATCATTTTTTATATTCATGCGCATTAAGTATAAAGCATATACAGTAAAATCCCCAAAACAGAACAAGGTGAATATTTGATTTTTTGGGATTAAAATATGGCTGCAGGTAGATGCATATTTCCTAAATACTAAACATTAAACATCAACTGTATTAAAAGTTTAATATTAAACATTAACATTAAAATAAGCTGTATATATTAAACAATGTTAGTTTAATGCAACCCAGAGGAAATGCTATTATTCCAGTGGGGGATCTGCAAAACGTTAACCACAAGCCCTAAAAACATTTTAAACAGCGTAAGGGTCGAGGGCTGTGCTTGTCGATGAATGTGACAGCTATGTGCATATATTTATGTTTCAGTGGCTTATTCTTCAGATGAAGCAAATATATAATGAACGATTCCGAAAGTGAATTGCTCAGACTTGTTTAGAAGCTATCAGAGGACATGTCGCTATAAAGGCAACGCGTCGCCTCTTCAAAACAGTAATAGCAATAACAGTAAATGTTAACAGGTCAAAGGTCCCAAACACAGACAGAGAGAATGGATCACTGATAAAGCAAATACAGGACCTCGTCAGATTAAATAAATAAATAAATAAATGTGATGAAAAAAGAGCATGTCTGTGTCTGATCATTCAGAAATAAAGCTCCTTCAGATCACTGAGTTTTGTGTGTGTGAGGAAGCCATCTCCTAAAGATCAGACGGGTTTTGATCCCTCCGCTACTTCTTTCTTTTGGTGTCCCTGCAAAGATTAGCTTTGCCTTTATGACCAGGAAGAATGACCCTTAAGGGAGATATAATGGACAACACAAACACGCACACACACACACACACACACACACACACAACATCTTATTTCAGGATGGCCCCTGAAGCATGAGTGTAAAGAAAGGCGCAATTACACCCCTGACACACAGACAGCCATGTACACGAAAACACACACGCACACGCACACACACACACACACACACACACACACACACACACACACACACACACACACACATACACACACACAAATTCTATTCCATCAAGACTGACACAACTTATACATGAGGCATTAGAGAGAGAGAGAGATTGAGATTGAGAGAGAAAGAGAGAGAGGAAGAAAGAAAGATGTAGAATGGTATGTGGTGCTGGTATTAATAAAATAAATGTATTTGTTTGAAAATTACTGTTAAACAGTTATTTAATGTGGAAAACGCCTTACCATCCACACTTCTACAGTAGAACATTAAACACAGGATTAAGAATGCTCTCTCTCTCTCTCTCTCTCTCTCTCTCTCTCTCTCCTCTCTCTCTCTCTCTCTCTCTCTCCCTTCTAGTGTGCTACAAGGTAGTTGAGCTGATTTAGTATATTTCTAGAAGTATGTACTGGAGAAATGCTCAAGCCACTGATCTGTGGCCAGCCGAATTATGCCTGACGCTCCACAATACTACAAAAAATAGTCAGGGAACTGCTACAACACACACACACAGAGAGAGAGAGAGGAGAGAGAGAGAGAGAGAGAGAGAGAGAAAGAAAAACTAACTTGAACGGGTCTGCAGACTTCTACACAAAGACAAGTCCAAGAAAACGTTGATCACAAACACAGACAACACACACACACACACACACACACACACACACACACACACACACACACACTCATGCACATATACGCTGATACACAAAATCACAATAGTTCTTGCACACAAAGAACTTTATTAAGTGGCCGCTTGAAGCCTGTGGTTTTAAAACATAGTGTGAAGCCAGTTGAGCGAATGTTTGCCACCACAGTTGTCTTTCTGAATTGTTGGAAGAGTGTTCAAATAGCATAAAACGATCTTGGTTCTGATCCTGGAAATTTACCGTGTCCAGATTTGGTGAAGGCTCAATCTTCTCATGAAGCCACATTGTGACTGTGGCAACAGATTCAGTCTTAGCCGTCTTCGGGTGAGCAATTAATAGAAAATCTGTCTCCCTTTTCAGGTGATCTGCTGTTTCCTTTATAAGGAGTATGGACACAGTTTTGCCTGCATCACTTGGAGATCCTCCGTGTTCCTTCATGTTGCTGATGAGATGTTAAGGCTAAATTAGTTACATTTGTTAAGTTCTCTAGAATCCCTGAGAGGATGCTTTCAGCTGTTGGATAATGTATTTCCTGTGGATCCAGAGACTTTCCACTTATACCTTTCTATTTTCCATTTCAGTTATCTTCTCTTTCCTTATAGATATTTATACACATACACACACATACAGACACACACACACACACACACACACACACACACACACAAGCTTGAAATTTAGTGAGGTATTTCATTACAAATCATGAAAAGTAGCATGTTCAGAATACATATGGACACAGACACACATGCATATATACACAGTACTGTGCAAACATTTTCGGCAGGTGTGAAAAAATGCTGTAAACAAAGAACGCTTTCAGAAATATAAATAATGATTGCTTATTTTTAGCAATTTACAAAATGCAAAGTGAGCCAACAAAAGAAAAATCTCAATCAAATCAATATTTGGTGTTACTACCTTTTGCCTTCAAACCAGCATCAGTTCTTCTGGCCCCACAGAGCCCTGATCTCAACATCATCCAGTGTGTCTGGATTACATGAAGAGACAGAAGGATGTGAGGAAGCTACATCCACAGAAGATCTGTGGTTCGTTCTCCAAGATGTCTGGAACAACCTACCAGCCGAATTCCTTCAAAAACTGTGTGCAAGTGTACCTAGAAGAATTGATGCTGTTTTGAAGGCAAAGGGTGGTCACACCAAATATTGATCTGATTTAGATTCTCTTTTGTTCATTCACTGCATTTTGTTGGTTGATGAAAATAAATGATTAACACTCCCATTTCTGAAAGCATTCTTTGTTTACAGTATTTTTTCCACACCTGCCTAAAACTTTTGCACAGTACTGTGTGTATCTAGATTTTAGTGCATGAACAATTGTTTGTGAACCCCCATTCTAAATAGTGGTTTGGACTAATGCCAGAGCATCCAATGACATTCTAGAGAACTTGATCCTTCCTCAAAAAAGCCCTTTTTATTCACTTGCACCTGTTTAAGAGCTAGATGCTACTAGCAATAGCGGCTGAGCCATTTAGACTGATCTCTATACCTGCCTTATTTTCTTAGACCTATAATTACTGTTCAGCTCCTGTTGCTAGGCATTTGCTTACAAAAGTGTTGCAGTGAATATATTTCAATTTCCAAATGGTCAGGAAATCTGCTCAAGGAAACACATGGGTGATGGGTGTGGTTGATCTGCTGTAGGCTTTATACATGGCCATGGGGTAGCTGTGGCCTAATGGTTAGGGCGTGGCCCCTGGATGGGAAGATTGTGGGTTCAATTCCCTCACCAGTAGGTTGCCTTTAGGTACACTTGAGCAAGGTACAGTCCCCCTCACTGCTGCACATGTGTGTATGGGTGAAACACAGAAGTTCAATTTCGTTGTGTTGCACTTCACAATGACAAGAATAGTCACTTTCACTTTCACATGCCAAAGTGAAGGTTTTACAGGGTTTTCCGCAGGGTGGCATGGTGGTCTCCCTGGGTTTCCTCTGGGAGCCCTGGTTTCCTCTCACCGTGCAAAGACATGCGCATCAGATGGATTGGAGATGCTAATTTGCTCCCTAGGTGTGTGTGTGTGTGTGTGTACCCTGAGATAGACTACAGACCTGTCCAGGGCATTTCCCTGCTTAAACTTTGTGAGAGCTGGGGTGAACTGTAGCAACCCCGGCGCCCCTAATTAGGACAAGCGGCCATGAAAATGAGAGGTTTACACAAAAGCATGCAACGCTAAATACATTGTCAAATGTAGCAGTATTTAATTAGTTCTCTCTAGTTTTGCACTACCTTACGTCGAATTAACTCTCCTTCCTTTCAGTCTTACTCCCAAACAGTGTCCTCCCAACCGCAGATGTCCCCAAGCTCTACCTTTTTAGAAAATCTAACATTCCCTCAAGCAGCGACCCAAACACACCTCAGTTGCCCACACATTCCTTCTTAATGAACAACTAAAACAGGCTAAAGAAGAGATAAGATAAATATGATTCACTTTCATAAAAAAGGAAAAGTCAATATTCAGATATTCATAAAGTTTCCCAAAATGTAAAAGTGATTAAAAGTGAGAATGAGACTTCCAACAAATGAATAAACCTGGTAGACCAGCTAAGCTGTAGAGCACTTAAAGATTTCATTATCTTTTGAAGAAGAGGAGAAAATCATGATCAACAATCCATGTATTTCTGTCCTACCAGTAAATTAACCACTGGGGGTCTGAAAGGATGAGGATCCGTTCTAGAAGTATTTACCAGGAAATTCAGATAAATAACATCTGAAAATCTTCGTCTTCTTCTTTCGGCTGCTCCCATTTAAGCTTTGCCACAGCAGATCATCCGTAAATCACTTCTGAAAAAGACATTTGAAGTGCAAAGAAAAGTTTATAGATAGAGTTTTGAGACTGGAATTACTTGGTTCACGACAATTAGCCAAAATCTGGGACTGAACTTTGAACCTTAACAAGAAGAATGGAAACATTTCTCTGCAGTTTTCATTATTAAATCGTAAAGCAAATTATCTAAACAGAATGGAAGCCATGATTTAGGCTAAAAGTGGACTCATGGCATACTGAAAAAAGTCTGTAAAAAATAGGTTTTATGCTTTTATTTATTTCTTTATTGTCTTTTTTATTCTTTGTGCTTTTTTCTCATTTTGTCTATAATTCAACCAATGGTGGGGGGCGCTGTTAATTTTACACGTTCATGTACGCCATCTGGGTTTTGCTGGTATACTGAAGAAATTCATTTCGGTGAAATACTGCATAAATAACTTCTTTTGGACACAATCAGCTCATGAACAGGGTTATTTTGAAACACGTTTAAAGGAGAAGAACAGGGATAAGAGTGAAATCAAAGGAAGTAAATTGCTCACTGCATAGACAGAAACCGGTTCACTACCAGGATAAAACACCAGGGCGAATGGAACAGCATGGCTTGGAAGAAATTTCCTGTTGTCTAATTCCACAGCATCTTTCTCTCCCCTGTTCGGGGCAAAACACATTTATTTCTCCCTACAGGATCTTCCATGGGCAAAATGCCAATATCGCTAGTGTGAGAGTTTGAGTTTGAAAGTGTGTGTGCGTGTGTGTGTGTGTGTGTGTGTGTGTGTGTGTGTGTGTGTGTGTGTGTGTGTGTGTGTGTGTGTGTGTGTAAGAAACAGTCCCAGATTAAGACCACACAGTGCCCTGAGGCTATGGCAGGTCCAAGGCCCCCCTTCATAGTATCACCAAATATTTTTAAGCACATTGGTACCACACTGTCAGCTACCACACACACATTAAGAAGCCTACAGAGATGAGCTTGTATAGGCAGACACACTGAGATAGTAGATTTAGACACACACTAGAAAAACACTAAATATACACACAATTTCTGTTTCCTGAATTCCAAAGTAATAAATAACCAAGTATTTTTTTTAACATTTAGTTCAAGAATCTATAGATGGCAGACTGGGGTCGGTCTCCTGCATTGACATTAGAGAGCAGACTGGTAAACATTCATAATGGGATTGTTAATGATGGCAAAGGGTGATGATCTCAGTAATAATTGTCAACAACACATATAAGTAATCATAATAGATTGTGTTCAATGTATTTTTAATAATTTATTTTATAGTCTTTGTGGTGGCCTAGTGGTTAGGGTGTTGGCCACAGGACTGGAAGGTTGTGAGTTCAAACCCCTTGTCGGTAGGTTGCCATGAGGTACCCTTGAGCAAGGTAGATAAAAGCAAGTCAGCATTGTTGCTCCTGTAGATTAGTTAATAAGCTTGGTCTATGTTTAAACTTGAATACAGTCCCATTATCAAACTGCGAGGCGCCATCACCTAGACCATTTAGTTTGGAGATAAAGTCACTTTTTTGATTTAGATGATAAAATTCATCCCTGCCATGCTTTTCCATTAGTTTGTTCCTATACTATTTAAAGTTAGGAACCGCACGAATACTTCCAGTTGTCAAAAAATCCTACAAAATGATTTCTCCTCTCTCTCTCCAGCCAACCAGCAAGGACCTGGGGCTTCGGGCTTAACTAACCCATATTCTCTCGATCTATCCTAGTAGACGAAAGAGAGAGTCTGTGTGCGTCTTTATGAAAGTCCACTGGTGTATTTTCTGCTCTTGCACAGATTGGGGTTTGAGAGTGATTTTTTCCTGGCTAGGGATCTGACCCTCAGAGTGAACTGAAGCTTAAAAGAGATCACAAAATTTACCCAGCAAACCATGACAGAGCAAATGACCTAAAAATGCCCTTTTCATTTGTAACAGACACCACACACACACAGACACACACACACACACACACACACACACACAGACACTTACAAACACATGTTTTCTTCTCTTTATGGGGGTTTTCATGCTCTTTAGTTTAAATGTGTTTGAATTAGGCTTCACCTAAACCCCTCTAATTGTAGACTCAGTAATCAAGATCAGAATTGGTCTGTTTCTAATGAAGGCTGGTGGAGGAAAAAAAAAATGAGTATATGCTAGAGAATACTTCCCAATAGTTTAACACACACACACACATACACACACACACAGACACACACACGCATGTGCGTGCACAAAAACATGTGCTCCATACATGTTGTGTTAAGGTAAAATCTGTTGTCTCGGTCACTTTGCTAAAAGAGATGTGGCTGTCCAGTGACCTCTCAGTGAGATCACTGAGCAATGGGGGTACAGAAACAGACTGCCTTATCATCTACTTCATGAAGCAGAAGAGGCTTAACACACACACACACACACACACACACACACACACACACACACACATACACACACACCAGAACAAACATAGTGCTCGATCCATAGAATTTGGTTACATACGATCTGCTCTTGCTAAGACCTGATCTTGTTTAAAACACCACTCAACATCATATCTTAAACTCACAAACGGACTTTGATTGTAAAAAATAAAAGACATGATTCATTTCAAATGTATTTCTTATGTGTGAATAATCATGATATCAGGTTTGATTAGGATCTCAATAAATTGGGTGTAATTTATTTCAATGTGTAATTGAGGGTTTTAAGAATAAGCATGATCTTCACCCTAAATAAGAAAAATTAGGATATTCATTGCTCCATTTTCAGGCAATTATTCCCAGTTGTTGGTATCCAGCTCCACCCAGTAGCAAGGAGTCCCCCAGTCAAACGCTACAAACACAGGGTGGGTGAAGGCTAGAATGGTCTTTCTACGGGTCACACAAAGTGTAACCACATTTTTCCAAGCTGCTTTTAACAAAACTGCATTTTGCGTTTGGAGCAGAATGGCACAAGATCTGTCGATCAGCTAACAGACCCCCATGTTAGCTAGCACTGAGCAATGGGAGGAGAAGGTGGGCCATCCTTCCCACCCAGACAGAGTGAGGTTAATTATGCTCTCTTGGACTACCAGCCACAGATGGCTGTTGCGTTGCTTGTGATCTCTCAAAAAATAGGCCAACGCCTAGACAGCTGTACTATTAGGAAGTTGGCTTCAAATATTTATTGATTTTGTATTTCTAACATTGAAACTACACATCGAGAATGATGCAAATGCACAATCTAGATATCATATGCAAAAAAAAAGCAAAGACCCTGTTAATAAAATGAAAAATTATTTATTTCACTGCCATAAATGTGTTTCTGCTGATTTTGATTATTTCAAGGATTCTTACTAAGTAAATTTTTATAACAGCATCGGTGTGTTTACCAATGCTTAATATAGGCATTTATGTCTTATTTTCAAGATTCTTATTTTTTCAACTGTTGTTTTGTTTTTTTTGCTGCTAGCTATCTATGGTTGAAGTATACTCTCACTGACTCACTTGGAAAACCACGTAGACATGGGGAGAACATGTCCACTCCACAAAGAAAGGACTCAGAACTTCCCAGGACCTTCTCGCTGAGAGGCGACAGTGCTACCCACTGTGCCACCATGCCGACCTTGAAGCACTAGCTAATTCAGTATGGCAGATAGTCAAAAAATTGCTCACATTTGTACTCTTATGAAATATACTGTCATTATAGAGGTCAGATACAACCAACATGATTAAGACAACCTTGGTGAAGTCTGGTGGAAGCAAATGAACAAAAAAGCACAAATGTGTTTATGTTCAGTCCGTTAATGCAGAATGCCAAAACGCAACAATAAAGACTTTTAGTCAAGACAGTTGTGGAAAAACTGTTATTTCCAACATTATATCAAAATGGTGTAGCCTTAATGTGGCTGTAATGTGTGGAAGAAAGGCAGGGGTAATAGAGATGGACTCAGACTGAAATTGGCTGTAGTATATGCTTTATAGGTCTTATTACTGTAAGACATGATTATTGCACTTTTCAATCCCAATTTACGACCACAGAGCTCAGTTTTCCCTGCTTTAACACACCCGATTCAACTCGATAATTAAGTGGGAAACATTAAGCTGTGCAGTGCTGCTGCCCTCCAGGGCTGGAAATAAAAAAATAACCTGGTTTCAGTCTTTACTGGGATTTATCAAGATTTACTTTACCACAGGACTTGTTAAAGCAGTAAAAATAGTGCAGGCCTTCATTTGAATGTGTCTAATATATTTTCTGGACCAGCAGTTTGCCAGTTTTCTTACTCCCAGGTCTATTATGAAGATATTCACAATAACTTATGTATATATGTATGGAAGCGTTGGTAGTATATATGGTGAGCATAGCTGCCTCCCAAGCAGTTGACCGGGGTTCGATTCCCAGCCAACACAAAGGTTCGGTACGTTGGTGTCCTAGGGAGTTGCCCTGGATCTGAAGATTGTGGTTTTGATTCCCTCCCCAAGAGGTTACTCTGAGATACCCTTAAGCTAGGTACCATCCCCGTCACTGCTCCCCAAGCACTTTTAATAGCTGCCCCCTGCTGCACGTGTGTATGGGTGAAACGCAGAGGCTGAATTTTGTGTATATATACAGTACTGTGCAAAAGTTTTAGGCAGGTGTGGAAAAAATGCTGTAAACAAAGAATGCTTTCAGAAATATAAATAATGATTGTTTTGCCTTCAAACCAGCATCAGTTCTTCTGGCCCCACAGAGCCCTGATCTCAACATCATCCAGTGTGTCTGGATTACATGAAGAGACAGAAGGATGTGAGGAAGCCTACATCCACAGAAGATCTGTGGTTAGTTCAGGTGCTGATGATCATCAATGTCACACGGAGATTGAAGCACAGTCATGTTTGGAACGACCTACCAGCCGAGTTCCTTCAGAAACTGTGTGCAAGTGTACCTAGAAGAACTGATGCTGTTTTGAAGGCAAAGGGTGGACACAGCAAATACTGATTTGATTTAGATTTCTCTTTTGTTCATTCACTGCATTTTGTTGATTGATGAAAATATATGATTAACACTTCCATTTCTGAAAGCATTCTTTGTTTACAGCATTTTTTCACACCTGCCTAAAACTTTTGCACAGTACTATATATATATATATATATATATATATATATATATATATATCCCAGACACACTGGATGATGTTGAGATCAGGGCTCTGTGGGGCCAGAAGAACTGATGCTGGTTTGAAGGCAAAAGGTAGAAACACCAAATATTGATCTGATTTAGATTTTTCTTTTGTTCACTCACTTTGCATTTTGTAAATTGCAAAAATAAACAATCATTATTTATATTTATAAAAGTATTCTTTGTTTACAGCATTTTTTCCACACCTTTAGGAAAGAAATGAAAGATAAAAAGGAGAGGAAAGCACTTCTGATCAATGTAGTTAACCAAGAACTAAGTTCAGGTGTCGCATTGCTATGTTACAAAATGTCCTGCAACAATGTCATACTGAATAGTTTCAGTGTGTGTGTGTGTGTGTGTGTGTGTGTGTGTGTGTGTGTGTGTGTGTGTGTGTGTGTGTGTGTGTGTGTGTGAAAGAGGACAGTGCTGTGTTTTAATGATCAAACTAGTTCTAATGCAGTTGATAATGCATGAATATAGACAGGACACTGTCTGTGTGAGCGTGTGTCTAAATCAGAAGAGTTTAATGGCCTGCTCTCCCTGCCTCCCCCTCTGGCTCAGCTGTGAGGCGAGACACACACACTTTACAGTCCCTTGTCGCCCTCTGAAAATTGATGCGGCTCTTTAAACGGCTGCCTCTAATTTGTGTTAATGCCTCCAGCCCGGTCCCGGCGCGACACGTAGCCAGGGACTTTACGCCCCCAACAACAAGGAATGGGAAAAAAAAAAAAGGTCAGCTCCTGTTTTATCCCGCGGAAAAGACGCCGATCAATGACACCTAATGTTCTTGCCTCGTAACTTTGTTGTTGCGGCTGGTTAGAAAATCAAAACCGTATTTATGAGCGCCATTTTCCTCCGGCCAGGCTTGAAAGGGGACGGCCTTCGCTTGGAGAGATGAAAAAGCACATCCTTTGGCCCCTGAGTTTTCTATCATTTAAATTGGCATCTTTCCTTTCCCTCCTTTCCTGCTGCTTTCAAAGCCCAGGCCATTTCTGCAGCATTTAAAGCTGAACGCTAATTTGGCTAAATGTGGCCACCTGATCGGGCCTTAGCAAAGGTTGCATGCAGGAATCAAAGCCCACGGCTCTGCAGAAAAGCTGGTTATGGATTATGAAACAATATGTCTGGGAGATAATTAGGCTGGGGATGAAAAGACATGAACGCTGGAAATATTGTAAAAGACATAAACTTAGTTGGACTCCTGTGTAAAAGTCAGGGGAGAAAAATGGCCAATTACTCCAGTCCATACAACGCAGAACATTGTGGGCTTTTCAGAGTTTCACAGTATAACAGTAGTGCTCGAAGAGGTTATAACTCTTTTAGAATGATAACTTAATCCACCAATTTACAGTCTTACCCCTCAATCATCAACATGTTTCTTTACTTTTGCACTAGAGCTAATGTGTCAGTAAAGCTAAGTATTCTAAGCAGAATCTAAGTAGATTAAAAGTGAACAAAACTCAGGATTAAATTTGTTTTCTACTACTGTTTGTTGCGATGTCACCCACCTTTGTTTCATATTCATACATAATAGCATTTCATATAAGGGTGAACATAAGGCAGCATTGATGCAGTGGTGGCCTTGTGGTTAGGAACTAGGCCCTATGATCAGACCCATGACAAATCTCATGGGTTTAAACCTTTATCAGTAGATTAACCTGATGTGCCCTTGAGCAAGGAACCATCCCCCAACACTGCTCCCAGGTGCTGGTGATGCATGTGTGTGGGGTGTATGCGTGCACATGGAATTTCATTAAATAAACTCATTTAACTTTTACATGAGCTTGCTTTACACGTTAGCTACATCACACGCATCACAGCAAAATAGACACCAAGCCAATCTTGACGGGCTTCTCTGAGCTGGGTGAGTACAAATTAGATTTTGCCCAAATCTACCACTTTTCTTACGACACCAGATCAAAACCGGATCATGTCGATGCAAACAAAATGACTGGGAGCAAAGGTAGAGGCCTAGCTTGACAATAAAGACATGATGGGCAGAGAAGGAGAGAGTGAGCATATTTATCTTCTCAATGTAGGATCATTACATTCAGTAGCATCAATCCAGCATCTGACTTTGATTCATGGCTACATCAGCACCATCACAATTACCTCCCTTTGTGCACACACGTGCACCCACACACACATACACACACACACACACACACACACACACACTGTATGATGGATAGGATTAGGCAGAAGCCTGCAGGCTGATTTTGATAGGAGACAGATCCGTGGAGGCGTGGTGTGTATGCGTGTGTTACTGTGTGTGCATTCCATTCCTGAGCTGCTCTGTGCTTGACTACCATAAGCCTGACAGGCATAACTGCCAGCAAGACAAGTGACAACCACACACATCTCTTTCACACCCTTTGAAATGTACAGTATGCACACATATCCACACACACACAAGCATACATGGCCTAATCTCTCTAGGTTGGAGTTTTTCCATTTTAGTGCTGGTGTTGACAGGAAATGATTTTGGAATAAATTTTGAACTACAGTATTCTCTTAAAATACAGCTGTATTTTTTTATTTTGTTTTTATTTGTTTTTCTATAGTCATAGCCATTGAGTCCTATGGTTTCGTTTGACAGGGGCAGCGGTGGCCTAGAAGTTCAGAATCAGAAGGTCATGGGTTCAAAATCAAGACCAGTAGCTTGCCCTGAGGTACCCTTGAGCAAGGTACCGCCCCCATCACTGCTAAATAGCTGCCCCTGCTGCACGTGTGTGTGGGTGAAATGCAGAAGAAGCATTTTGTTGTGTCTTACCGTGTGCTGTGCTCTTTCACAATGACAATTAGTCGCTTCACATTGGATTTGGATTGGATATTAACTCTGTAGATACACCTGGCTCGTTCGTCCCACAGACTTTCTTTGAAATTCAATACAGTCTTTTTTTGGATATAAAAAAGTAAGCTGCCTGAATTTTTGTTGGAGTGGAATGTTGTAATTCTACAAATTTGAATTAGGTTGTTAGTCAACATTACATGATGCACCTTATACATGGCTTGTGTACATTGCGCTTCAAGTTCACAAATGGAAACAACATAATACGATAGGATATTTAAAAATAGATCGCCTATCGTGATACAAAGTGTGTTTTGATGTACTGATAAATTAAAGTAATAAAAAAAATTAATTAACTAAATGAAATAAAGTTATTTCTGGCTGGCTCCATTTTTCTGGATTTGTTTGTTTGCCCAAACAGCTGCCCGTTGATTTGGGCTGAAACAAGCTCTTAATGTCCTGGAATGTTTAGAGGGAATGGTTGCTGCGCTGATCAAGGACAGGTGATAATGTTCTCAAATGGGGGTTTCTAGACATCTGCTTAAACAAATACGTCTGACTGAAACCATGAAAATGATTGACCTGTACTTGTAGATGGGTCTAATCCAATATAATATCAGGATTCTGAATATCTCAGTGCAGGCACGGCTACAGAGCAGCTCTTGGATGACATCATTACATTTTACAAGCAACTTTAGAGTGATGGGGATGGAAGTTAATAAGCTCTGGAAACTGATACCCTGTCATTTTATTATGATTAATTCATTATGAATCATAAATGCAACTCTTGCACAATAATATTCGTAATATGTAGTCTTATGTGGGCACAACGTAAAATATACAATTTCTGAAAACTCTTTAACGCCTGTATCAGAGGCCTTTAAAAACAACATCTGAAAGTATTTTTTTGTGTTTCAAAGCTGAGACAATGTATCATCATGTGTACATGTAACAAGTAATAAGCAAATAATAAATAATGTCACTGTGCAAAAGATGCACTGCCTGGTAAAAAAAAAAAAAAAGTCACACACTATAACATGTTGTTGGACCACCTTTAGATTTGATTACGACATGGATTTGCCATGGCATCGTTCTAATAAGCAAAGGAATTGTCACATTTATTTCCATTTAGAATTGCATTAAATTCACTAGGATCCCATGTTGATGATGGGTACATCTTTTGCTATTTTCCTTGCTTGATCCACACCAGTAAGGTAGCCGTTCTGAAACGGCGTGACATATTTTCCACAGGATATGTCTTGCAACATGGTTGTTAAAGAAATGAGAAGTTACTCACTACATCAGTTAAGAGTAAATAACATATTGCCAGCTGTAACGTGTTAATCACTGTATTTGGAACAGTAAAGGCATGCATTCACACTGATGCCATGCACACATATGGTGCAGCTCAAGTCTGGAGATGGAGATCAGAGTTTGTTGATTTTGGAACAGAAATGGAAGTACAAAATCATTAAAAAAAACATTGATTCAATTTGATGCCTTAAATCATTTCCTAATGTATAGCAGTGTCTGCAGTTTCCACCTGTTGTGTGAGTTGGAAAAAGGTATAGAAGACAAAAGAACTCTTCCGTATCAATTAAGTTCCATCAGTCCACCAAGCTTACAGCATCAATAAGCAAAGGTCATTCAAAACGGAAAGCACACTCTTCCCATCTCTTTGCAGCTGTCTCAGGTTTGGACGGCCGGTTTAATCAGTGCTAAATCAATGCTCCTCTCCTTCTCCAGCTGTGAGCCGAAGGCAGCAGTTCATTAAACACTTCTCCTTCTGCTCGGAGCTGGGATATTGCGTTAGGCAATAAAATTCCCACGTTGTTTACAGCAATGCCAGCAAAGCTACGCTCCCACTATATGAAAGCAAATTTTTACGCTGCCATTTCCAATAAGACAAAGAGATATGTTTTATTTTTTCTCTCCCTTTGTGCTGAAGCATAATTATTTTCTTCTGTGTTGCAATCTAAACTTGCAGACGGAGCCGACTATTGCTTCTTGTGCTCCGAGGGGGCCTCCTCAGCGATTGTCTTTGAAATTGGATTACGATAACCTGTCGCTCGTTTTTAATTCAAAAAGGTATTAGCGGCGGAAATGACAAGCACAATGAAGTATTTTGAAAGGAAATATTCCCGAAGATACATTTAATGTGTGTTTCATTATGCATGTTTTTTGTGTATGTCGTTGTTGTCTTGTTTTTCTTTTTTTCTTTTTTTATATGCATCATGCTGTGGTGGATGCGGCTGTGCTGAAAGCTCTCCAGAAGGCATGTAATTTCGGCAGATCTTTGACATATCCTTTAAATCTCCATTAAGCAGAGTGAGAGCACCACTCCTTTTCACCCTCAATCTCTTTCTCTCTCACTGCCTATTAAACACGGCAGTGCCCTATAACGCTCTGTCTATCCTACAGTAATAAGCCCTGCCCAAAGGGACTGTGTGTGTATAAGTGTGTGTGTGTGCGTGTGCGTGTGTGCACGTGTGTGTGTGTGAGGCCTAACACCTCTAATCGAGCAGTTGATATCTGTTACATTAAAAGCTTTTCCAAATGCATCTCGTTTAGCTGAGCTTCTTCTACTGATTCAGAAGCAAATACTGTACAGTTTGAATTCTTGCTTTTTGACACATAACTTTAGAACTTTCTAAACAAAGCTATAGGCAGTCAACTGATCATCCTCAACACTGGCTGCTGTTCACTCTGTTTAGTTTCAGTCAAGCTTTATTTTCTCTATTGTACATTTTATTATCTAAAAGAAAATTCCATCAATTTCACATAATGCAAATAATGAAATGTCCAAAATGTAAATATAAAAAAAAAAATCTGAGTAGTTTCATGTAAAATCTCATCACTCCCTAGTGGTTAGAGACTAGGCCCCAGGATTGGAGGGTCATGCATTTTAATCCCAGATCAATAGCTTACACTGAGGTTTCCTTGAGCAAAGTACTGTCCCCAGCACTGCTCCCTGGGTGCTGGATATGGCTGCCCCCTGCTGTACAGTGTGTGTGGTTTAAATGAATGCATTTTGTTGTGGTTCATTGTGTGCTGCGCTGCATTTCGCAATCATAAATAGTAACTTTCACTTATTAACTCAGATCAGTAACAGTGATAGGAACCAGACGTTAATGCTCCTAAAGACTGCACCACTTAAATTTGCGTTAACGGGGCAGTGATTAGGGAGTTGGCCCCAGGATTGGAAGATCGTGGGTTCAAATCCCTTACCAGTAGGTTTCCCTGAGGTACCCTTGAGCAAGGTACCATCCCCATCCTGGGTGCTAGTGATTAGGGCGTTGGCCACATGATCGGAGGATCGGGGGTTCGAACCCCTTCCCAATAGGTTACCCTGAGGTACCCTTGAGCAAGGTGCTGTCCCTGACCCGCTCCTCCCTGCGATGGGCTGGCGACCTGTCCAGGGTGCGTCCCCCGTCCTCACCCTGTGTGCGCTGGGTTGGACACCAGCGCGACCCCATTTGGGACAAGCGGCAGAAAATGGATGGATGTAAGGGTTAAATGTGGAGGTGTAATTTTGTTGGGGTTCACTGTGTGCTAAAATGCTAAATAAAACCCATAAATAATCATCATCACTACATAAAAGTCATGGATTTTGGAAATGTATTAAAGGCAGATATATTTGCAATGCATAATGAGTCACTAGGTTTTGGTTTTAAGGATTTGGTTTAAAGGATTTCATTTCAAACAGAATATACGGTGGAGTTCAGCATTAAGGGTTTTATCACTGTATTTTAAGAAATGTATTAAGAGCTTGTTTTTATTTTTAAAAGGTCAAATGTTTTATTGACCTGTCTAGTGGTTTTCACCGTAAGAGAACTGGGATCAGGTTCCAGCCTGCTTGTGATCTTAGGATAAGCGGCTCACATAATTTTTGTATACATTCTGTATACATTCGACTTTATTCATGTTGACCTCTATTAGCACATAACAGGAGGCCTGTAATGATCACATTATTAGGAGTTCTAATGCATATAATTCCTTGTTTGTTTCCTTGTTGGTTCTGAGACTGGACTTTTATTAACTGAACACAGTAAAACATGAAAACAAGTGCATGAGAATGACTGACGCTCTGCTCTGACTCATAGGGTCTTAAAAAGCCAGCCCCCAATGAAGCACACCTGGGCCCTCATGAGCCCAGGTGTGCTCAGTCAGAGCAGACCGCCATTTTTACAGACCTTGACTACAAAATGAGTGTGCTATGCCAAAAGCCAAACCTATTTAAGCCTAGATATTGCTCTAATGAAAAAATGACCATTATAAGACCATACACTGAAGAATATGTATTCTATTTTTCTTTGTTTTTCACCCTATAAATGAGAAAATCACAAACAACTGCCTCACAAATAACCATTGGTTTCACTTTGTTTTAATACTGCTTTTGAAAGAGTATCACTAACACCACCTCCACCTACAAAACATCACAAATACCACCTCCACCTACAAAACATCACTAACACCACCTCCTCCTACACAGCATCACTAACACCACCTCCACCTACAAAACATCACTAACACCACCTTCTCCTACACAGCATCACTAACACCACCTCCACCTTCAAAACATCACCAACACCACCTTCTCCTACACAGCATCACTAACACCACCTTCTCCTACACAGCATCACTAACACCACCTCCACCTACAAAACATCACTAACACCACCTCCTCCTACAAAACATCACTAACACCACCTCCTCCTACAAAACATCACCAACACCACCTTCTCCTACACAGCATCACTAACACCACCTCCACCTTCAAAACATCACTAACACCACCTTCTCCTACACAGCATCACTAACACCACCTCCACCTACAAAACATCACTAACACCACCTTCTCCTACACAGCATCACTAACACCACCTCCACCTTCAAAACATCACCAACACCACCTCCACCTACAAAACATCACCAACACCACCTTCTCCTACACAGCATCACAAACACCACCTCCACCTTCAAAACATCACTAACGCCACCTCCTCCTACAAAACATCACTAACGCCACCTCCTCCTACAAAACATCACCAACACCAGCTCCACCTACAAAACATCACTAACATCATTGGGCAGCGGTGGCTTAGTGGTTAGGGAGTTGGCCACAGGATTGGAAGATTGTGGGTTCAAACTCCTTACCGGTTGGTATCCGTCACTGCTCCCTGAGTGCTTCCATAGCTGCTCACTGTTGCATGGGTTAAATGCAGAAGTCCAATTTTGTTGTGGTTCACGCTGTGCTGTGCTGTGACCTCACAATGACGAGAACAGTCATGTTCACTTTCACTTAACACCACCTCCACCTACAAAACATCACTAACACCACCTCCACCTACAAAACATCACTAACACCATCACTCAAAAAATATCACTAACACCACCTCCACCTACCAAAACATCACTGACACCATCGTTCTAAAAAACATCACTAACACCATCACTCAAGAAAATATCACTAACACCACCTCCACCTACCAAAACATCACTGACAACATCGTTCTAAAAAACATCACTAACACCTATCACTCTAAAAAATACTACTAACACCACCTACTCCTACAAAACATCATTAACACCAACATTACTCTACAAAACATCACTAATACTAACACCACCTCTTCCTACACTAACACCAATTCTTCAGTGGCTACAGACTGAGCACATCAGTGTTCTTTAAGCAGTGTTCAAACCCTTCAGTGTAAAGGCAGAGTGATACGAGTGTAAACAGACTGAGTGAAGAGCAGTAAAGTAAAACTCAGCAGCTCTTTGATTTCCTGCTTCTGCCCTCATTGCTGCCATTCAGAGTTTACAAGTCAAGCATGTAAATCCACTACACACACTTTCAACTGAGTTTGATTTGCAGTTCTGAGAGTTCCAAACGAGGTCAAACACATCCCTCTTTCTCTCTGTCACAGACACACACACACACACACACACACACACACACACGCACACATGCACACACACGCACATTCATTGAGGTTCCATCACATATATACATATATATATAACTAGTGGTTTTGCAGTGCTCCCTGCGATGGGCTGGCGACCTGTCCAGGGTGCGTCCCCCGTCCTCGCCCTGTGTGCGCTGGGTTGGACGCCAGCACTCCCCCGCGACCCCGTTTGGGACAAGCGGCAGATAATGGATGGATGGATGGTTTTGCAGTGTTGCAGTAAAACTGTTTATTGTGTGTGTGTGTGTGTGTGTGTGTGTGTGTGTGTGTGTGTGTGTGTGTGTGTGTGTGTGTGTGTGTGTGTGTGTGTGTGGTGTGTGTGTGTGTGTGTGATTGAGTGTGTGTGTGTTTGTAGGAGTCGTTGTACTGTATTATCATTCTCTCTCTTCTTCTTTTCTGTATTCTTAGCTACTTAGATTTGTTCCTCCTTGTCTTTTCTTTATTTCCTCCCTTGTTTCTTTTCTTTTCTCTACACTTGGGGAGATGTATATTTATTTTGTCATTTTGAGTCAAATCAGGGTAAATATCACTGAGCAGCATTTCAGGTCACTGACCTTTGGCTGCAGGTTCAGATTCAAAACACACACAAAAGTTCTCTCTCTCTCTCTCTCTCTCTCTCTCTCTCCTCAAATTGTGCCATTAAAGTGCTTGGCTGGGAGCATCCGTTTACTCAGCAGAAGAAGAGAGGGAATAAAACCAGGAATGCCCAGAGTGACAGCAGTAAGTGGAGAATGAAAAACATGAAAAAGAAAGAACGTTTGGAACAGCAGCAGGAAAAAGAAAAAAGAAACAGAAAGAACAAACACAGAGATGTAGACAAAAAGAACAACACTGACTTCAGTATATATATATATGTTTGTATGTGTATATATATATATATATATATATATATATATATATATATATACACACATATATATATATATATATATATATATATATATATATATATATATATACACACTATATATATATATATATATCTGTCTCTTCTGTGAGCGATGGTTCAGAAGTTGCCATTCTTTCTATGTCCTCCCCCTCGGTATGTGTTTGATGTGTGTGTCAGTAGCTTTCTGTTCCTCTGTCTATAATTTAGTCACCCTCAGCTTTGAACTTATCGCACTAAAGCTCCACTTTTTACCAACACAGACAAAACACATCAAGAGACTGAGAGAGAAAAAGTTATCTATCTCTGTGCCAACTTGATGTCAGAGTGTGAACTTCTGGTCAGCATAACCAAAACTTTTTTTCTCTCTGTATATTATAACTCTAAAAACATTATATTCATGTTTTCTTTTTCTTACTATCTAAAAAAAAGTGTTTATAAGTCAGTTCAAAATGTTTTCAACAGAAGGCTGATACTAGTTTTGAAGCATGTAAATAAATGCTCTTATAAAACAGAGCTGCATTTTCTTAAACACTCTTAAATAGATTACAGATAATGAGTCAGCAATTCCCCTCCTTGAACCGCCACCTTATCGTGGTGGAGGGGTTTGCGTGTCCCAATGATCCTGGGAGCTATGTTGTCGAGCTTTATGCCCCTGGTGAAACACCAAGGCAAACAGGTCCTAAGTGAGGGAAGAGACAAAGAGCGGTTCAGAGGACCTCTTATGATGTATAAAAACTTTGGAAGACGTTCTCCCTCACCCAGACGTGGGTCACCAGGGCCTCCCTCTGGAGCCAGGCCTGGAGGTGTGGGGCCCGGCTGGCAAAGCGCCTGGTGTCGGGCCTTCACCCACGCCCAGAGGCCCGGCAGACACGAAGAGAGGCAACGTGGGTCCCCCCCCCTTCCCATGGAGTTCCACCTGTAGGAGGGAGCCAAAGGTGAGTCTTTTGTTGGGAGCTAGGCGGTGGCAGCAGGGCCTTAGCGGTCCTGATCCTCGGCTGCAGCGCTGGCTCTAGGGACATGGGCGTCACCTCTGGTGAGGAAGGAGCCTGAGCTAGTGCGAGTTGAGCAGTTCCAGCTAGATATGGTTGGACTCACATAAACGCACAACTTGAACTCTGGAACCAGTCTCCTTGAAGGGGGCTGGACTCTTTTCCACTCTGGAGATTTACCGGTGGCGCTGAGCAGGTGTGCAGGCATACTGACCTTACGGCTTGGCGCCGGTACATTGGGGTTTTACCCCAGTAGATGAGAGGGTGGCCCGGCCCCCTCCGCGTGTCGAGGGCGGGTCGCCCAGGTGTTGTCTGCGGCATGCGCTGAAACGCATTGGACTACCCACCCTTTCTGGGGTCTCTGGAGCGCTGAGCGTCCCTCTGGTGACTCATCGTTCTGCTAGAGACTTCAATGCTCCGCGTGAGTAATGACAGTGACACCTGGAAGGCGTAGTGGGAGAATGCCCCACCGATCTGAACCAGGCGGTGTTTGTTAATGGACTTTTGTGCTCAAATCCGCAGTTGTCCACCGCGAACACCATGTTCAGAGCATAGGATGTCCACATGTGCACCTGGCACCAGGACACCCCTGGAGCCTGATTGTGTCGACTTTGTGGTCGTGTCGCATGGACTTGCGGCCATGTCTTGGACACTTCGGGTAAAGAGGCGGAGGCTGTCGGCGACCATCACCTGGTGGTGAGTTGGCTTTGTTGGTGAGGGAGGATGATCCAGACCTGGTGAGCCCAGGCATCGTGGTCTGCTGGAACGTCTGGCAGAGTCCTGTCGAGACAGCTTCAGCTCCCACCTCCGTAGAAGCTTTAACCACGTCCCGGGAGGTGGGGACATTAGTCTGAATGGACTATGTTCCGCCTCCATTGTCAATGACTGACTGGGCTGTGGCCGGGGTGGTGGGTGCCTGTCGCGATGGCAACCCTAGAACCGTTGGTGGACACCGGTGGTGAGGAGCATGCCATCAATGAAGAGAGAGTCCTACCGGGCCTTTTGGCCAGTGGGGCTCAGGCAGCTGATGAGCCACGACAGGCCAAGCGGAATGCGGCTCTGGTGGTTGCTGAGAACTAGCTTCGGGCATGGGGAGGGGAGTTTGGAGGCCATGGAGAGAAGGACTTCCAGGCGGCCCCGAGGAAATTCTGGTCCACCCATCCGAAGCGTCTCAGGAGGAAAGCAGTGCCGCGGTCAACACGCAGGTGTATGAGTAGGACTGGTGCGCTGCTGACCTCGACAAGATGTTGTGGGTCGATTCAAATTGCCGAAAGACCTCCTTAATTCCCATAACATGCCTTCCGAGGAGGAAGCGAGAGCCCCTCAGGAACATGAGGTGAGCTCTTCCATCTCTGAGGTCGAGGTTGCCAAAGTGTTCAAAAAGCTCCTTGGTGGCAGGGCTCCGGGGTGGATGAGATCCCCCAGAGTTCCTCAAGCTCTGGCTGGATGTTGTAGGACTGTCATGGCTGATATCTCTGACATGGCGCCCGGGGTGATTGCCTGGATTGAAGCCGGGGTGGTGGTCCTCCTCTTTGAAAAGGGACCGGAGGTGTGTTCAATTATGTCGAGGGATCACACTTCTCAGCCTCCGAGAAAGTCTATTCAGGTCCTGGAAAGGAGGTCCGTCGGATAGTCGAACCTAAGATCCAGGAGGAACAATGTGGTTTCGTCAGGTCGGAACAGTGGACCAGCTCTACACCATAGCAGGGTCTGGAGGGTGCGCTGGGAGTTTGCCAACCAGTTTACATGTGCTGTGGACTTGGAGAAGGCGATGACCGTGTCCTTGGGGGAGGCTTTCTGTGAAGTACTCGAGTAGCAGGGCGGTTCTGTTAAGAAGACTGTCGGTCCCTGTACAACGATGTCAAACTGGTCGCATTGCGGATGTAGATGGGCGGGAGATCGACAGGTGGATCAGGCGCTTCTTACCTGGTGATCGCGGGCTCTGCATCGGTCCGTCATGGTGAAGAAGGAGCTGAGCCAGAAGGCAAAGCTCTCAATTTACCAGTGACTCTACGTTCCCACCCTCACCTGCCCAGGTCGCGAGCTGTGGTAGTGACGAAGAAACGAATCGAGCAGCGGCGAAATGAGTTTCCCTCCGCGAGGTGTCACCAGACTCTCCCTTAGAGATAGGGTGAGAAGCTCAGCCATCCAGGAGGGCTCAAGGCAGAACGCTGCTCCTCCGCATCGAGAGGGAGTCAGATGGGGTGGCTTTCGGGCATCTGATTAGGATGCCCCTGGGCGCCTCACTGGTGAGGTGTTCAGTGCGTCCCGGAAGAGACCCCGAGGAAGACCCAGGACACACTGGAGAGACTATGTCTCTCGGCTGGCCTGGGAATGCCTTGGGATCTGCCCGGAGGAGCTGGAAGAAGTGGCTGGAGAGGAAGTCTGGGCATCCCTGCTGGAGCTGCTGCCCCCGTGACCCGACCTCGGATAAGCGGAAGAAAATGGATGGATGGATGGAGTCAGCAATTCCTTTACATAGACAATGGCATTATTTTATTTTTATTTGATATCTTCTGGTTACTTTGCATACTTAGCTATAGCTAAAACATTTACATATAAGTTTGTACTTTCTAGAAACAATATAACTCTAGCACTATGTACTTCTAATTTAAATTCAGTATAGCAATAGTCATATTGCCATAAAGCCATTGTTCCACACACAAATGTGTGAGTTTGCTTGATGTTAAAAATCGTGTGTTGGAAATCGTGTGTCTGGACATTATCCAGATCTCAGTCAAAGGTCACTGAAGTACTCAGAATACCACCTCAGTGGCAAGTGGCTCAGTGTTTCTGCTGCCAGACTCAGCCTTCATTGAAGACCCACTAATATGTGTATTCATTTCTCAGACATCTGAAAAAATCTTGGATTACCATGACCAGTATGCAGCTTCTAAAGATGCACCATAGAAGTCTGTCTGACTGGATATATACATCCTGGTATATTGCTGCTGATACGGACCAGAAATCTCTACCACTGAGAGTTGTGAAAACAGCTCAAAGATCATCTGCCAAGCTTCACCAACCCAGGACATTTACACCACATGATGTCACAGGAAAGCAGATGGTATAATGAGAGACTGCAGTCATCCTGCTGCAGGGCTGTTCTCCTTCTTCTCCTCTGGCAAGTGACTTCGGACATTAAGATCCTGAACAACAAGATTTTGAGGCAGTTTCTACTACCGCCATTCACTGAGACAAACTTAAAAAAAATAAATAAATAATTGGGCTACATGTGCTTTGTGGACCTGGAAAGAATTGTAACCATCTTCCCCAAGATGTTCAGTGGGAGGTGTTGCAGGAGTACAGGGTGCCAGAATCTCTTCTGAGATCCATTCTGTTCCTGTGTGACTACAGTGGGAGCTGTGTCCACATTTTTGGCACTACGTCAAGCTCATTTTCAGCAGGGGTGGAACTCCTAGGTCTGCCCTTTGTCTCCAGTCCTGCTTGTGACCTTCATGGACAGGATTTCAAGGCACAGCTATGGGTGTTGAAAGTTGTCCAGTATGGTGATCTTAGGGTCAGAACTTTGCTTTTTGTGGATGCTTCGGTTCTATTGGTTCCATCAGGCTGGGACCTCCAACACACAGTCTGCAGAGTGTGAAATGGTAGGGATGGGGATCAGCACCACCAAGTCTGTGGTCATGGTGCTACACCTGAAAATGGTGTTTCATCTCCACTGAGTTAGGAATGAATTTCTGCCTCAAGTGGAGCAGTTCAAGTATCTTGGGGTCCTGCTCATGAGTAAAGATTCTCAGTTTATGTTGATCGTTTATGTATTTCAGATAGCCTGGGAGCACCTCGGGATCCCCAGGAGGAATGAGTGAAAGTGGCTGTGGAAATAAACATTAGAGTGTATTTGTCACTGACACAGCACAGCTAACCACAATTAAATGCTTCCTTGCATTTAACCCATACACACATGTGCAGCAGGGAGGATACCTTGTTCAAGGGTACTTCTGGACAACCCACCACTGGTCAGGGCCACAACCTGGGGCCTCGTCCTTAACCACTTGGCCACCGCTGCCCCGCCTAAGCCAACTACCATGTCAACCAGGTACCAATACAATAAGATATGTTACTGATCATGATATTCAGTCCATCAGAAGCTGAACTAAGTGGTTTATCTATGTATCTATGTATCTATCCATTGAAACCACTGCATTTAACCTACAAAAACTTGCAAAGGTATTCACCCCCTTGGCATTTTTCATGTTTTGTTGCCTCAGAACCTGGAAATAAAATGGATTGTTTGAGAGTTTGCATTTTCATTGCAGAAACCTGCCTACAACTTTTGAAGATGTATTTTTTTACTGTGCCAAACAAGCAACAAATAGGACAAAATAACTGCGCCAACTGTTCACCCCTAAGTCAGTACCTGTAGAAGGCAACCTTTTGTACATCTCTTGTGGGTTTGTTCAATGGTACCATGTTCTTTCCATTTGAAGATGATGCAAGTTTGATAGTGCTCAGAGGATCCTCAAAGGTGGATATTTTTCATAAACCAAGACTGACTAGTACTTTGTCCCAAAAACTTTTTCCCTGACTTGTTTGGAGAGCTTCATGGTGCGATGCCTCTTGCTTAGTGGTGTTGCAGCCTCTGGGGCCTTTCAGAAAAGGTGTGATTATACTGACAGATCATGTGACACTTAGACTGCACACAGCTGGACTTCATTTTGCTAATTATGTGACTTTTGAAGTAATTGATTTTTCATGACTTTTAGGGCTTCATGCTAATTTTCTGTTTTTGCCAGTTTTTGGTTTTCATTATTACAGTATTATTCTTTTTATATATTTTTTCTCATTTCACTTCACCAATTTTGACTATTTTGTGCAGATCCAGCACATGAAATAAGATTAAGAAACATTTGATTACAGGTTGGAATGTGACAAAATAGAAAAAAACTCAATGGGGGTGAATACTTTTGCAAGGCACTGTATACACACACATGCAGCAGTTGGCAGCTATACCTATTGCTCAGGGAGCAATGATGGGAACAGTACCTTGCTCAAAGGTCCCTCAAGGCAACCTACTAGTCCAGGTTTCAAACCCAAAACCTGATCCTGGAGCCTAGTCCAGTTAGCCAATTCATAGAAAATAACTTGGACGGGACTCTCATTATCATTGCAATAGTTACCCAGGCCATCAGGCTATTGGACCAATGACACTGACATCTGCACACACTCTATATACACATTACACACTCACACCGCATAATGCTTAGACTCTTAAACTCTATTGCTATAATCGTTTATACCTTGAGTGTTCAAATCAAGTAGGTGTTTTATTGTCATTTCAACCTTATACACCTTACACAGTGTCATGAAATAACATTCCACCAGGACCATGGTGCAACACAGAAAGATAAGATAAATGTTTTCACTGTAAAATTGCTACTTCACTCACTTTCTTTTGTCATGATGGAACGGAATTTGATCCGATATAGTTTCAATCTTTAATTTATATTTTTATCTTTTTATGTATTCTTCACAAATACACCCAGACACTGACATACCACAGTCAGAGCCTTCACTTTGACACATGCAACAAAGAATGTTTTCAAAAGAAAAAATTGTGCTATGCTTGCAAGATTCCAAAAATAACCTCAGGCTGTCACTGCTGCCAAAGATACTTTAGCTAGTGTAACCACACACCTTTTAATTTTGCAGTGGTTAATATATCTGTGTGTGTGTGTGTGTGTGTTTGTGTGTATATTTCATTTCTTTACAGTTACGGTCTGTTCATACTTTACTTCATTTCACTATCAAGAGTGTAGACACTTCACCACCTCATGAAAGCCTTTTGAACATCCACAAAACTATAATAATCCTTTTATTTATAATCCCACAAATGGGAAATTTGTTCTCTGCATTTCACCCATACGCAGCTGTGGGCTGCTATTAGAAAGCTTTCCCTGGGAGCAGTGATGGGGACGGTACCTTGCTCAAGGGTACCTCAGGGCAACCTGGGAAGGGGTTTGAATCCCGAATCCTCTAATCATGTGGCTGACACCCTAACCACTAGGCCACCACTGCTTTGTGATTATAGACGCGATGAACATGGTGCATGGACATTAATATGAAATGTTGCCCTCCTTTTAAGGTTGTTACAGTCTCCAGTCTACTGGGAATGCTGATTTATCTTTTAAGACTTTACTGTTTGTACAAAACATTCAGTTGGATAACATTCTCCTGGCATATATGGCATATATGGGGCAGCGGTGGCCTAGTGTGGTTATGGGTTGGCCTGCATCGGTGTGGGTTGGATTCCTGATGGTTGCTGGGGCACCCTTGAGCAAGGTACCTTCCCCATCACTACTCCCCGGCACTTGCAATATCTGCCCCCTGCTGCACGGTGCGTGTATGGGTTAAATACAGAGGTCCAATTTTGTTATGTGGTTCATGTGTGCTGTGCCATGACTTCGCAATGACAAGGGTTGTTACTTTCACTTTTTTCACTTTCATATTCAACCTAGGTTCATTCAACATCATCGTTTCAACCTGCCTTCTTCACCTCTCTTCCGCATTCGCCATTACTCTGAACTGTTGATTCCAAGTATTTAAATACTTTTAGCTTTGTCACTTATGCTCCCTTCATTCAAACTTTGTTCTACTCATTTTCACTCTTCTCCTCTCTAGAGCATATCTCCATCCTCAATCTGCTCCCTATACTCACTACAGTTCACAATATTATCTACAAACGTCATAGTTCACAGGAACTGTCTAACCTTGTCCCTTAACCTGTGCATTACCACTACAAACAGGGAGCTCATGCTGATCCTTAATGTAATCCAGCTGTATCATCCATCCTCCTACTGCAGGCCTCACCCTGTCCTCCCCTCACTTCTATATCCTGTACCACTCGGCCTGCCTCTGACTCACAACACCTAGCCTACAATACAACTCCTCTCTAGGCACCCTGTCATATGCCTTCTCCAAGTCCACAAGAGCACAATGCAACTCCTTCTGACCTTCTCTGTACTTCTCCATCAACACCCTCAGTGCAAACATTTCATCTGTTGTGCTCTTTCTCGACATAAAACCATACTGCTGTTCGCTAATATTCACCTCTAGCTGCTTCACTTCCCTCTCTCTTTCGGCCAACATCATGCTGTGGCTGATCAACTTTATCCCTCTGTATTTACTACAGCTTGTGCATCACCCTTATTTCTGAAAACTGGTACCAGTACACTTTGTCTCCACTCCTCTGGCATCCTCTCCCTTTTCAAGATTGTGTTAAACAATCTGGTTAGAAAGCTTTCTGCTGCCATCTCCCCTAAACCACCTCCATTCTTCCACAGGTATGTCATCTGGAACAAGAGGCTTACCATTCTTCATCCTTTACATCGCTACCCTTACTTCCATCTTGCAAATCCACAGCACTTCCTGGTTCACTGTCCTCACATCATCCAATCTTCTTTCTCTCGCATTCCCTTCATTCATCAACCCCTCAAAGTACTCTTTCTATCTCACACTCTGCCCATTTTTCACCCGTCATCCAAAGTTCCTACCCTCACTTCCACTCTCCTACCCTTCCTCCTGTCTCTGGACATACTGTCCTCCTTCTCTTCTTCTGCTCCTTTGACTAACAGAAACCCAACTTCCACCTGTACTGTGTTGAGCCTGGTGGTCGTGCTGGACCTCTTCCAATCTGGCATGGTATCCTGGTATGGAAATCTTCCTGATGTAACGGTCCCGTTTATCCAGCCCAGGACAAGCACATAAAGAAATACTGCCAGCTTACGCATCCTAGTGGCCGGTTAGACTGGGTTAGACTGGGTTAGATGGCCTATTTTTGTTTATGCATCTGTGTAGTGAGTGTAGTGGCTTACCTGAACATTCACATCTGTTTGAAAATGTTCGTAAGCAAAGCATCTTCATTTTAGTTCTAGTCCTTTTTTTAGGTTTATGACTGCGACACTGTGCATTGAAATTGGGCACCCTTTTGGCTTTTGAGGTTAACATTTTGAAACTGTTAAATGTACTAAGTAGTTCCAGAGCTGTTCTTTGATTGTTCAGTACTTAAGCATATTTTTAGCTGATCAGTTTGCTCTGTTTAGAAAATCTACTTTTACTTAGTTGCTATATATCATTTAATTGCAGGGAAAATACAGTTCCTTGACTGACTTCTGCTGATTATATTAAAAATTAAATATGCTTTCTATCATAATTGCAGTTCAAGCAGGTAGAGCAAAGACAGATGGTTAAATTTAAAGGAAACATATTTTGAACCTTTTGACCTTTGACCTCTGCCTTAAAATTTCAAAATCCATTTTTAGCATTAATCATAGCCTGTTATAGACATGTCTTATTAGAGTATCTTCAGTCTGTACATGTTTACAAACCTCTAGGGGTTTACATCAGGCAGCATGACACACACACACACACACACACACACACAGTGAAAGAGAGAGAGAGAGAGAGAGAGAGAGAGAGAGAGAGAGAGATGAAAGCAAAATAAGAGGATCAGAGGAATAGTAAAATGAATATGTTGAAGAGACAAACTCTATAATAGGGTCTCTATGGAGATGTGCAAATATATACACACATACACACACACACACTCACACACACACACACACACACTCACACATAATGAAGAGAGGTTGTTGATTTTTGTTGCGTGTGTGTTCATAATCTGAGGTGTATTACATTGAGATGATCTTGTAAAACTACTGGACTCCACCAAGGAAAACTGGATTTGACACAATGATGGTCAGATCACACACACACACACACACACACACACACACACACACACACACACACACACACACGCAATCTATCAAGCTAAAGGTCAATTTACAGGAACAAGAGCAGGAAATAACCAGCAAAGAAGTGAGATACAGAAAGCATGAGGTAAGAAGAGAAGCAGAGAGAGAGAGAGAGAGAGAGAGAGAGAGAGAGGGAAAGGAGGGAAAGAAGAAAAGAAAACAAGAAAACCATGAAGTCCTTTTAATTTGAAAGAATTAAGGCACAAATAGAGGACAAAAGGATAACAAAAGAAAAAATAAAAAGAATGATAAAATCAAAATTAACATTGTTAATTGTTAACAAAGATAATAAACAAACAGAAAAGACAAAGTAAAAAGATAAGGAGGAGAAAAGGAGCTAAAGACATGGTTTTAAGAAAAGAAAACTAGAAACTAAATAACAATAAGTAAGTTAAAGCAGAAAACTGTTACATTTTTTTATAGCTCCATCTTTTTATTTCGCATGACATATCACCTCTCTTTCCTGCTGCAAAGACTGAGCTCTCTCTCTCTCTCTCTATCTACCTCTCTCTCTCTCTCTCTCTCTCTCTCTCTCTCTTTCTCTCTCTCTCTCTTTCTCTCTGTTACTCTCTCTCGTCTCTTACTCACTAAACCTATGTGTGTGTCAAGGCCAATTTGTCAGCTTCAATAGAAGAGTTTTGATTGTACCAAAGATACTGCTTACAATCCCTGAAAATCACACACACACACACACACACACACACACACACACACACACACACACTTCACACTTTGAAATCAATATGCCTTTCACTGTGCTTGTGAGAGGTGGTGAGAGAAAATAAACAGTGCTCTATTTCATAAAAGGATCAATGACTGAGTGTGATGAATGGAGGAAAGACACACACACACACACACACACACCCAAAACACTTTGTATCCTGTGTGTGAACATATCTACTACAGACAGATAGCCAAGGGGTGAACATGCACACAGTTTGAACTAAACAACCATGACATCCTTTTGTAAGAAAAGCATGTGTGGTGATTGCCTCAGTTCCGCCTCTTACCCGAAACACATTCAATCAGCTTTAACATGTTTGCCTCTTGACTTTTACTTTGGAAAATCAAGGCTAAAGAAGCTCGCAAGTTTTATAAAGCGCATCAATTGTTCCACTAAAGACTGCAGGTCTGAATCACACAGACTGCAGGCCTGAATCACCTCACACTCACCTCAGACTGTGTGTAGTCGTTCGTTTGGAATTTTGATGTGCTTTCTGGCACAGTTTAACATACTGGTATCTGTAAGCATGGGTCAAAGTAAAGATCAGCTTCAGGTGAATATAAGATGATTTTAATGTTTTATCAGAAAAATGTACTTTTTGTTTGATCAAATGTGTTAATGTTTCCTACTGGGGTCCAGTTTTATATCATGCATATTTTCCCAGAGGAAACATGTATTTTTGTACCTATTATTTAATATTGTAAAAGTAGAGCAGTATAATAGAAAGCCAGGAGTCAGGACAGGGTGTGCAGAGTCAGTCCACCTTAAAAACATATACCTGCAGTGGAATATGATGATGTTATTTTGCCTGTTCAAAGATACTAAAGCAAACCCTAGGTGGTACCACTCTAAATGACCCCCCAGTGCCTGTTATTTTCTGAAGTCATCTGCCAGGCATATCTATGCATTCTTTGAGACACAAATACAAAGCGAAAAGAAATATATACAACTTCATGATCAGCTGAGAAAGCACGTGTAATATGGGTGTGCGTTTATTCCTTTGTGTTAACGAATATTATACAGTATAAAGCACCAAAACATGCATTCGTTGTTGTGATCCGTATTTACACATATGTATATGCATGTGAGTATGTATGTGTGTGGTGGAGTGTGAATTGCTGAATAAAAGTGCACTCACAGCAACTCAGAGAGTGAAGGTGAGGGAGCAGTCAGAACACTGATGCCTCGGAGGCTAAGCTACGCTATGCTTTTCCTTTTAGCGTTTCATAAAAGTATGTCACCACATGTGTTTTTGGTATTCAGACGAGAGATTTTAAAGGTCAATCAATGCTTAGATATAATAATGTTAAAAAATTTAAGTTACCTAAAGTTTTCCACCAATATAGATAGATAGATGAAGCTCTTCCTTAGTCCAATTGCTGCATACAGTTCAAGACAGTTTTCAAATATGGTCTAAAAAACTTTTGATCACTTTCAGATCCAACATTTTAATTTCATTTTGTGATCTTGGATTCACCGTTCATTCATTCATGGTAGAATTCTGTTTTTAACAGTGTATGCAGTATGATGCAGTAGTGTGGGAATCAGTTGTTTCTTGGCTTACTGCCTGTTGGTGCATGAGGAGTTCATACAATAGAGCGGCCAAGAGAAAAGTCTCGACTTGGCTGTAGACGTGATGTTTGCAGTTAGTGTTTTGCTTTTCTTGTTTTGCTTTTAGTTTTGCTTTTTTGTTTTTATGTATGGACTTACTAGTGCAGTTTACTTACTAGAGCAGTTTAAGTACATTTCCACTGCATATATTCACACCAGATTTACACATATTATACCAGATCTTCTAAACCTATGCAGTGCAGCTAATGCACTTTGTACCTTGCTTCATGAATATGGATTTCAGGGCCTGACACTGCTAAGGTGCAAATACAGGGGAGGAGGCTATGCAAATTAGCACCAGGCAATTTACGCAGCAATTGACCAGAAAAATTGCATGTTTTTCTAACACCAGGGACAAGGAGGCGCAATTACTTTGAAAATGGCCTCCAACTGATGTTATTAACACTTAAAAGGCTGAGGCGATCACTTTAACTGTGTGAAAATTTTGAGATGTAATAATTTTGACCAAATTAAGCCCCATTATCTACTGTTCTGACTTTCATTACATTTGTCCAGATTGTTATGACATCAGTATTACAAAGTCAAACAATAAATAAATAAATAATACAAGTTTTTCCAGTCTGGTAAGGCCATAAGATGTTATTTTGCTTAAGACTTTTAACTTTTACAACGGGTTATTCTACATTCATTAAAATACAATTATTAACATTTCTTCAAGCAAGTGGGGCTTACGTTGCTCTGGAGTAATGAGTGTGGAAACTCAGTCTGGGCATTTATGTAGACCCTAATTTGACACATCGCCCACCTAAACATAGTTGTGGATCAAGTATTCAGCTTCATGGCAACTGTGTTCCTCAATGGCAATGGCATGTTTCACTAGGATAGAAGTCCCTGCCACACTGCACACATTGTTCAGAACTACTTTGAGAGTTCTAGGTGGCATACTGGCTTCCAAAATCCCCAGATCTCAAACTGATTGAGCATCTCTGAGATGTGCTGGAGCAAGTCTGATCCAAACGGCTAAGTCACCAGACAGCTTAGAGTGAGATCTGCTGCTCATCTCTTGTTGGGATACCACAGAACTTTCTAGTGCTAGCAGAATCTATTTCTGCATAAAGGTTAATGTTAAAATAAGGTCTAAATAACCTTCCATCAATTTTGTTTGGCTCTGCGAGATAGGGCATTTTACTCATATGCGGGGCAGTGGTGGCCTAGTGGTTAGGGAGTTGGCCACAGGATTGGAAGATTGTGGGATCAAACCCCATACCAGTAGATTACCCTGAGGTACCCTTGAGCAGGGTACCGTCCTATCTCCTAGGTGCTTTCATGGCTGCCCCCTGCAACCGCAGTGTGTGCATAAGATTAGAAATAGAAGGACAGTTTTATTTGTTTGGGCTGTGCTGTGTTCCACAGTGACAAGGGTTGTCATTTCTAAGTTTGAATTAATTGCTTTTAGTGTGTCAGTTTAACATATACATGTGCTATGGAAGTATAATGAATAACTAAAACACATTTGTCTAAATATTTGTTTAGCCTCACCATTTATGCTCTACCTTAGGTGTGTCCAAATCTGTTGTTTGAGTTCTTTGCAGTGCCTGATGCCTGAAGCACAGGTTAAGTGCTGAAGACAAGCAGCAGAGATCAAGAACTTTCTCCAGGTTGGTGTAGGAGTGTGTAGAAACTGTAAACTAGAAAGAGAAGAAAACACCAGCAGGAACTCAGGGTTTACTACATAGTAGACCACTGGTAAAGCTCAAATATAGTTTCAGGTTATAGTTTATTGAAAAAGACAGCAATGTGAAGTGAAAGTGACTATGCATCATTGTGAAACACAGCCCGGCACACAGTGAATCACAAAGAAAATGTGTTATCTTGCATTTAACCCACACACAGTATGCAGCAGTGGGCAGCCATTTTCCACACTAGGGGAGCAGTGGTGGGAACAGTGAAGTCAAGAAGGTTTTTTATTGTCATTTCAACCGCTATACACGGTACATAGTGAAACAAAATAGCAACTTCCTCCAGGACCTCAAGTTGCTTTACACATAAAGCGACATCATACCGCGATATAAAGCACAGGCAAATGCAGACAACAACAGAACAGGACGACATCCATCAGGTCAGAAGAGCGCCAGTGTTATGAAACAAGCGGCAGAAGTTGTTGGGCGATATGGCGGGCAACGGTGTTGCAGCTAAAGTGCGGAGTGCAAAAATAAATAATAAGTGGCGTGGTAAGTGGTAACTAAGTGGTAACTTACCTTGCTCGATGGAAACCTCAGGGTCGCCTACTGGTCTGGAGTTCGATGCTCGATTCCAATAGATGCTGGTAGAAATGCAGATAATAAGCATATTAAGGATGGTTTAAATGTTGAAGTCTGATTGGTTGAGGCACTGCTCAGCTTCAACAATCCCTACTTTGTCTTTTCCAATTATGTTGCTTTTTGAAAGAATATTTTATTAAGATTATTATTAAACAAATGCATTATTCTGATTCTGAAATCAGGTTGAATAATCATAATAGTTTTGTGATAGTTATTAGGATTATGTTTGTAAATGTCATAATTTAAAGCTAATATGATGTTCATTATAAAATGAAGTGCCGTGTGCTGGTACACACACTGCGAACAATGAATTAAGCCCCTGCATTTTAAACAACCCTCCACACACCGGTAGAGAATACACAGAACAAGAGCAGGAGCAGTGGGTGGCAATGCCAGGGCTTAAGGGTGCCTCAGGGCAACCTTCTGGACATTATGATCTTGGGACCTATCTCCTATCACTAGGCCACCCATGTCCCATCTGTGACCCTCTCACATCAACTAAATTCTCTCAATCTCTCTTTCACTCACTCGTCTTCATAGCAGCTTGTCCTGAGTAGGGCCATGGGCGGTATTGGAGTCTATCCCAGCTCCCACAGGCTGAAAGGTGGGGAAACACCCTGCACAGGTCACCAGTCCATCGTGGGGTAAACACACAGACAACTAATACACAGACACACACACACACCTATGGGGACAATTTAGCATCTCCAATCCACCTGACATGTCTTTGAACAATGGGAGGAAACCAGAACTCCCGAAGGAAACACACACAGACAAGGGAAGAACATCCAAACTCTTCACAGAAAGAACCTGGACCGTCCCACCTGGGAATCAAACATAGGACCTTCTCACTGTGAGGCAACAGCGCTACTCATTGTGCCTCCGTGCAAATCTTTGATTGTACTCTTTTAAAAGAAACCGTAAAAATAACTAATTTCTACAACAACATCCCTTGCTTTGCCCATTTACATGAGCTATATGTGCATTATGCTGCAACTTTATTAATTTATTTATTTATGCAAATTTATTTTGCAGTGAACTGAATAGTGGGTCCTATCAAACAGTTAAATCAGCGTGCTTGGAGTACACTTTCAAAAAACAACATTTCCAATTTAATAGCTTGTTTTTACAGTCCACTTAATTCCTTTCTCCATTACATTCAGAATGAACAGCTATTCCAACAGGTTTTCGGTGTTTGCGTTAAATTCACAAGCCCACTAGCTTGCTGCTAGCATTACAATGCAAATCCCATAGACACGCTAATGGAAATTAGCTTCAAAAGAGAACGTGGGTGTATAAAGATTAATTAAAAGTAAAACTTTCTTCATTGATCAATAGCATATGAACATATGTGATGCTGGTATTTGCTTATCTTATGGCAAATTACAATTACTAAACGTTTATGAAATGATTGGAATGTTCACTGCTGTATACAACATTATTACATTATGTAATCTATGGTGTAATATGGTTTATATATGGTTTACTGCTTTAAATCATTTATGCTGGATGTACTTGGTCAGATTTTATGGCACGCAATAAACTAACTATAAATTTTGGCATCTTGTAAATGCACAAATTTAAAGTGAAAGTGACCACTCTTACCCACACATGTGCAGCAGGGGGCAGCTATTGAAAGTTCCTGGAGAGCAATGATGGGGCAAAGGTACCTCAGGGCAACCTACTGGTCTGGGATTTGAACCCACAACTTTCCGATCCCGGGCCAACTCCCTAAACACTAATCCACCCTGTCCTCATTTAATCTTATATTATCTCATTGAGATTGTACTGTAAAGTATGGCATCAGTTGTGTTTCTACAAGTGACTCATCAACATTTTTAGAGCAGTTTGTAAAAGCATTAAAGCTGAGTGCTTTATTCTTCTTACCTACAAACTCTCTGATCTACAGAATGAGAGTGAGTGGTGGTGAACATGGTAAGGAAAGAAATCCACCTGGTAATATGCAAGAAGAGCATTTGTTATTTTAGTGATTTAACTGCTTCTACGTGGGGCAGTGGTGGCCTAGTGGTTAGGGATTAGGCCCCAGGATTGGAAAGTTGTGGATTAGAATCCCAGACCAGAAGGTTGCCTGAGTTGTACCCTTGAGCAAGGTACTGTCCCCATCACTCCTCCCAGGGTGCTTTCATTAGCTGCTGCATGGTGTGTATGGGTGAAATGCAGAGGTTGAATTTCGTTGCGTCTCTCTGTGCGCTGTGCTGTCTTTCACAATGACAAGAATAGTCGCTTTCAAGTTGCATCCCAGAGCAAACATTAAAGGAATGAGAATTTTCTCAGACTTTATTATTGTTTTTTTTTTAATCCTTTTGGTCTAGAAAGGAAAGAAAATGCTAAACCTCAAAAGTCAGAGACTGACTGCAAAGCTGTCAGATATTCTCACGTTTAAAAACAAAAAAACTAATTAGTGTTAGAGACTCACAATGAATTTGTTCCTGTATTAAATTAAGTAAAAGTAATTTCAAGCATTGCTTGGCCAATTGTATGTGGACAACAAATGACTACTTCTAGATGAGACTTATGAACATCCTATTTCAATACGGGTGCTCAGGCAGCTGTACCTGAGCCCATCTGCCCTACTAGAATTTTTCTGGGTAGGCTTTTCACAAAAGTGATATTGCTGCATGGACCTGGTCCCATGATCAGAAGATTGTGGGTTTGAATCCTGAACCAGTAAGTTGCCCTGAGGTGAAAATTCTTGTGATCTACTAGAATTTGTGTAGTATACAAGGCAAACAAGCGCAGAATGGAAAATATGGGGTCGGCATGGCAGTCCTTAACTACCTGTTTGCCGAGGTGTAGCGGATTGTGTGCTGATTGGTTTTGAGAAATTCCCAGGTCACTAACCCGGAGAACAGGACCCGCAGTAGCCCAAGGCGGCGGGCTGTGAGCTTGCTGTGTTTCTAATTAAAGATTAAATTCACTTTCAGTTATTGGCCAGTCTAATCTTGGATAGAAAAGAAGTGCTATCCTAAATTAAAGAAATATTTAAACAGTTAAAGGGTAAAGGTACATATACTTGTTAAAATTATATAAAAATAATAATCATTTATGTATTTCAGTATTCGGAAACATTTAAGTGGCCCTTTATGTTCTCACATGACTTACAGTGGATCTATAGTTTGTTTTAAAAATGTAATCATAACATAATCACAGTATGAAATTTTACAATAACTTTCCTGCAAATGACAGACTTACTAAATTGCTGTGTTAGTAATAGTAGCTTTATGTTAAGGAAATGCACATCAAACATGCACCATGGGTCAAAAGAAATAGGCTGCTATCATTCTTAAATCACTGGTTGGTTGCCATGGCTCATTTGCACATTATTTTGAGGGACGGGCCTTTAGGTTTAACTGAAGAGTCTCTTGCTTATTTTCTGTTCTGAGCATCTCAGTAAGACTGTCTTAAATTGATACTGTTCTGTCAGTATGTCTGTGGCTTTTTCTATCAGAAAAGACTTCACTCACTAATACTAATCTATTAAATCTGCTCTAGGCCTAAATGATTTGTCATTGATATCTATTGTACATCAGTCCTTCAGCACAAATTCAAAACTAGCACTGAATATGTTTGGGTAAATTTAAATGTAATGCACTTTTCCAAATGTGACCTACAGTGAACTGGCATTTGGCCATAATCCATGGCTGACAGCAGTGTAGTGATCATCCGGCCTGTTCTAAGCTACAATACTAGCAATAACATAAGCTTCGCATAAATCCAATCAACACTGCAACATCCTTTCCTTAAGGGAACAACTTACAGCCAGAACTCACACCGCACTGAAGTGAACCCAAACAGCTGAGATGTAACTAATGCAGCTATTTAAAAAACACACTCTCTGGGTCTGATGCCTTGCTTTGCCACTGCAATTTGTGCAGTCCAATTGGATTCATTCTCCCTAAAAGGATTAGGTGGCCCTCTCTCTCTCTGAGCTTTTCTCTCCACTGTTTACTCAGTGTGATGAGTGTGGGCCTCTGGGAGCTGATGTTAAAGAGAATTTGGCATTAGTGTTCTCCTCAAGCGTGTGAATCTTTCCAGGTGATGTTGCGCACATGTCTTGAAGGAAGTATGAACGCACATAAATGCATACTTCTGATATGTAGTGACTGAGCAAGCTGTGTACTGAAGAAGCTATTCAAGTTAACCTACCACACATGTTCAATTTCAATTAAAAAAATATTTTCATATATATATATATACAGTACCGTGCAAAAGTTTTAGGCAGGTGTGAAAAAATGCTGTAAACAAACAATGCTTCCAAAAATTGAAGTGTTAATCATTTATTTCCATCAATCAACAAAATGCAGTGAATGAACAAAAGAAATCTAAATCGTCAGTATTTGAACGACCACCCGTTGCCTTCAAAACAGCATCAGTTCTTCTAGGTACACTTGCACACAGTTTTTGAAGGAACTCGGCTGGTAGGTTGTTCCAAACATGACTGTGTTTCAACCTCATTGATGATCATCAGCATCTGTTTGGTAAAACTGGTTGATCAGACTGCGACTATATCCCTACCCAGAATCCCACAAACTGTGCAGAGTGTACCTAGAAAGAACTGATGTTACCGGTTTGAAGGCAAAGGTAGTAACACCAAATATTGATTTGATTTAGATTTACTGTTTTGTTCATGCTCACTTTTGCATTTTATGAAATTGATAAAATAAGCAATCATTATTTATATTTCTGAAAGCATTCTTTGTTTACAGCATTTTCACGCCTACCTAAAATAACACAGTACTATATATATATATATACTATATATATATATATATATATATATATATATATATATATATATTACAGAAATAAAGTGCAAAAAGTACAATATATATCTGCTTTGCACTTTTTGTTTCTGCTATTTCTGTTGATAGCATTGCAATGTCTGCCATGTGGAGGTAGAGAAGAGAGAGCAGGGGTTTGTCCCCCTCGTGGCTCTCCTGGGGGATGAATCTCAGGCTGTCCAGCAGGATCCACACATGCCTTTAATTAAACTCAGATTACAACAGAGTCCTTCTCTTATCTCCATAACCAGGCTTAACCAGCAATTACTATGCCACTGGAGACTAAACACCCACACATTTACACACACTCACATACAGATTTGTTTTTGCACAAATTCAGGACCCACATACCCTATATGTATTTTACATATTTTAAAAACCTATATTCGGTTTCATTTAGAGATATATGAGATGAGTGGGCAGATTTTCAGATTCTGTGTCCTGGAATTTACGTGCAGATATGTTAAAATACATTAAACATAGTGTTTTTTGTACCTGACCCACTTGACGTCCTGACAGAAGGAGGCCAGCATGTGGAGAAAAAAAAAGATAATCTCAAAATCCCAAACACACAAGCTCATCCCTAAAGCACATTGAAAGTGTCGTGGATTTGAGTTATGCTTTACTACGGAGATAAGGCTCAATAATCTTCTTTAATGAGGAAAAAAAAATATATATATATATATATATATATATATATATATATATATATATACTATATATATATATATATATATAATGTTTTTTGCATATTAGACTTTTTTTATTTACGATATGTATTTTTGAACTTTTTATTTCTGATTATATCTGATTTTCCTAAAAAGGCAGGTGATTTTTGTCCTTAAAATGTATTAAATATTCACACGGAGCCTCACACACACACACACACAAGTACACATTACCTTTTGGATAAACCTTCAAGAAAAAAAGTCACTTGAAAAACTTTGGAAACCATTGAAGGGCATACTTTGGTGGGTGGACACACACAGATCTTGAACCATGACAATTGAGGCGGCTGTGCAGATCACGCAAACTACTGTGTCTCTGCAGGGGACCATTTTCCCCAATAAGAAACACACCTGTGTAACCGGGGGCAACCGCTGTGTATGAGATTACACTGCAAACAGCACCATCCTGCTGCCAGATCATTCACGCAGTGTTAAAAAACCATACAGCCAATCACTGCATGCTTTTCCAAGCACAGAAACAGGTTTCAGCTCAGCAAGCTTTCAGTGCTTCTTTAAACACTGCATACCTTACACTTTGTGTGGATCTGCCCTTCAGTTCCTCCTTCTCATAACTACATACCCTGGTCCAATAGGAGGTAAATCATAGTAGTATCAAAATAATCCATAGTAGATATTAATAGATGCCTGAAATAATTAACAAATAGTAGAAATGTTAGAGTTGGGAATTTAATAATGCATATAATGAAAAACTTGCCAAATTTACCAGTAAATATCAATCTGCTCAAAACATGCCAATAAATCTCCAATTCAAATCAACTACCACACCATTCAGTTCAGTCAGGTCCTGGAATCTGAACTGAATTTTACAATAGCGTCTAATCTGCCAGCCTCGTGAGAATGAAGTCATTTTTAGGACAATACATAAGAAGAGAGCGGAGATGGAAAAAAAAGTCAAAGAGAATGTTCTGAACAGTTATACTTTTACACCCAGAGAACCACATTCCACATTCATTCCATTTGAATGTCATACTCGGCTCTGAGCTATGTAATTAACTTCGCAATGTCGAAATCTTCTTGCAGTGAATGACTCTGTCTTTCATACCCAGCATTCTGGATGATTGTACTCTATAGATCTCAGTGAAACAATTTCAGCTGGCACTTAGCATCATTGCACCTAAACACACACACTGCAGACACACACACTTGTTAGTAACCTCTAGGTTGATGCAAAAAATATGTAGAACACTCAATGTCTGTGATGCCAGCACCTCTATAAATACAGCTTACCAGTACAAGCGATACTAATATTGTGTGTCCAATGTGTGTGTGTTTGTGATGATGATATTGTGTGTGTGTGTGTTGTGTGTGTTACTCTTTACTGTTATACATTAATTTGTAATCATTTACTTTACTTTATAATTATAAATTATAATGAATTATAATTAGCGTTATATTAGTTTATCATATAATTATAATTATAATGTCTTTATTTGCCAATAATCTAGGGAATATGAACAGATTATCACATAATAATCTGAATTCTGAACCAAAAACATGGAACATATAAACAAATGTACCATGGTTTGGGGGATTTTTCTGAAAACCTATTTAAGCTCACAAAAGACTGAAGGATGGAGAAACACCCTGGACAGTCGCAGCCTCCTGAAACAGACACATCTTTGGAATGAGGGAGGAAACCCAAACAGACATGGTGAGAAAGGGGTAACCCAAACATAAAGAACCAGGCTACCCTGCCTGGGTATTCAGAATCTTCTCACTTTGAGTTGACCAAGCCTCAGTGCTGCCCAGCGTTAATTCAGATCTTTGTGTATCTGTTCACATGGTGTCATCAATTTGCTGTTCCACAGATCTAGGTGCTTGAAATTTCCAAACAGGACTTTGAGGTTCTTTATTTGTATGGAGTTGTATGTTCTTCCTGTGTCTTTGTATGTTTCTATCATGAGCTCAGTTTCCTCACCATCCACAGACATGGAGGTCAGGTGGGTTTTAGGGGTAAATCTGCCCTCTAGGTGTGACTGTGTGTGTGTGTGTGTGCATGTGTGTGTGTGTGTGTGTGTGTGTGTTGTGTCAATGTATCTGTGTGTACCAGAAAATAAGATGGAAATCAGATCTCTTTATCCTACATTCATCTTTTTATTCTCAAACCAAAATGTCTTCAGTGAATTATGACCGTTGGCCTTTCTGTTCCAAAATATAACATTTGCCTCAGTAGTTCATTCTTTCTTCTACTACCAATCCCCCTTCCATTTCTCACTCTCAGTGTCTTTCTCTCAGCTGTTGGATGAAACCTGTCATGTTTAACATGGGCTTTACTTTCAGCGAGCCTGCAGCTAACTCAGTGCCACTGGCTGACCCATGACCCGGCCAATCGTGCTGGCGCCGGGCCTAAATTGGGAGCCAAGGGTGGCAGCCTGGGAGAGGGACAAAAAGAGAAAGGAGAAAGGAGAGTGAGAGAAAGAAAGGAGGAGGAGGATTGAATGTGGAAATGGAACAAAAGTGCAATGAATCACTACCCCACAAGAAAAATGTCTACACACACACACACACACATTCACATAGTCTGAGACATCTACACACAACCATGAAGACACTGATCTGCCAGTTTATTTTCCTTCATACAAGCCTTTAATAAAAAAAGAAAAGTGGCTTTGCATCGCCCTGTTCATATCCTCCCCTAGGATAAAAAAATCTAGCTGTTGTATGCTTAACATAGATTTTATTACGTTTACAGCCATACAACTGACGAAAAAAACACAGAATTCTAAATGTTCATCATCAGCTGTGCCATTTTCAGCCATGACATTAAAACTTATATTATACACAGGGACTTCCAGGTTCCACTCAAAGCAACCCTAATCTGTTGGGGCATGAACTCTGAAACCTCTGAAAGTGTGAGAGTGACTATTCTTGTCATTGTAAAATGCAACTGCGTAACACAACAAAATTCCTACCTCTACTTCACCCATACACACACCGCGCAGGGCAGCTATTGAATGCGCCGGGAAGCATTGATAGGGTGTGCCATTTGCTCAAGGGTGCCTGAGGGCAACCTACTGGTCTGGATTCCAAACCCACAATCTTCTGATCCTGGGGCCAACTCCATAACAACTAGGCCACCGCTGCCCAGTGTGCAGGTGTGCTGTGGTATCTGGGACTGGGACACTAGAAGCAAAGCCCCCTAGCCCCTCCCAGAGGTTCTGGACCAGATTGAGATCTGGGGAACTTGATGGCCCTTAAAATCGTTATCATGTATCTCAAGCTGAGGAACAGTGGGACATGTCGGGGTCTTGGTCCTGGTCTGGAGCAGTGTTTATGCTTAAGGTGTGCTGTGAGTAACATTCAAATGAATGCAAGGACAACGTTTCCTCACAGAGACCTGTCAAACGCATCGCATTAACATTGGCTTGCCTCTTGTTGTATTATAATTTAAATACACTGAGAATCCTAAATGATGTAAAAGGCATCATAAATAGCAAGATTAATCAAATTCCTCCTCCACAGTCTAGTCCTGATCCTCATGTGCACTTTATGATGTTTATTGCTATGAAGTGTTTTCTGATACCTTTCCATCACAGCCAGGACCCGCATCGTATTTATTGCTTCAGGTGCTCCTTTGTGAGATTGGACAGATAGAGGCTACAGCACTTCCCAGGCATCAGTGACCTGGAATTTTTTCTGCTGATCCTGTCTTGGTTCACTGATTATCCCAGGGAGAGCCCACAAGACATGTCCTATTGGAGATCTTCTGACTCAATCTCTTCATCAGAATTGGCCTTTGACATAGTCACTCAGATTCTTACACTTGCACATTTTTCCTGCTTCCAGCACATCAATATCAAGAGCTAACCTCCCTGTGACGAGTGCCATTGTACCAAGATAATCAATGCAGTCAGTTGTGATGTTGTGGCCTAAATGAATAAAACACACACGCACAGACAGACAGACAGACAGGCAGACAGACACACAAACACACATATTATTTTATTTTATTTTATTTTTTTTAAGTGACTATTCTTGTCATTGCGAGGTCACAAAGTGAACCACAATGAAACTGGACCTCTGCATTTAATGCAGCAGGGGGAAGTTATGAAAGCACCAGGGGAGCAGTGATGGGGACGGTACCTTGCTTAAAGGTACCTCAGGGCAACCTACTGGTAAGGGGTTATATATATGTGTATGTGAGGTGTGTGTGTGTGTGTGTGTGTGTGTGTGTGTGTGTGTGTGTGTGTGTGTTTGTGTGGAAGATATTTAGATAATAATATTTTTCTAGTATTCTATCCAAATACATAACTTGTCTTCTGTTTCTCGTCTTTGGGTCTGCATGCATCTTGGCTTGTTTTTGATTCCTCTTTATTAGATCCATACATTCTGCAGCTGGCTACCCTCGTCTTTTACCTTCAACTGTACCACCTTTTTTTTTTTTTTTTTTTTCATCAGCAAACTTGTTCTTCTAATAATATATGAAAATTCTTTCAGTTTCCTTTTCGGACCAAGGCTTGTTTCGTTTTCATTGTCATCCAAAGTTTCTATGTCGAAGTTGAGCCAAAAATCACAAAAATATTTTAAACGACGCCTCTTCATAGACATATACTTTTTTGCTTATTTTTTTGTTGAAAATCAGTAAAAGAAAAAAGTCACAGATCATTTCAAGTGGTGTTGACACACGTTTCTGTTACTACATGTCTCTCTGGCTGCGTTGGCATCTGGTGCTTATTGCTGGAAGGATCATGTTTGTTTTAAATGTCATCCCTTAAAATAGCTACAGATATTAGAAACCGCCACAGCTTTTTGCCACATGGAGCAAAATGACATTGAAATAAATAAAACATTTTGAGTTTATTTGTACAGTCTCGCCTTTTAGTGTGGAATAATCTTGTGAAAATCTGTTGATAAACATTAATTATGAACAGCATTAGGGTTCTAGCTCTGAATAAAGCCAGTATTATGACTGGGGAAAAGAGTATGTACATTGTTTTTTAGAAGCTCCACCATTGTACTTCCAATCACTGTCCACTTTATGAGTGTTACATCCCTGGACATACTCTCTGTGTATATTATCAGAGTGGTAGTTTTCTAGAGGTATAATCCTCATATGATCAAATCCCACCTCCAGTACCACCACTGTTGGGTTTCTGAGCAGAACCCTCAACCCCAAGATGCTTCAGGGATACTGTTCCAGTCATAAGGCACTGGAAGTCGCTCTAGATAAGAGCATCTGCTAAATACAGTAAATGCAAATGTATCACCATTTGTCAGTTTCCAACCACAGGGCTGCTGTTGATCAGACATTTTTTGGATGGATCGTTTCCAGCACAGCAGTTTCGCTGATGTGGTTGGATGTGTGGTGCTGATGTGAGGACAATGTTCTTGATGGGATTTTCACACACATCTGTGCCACTGATAGGTTAGAAGTATTCCACAATATCATACCACGAGAGGCTCTGTGGTCAGACATTGACCATTGGCAAAGGGTTAAAGAATGGCTTACATCTACTGGACATCAACAGGATCAGGTAGGGTTTAGGCCAAGTGTTAGGATATGGCAACAGAGGCTGTAAATACTGGATCATTGACCAACAGGGGTGGAAACTTACAAAGTGCAAATGCTGTGCGTAAGCAGAGCTTTCAGGTTTTTTTGCTTTTAGTGCCAGCAATTTTCTCCTCCTTGCTTCTTACTCTTTCAAAAAACTCAAAATAAATATTTTTTATAGTAAATTTGATGGAAGCCATCTAATATTTTATATTTTGCATCATTGCTGACTAACCAATTTCATATTTTTGTCGATGATTGCAGATGATTTCTTGTTGTATCCATCTGTGCATATCATATGACAGACATAAGGAGACATAAATGACATCAAAGATGTACTAAGAGGAGCAGAATGTCCTTGAATGAGACTCAGTAAGGAGAAAAAGTCTTTTATTGAATGAAATGCCCATGAAAGCCAGAACTAGCAGTGACATGGATGAAAGAGAAGCAATAAAGGTAATGTTCATTATTTTCAGTAAGTTGTTTTATTGTATTGGAAGTAGGTATGGTTTAATAGACATTGAATTATATTATGTTGAGTGTGTCAATGAGCTTTGCACAGAAACAGAACAGGATTTTTTCAATTATGCCTTTAAGTAATTTATTTATTTTAGTTTCCAGTTATCAGATGTAGTTGATCAGCCATGATGTGTTCAGCATCCTGTCTTCTTTAGATTTGGACAAATAAAAGGTAGTTATCAAATAAAGAAACCCCATTGATGGGTATAGTCCTGAAGTTAGTACAAAGAATAATGTAACCATATTGAAATGTCAGTTAAACATTTGGCATGTTCAGGGCTATAAAAAATTCAAAACCAATACACATTAACTTTTGAAGACTGGAATAAAAGTGTGTGTTTGAGAACCCCATTATTGTAAGAGGTCAAAGTGATTCTATTTCCAAATCCTCATTTCCATTTGTAGCCTCTCGGGTTTGACCCTGCCCACATGCAACCTACTGACTGACAGCTCTGTCAACCCATTAAATGGTGCGAGCACTAACAGTGAAGGGCAAACAAGCTAACAGGCAGTACTGTAATGAGTACTACAATGGAAACCGTGTATGTAGGCCACACACTCCACAGACTCTTACAGGGAATGCCACTACAGCCTCCATTAAGGCTCTCTTTGGTCCTGGTAAACCCTGAGTCGCCATGTTGGCTCTCCTGACCTTTTACAGTGCTAAACGTTAAAACAAAAAGTTTGTATGCTTTTCCCCCCCATGCACCTCATGGGGTTGGAGTTGAAGCGGGGAATGGGATGATGATGATTTTTTTCCTTTTTTCCCCTCTACTGTAATTGTGTGAAGGTAAAGGGCTCTCATAGTGGGGAGCTAATGGTAGCTAATGGCACCTCATCCCCACCAATGGCCATTTCAACAGGCCAGCAAAAACCTCATTTGCACACTACTTACAAAACTCTACAACAGCACTTCTTGTGCATACTGCCCACAATCACGTAGGAGCAATTACTAACAAGTGTGTGTGTGTGTGTGTGTGTGTGTGTGTGTGTGTGTGTGTGTGTGTGTGTGTGTGTGTGTGTGTGTGAATTTCATTCTTTCTGGAACAAAAGACAAGAGACATGGAGAGAATATGAACAATTGAGGAGGAAAGAGGGAGGGAGAGATGGTGAGAGGTAGAAATGGAAGAGAATTATTCTCTCTTCCCATGAGAGAGAGGAAGGGTAGAGAGTGAGAAAGTAAAAGGAGGAAACAGAAAATACCTAAGTAACTGAGACAGAAAGTACAGAAAAGAGAAAGAGACTGAAACAAAGGTAGATGATGGGCAGAGAAACACAAGAGTGCAGACTTAAAGAGAGGAGGGATTGAAAAAATGAGAGGTAGAGAGAAGTGACAGAGAGATGGAAAAGAGGAGAGAGTGAGAGAGAGTGAGAGAGAGAGAGAGAGAGAGAGTGATAGAACAATACCTTCTAACATCTCCAGATTATTTTTGTGCTGCTTTTTTTTTTCTTGATACCTTTTTTGAAGCCCCAGCAGTACTCCTCTAATCTCTCCATCTCTACTCATGTCTGTCTGCTCTGTCTTTCTCTCAGTAGATGTCCCATCATGCATTGCATCATGCGGCATATTCAGAAAGATTTGCTTGATATTCACTTTCTTTTTGTGCTCCCGTTTTCCTACACACACACACACACACACACACACACACACACACACACACACACACACACACACACACAGAGTCATATAATGTTATCTGAATGTGTCTGTTCTTGGCCCAGGCCCCTGAGATACACAGAAAACAATACAACTCCGAAGCCGCCAACTTTACCAAAGGGACTGGCAACTTTTAAAGAGCCTTTTAAGAACAGGGGGAATCAATATGAAGAAGAGAAACAGCAGACTTCTCTCTGTTCACTCTGCAAACATCTCCGATTTGGTTTTGAGAACACACACATGACAGAAGTGCAAGCACACAACAGGTAGCGTTCTTCTGTTTTTAAAACCATACAACACGTCAAACTCCCACAGCCAGGAAAAATCACTCAACTCCAGGTAAAAACAAAACAAAAAATGCTTGTAGAAGAAGAAGGCATAAGTTTTATAAATCATTATTGTTACTATTACCATTATATATATATATATATATACAGAGAGAGAGAGAGACTACTCACTGAATCACTGACCAACCATTCTTTTATCACTTCTATGTATAACATATTAAATACACTATACATATTTTATAATGTGTACACATTGGTCTCCATGGTGGTCATAAAAAATACTAATAATCTATCTATCCCTCATCTCAGCTACTTTTATTAAGGGTCACACAGGGTGCCTGAGCCTATCCCAGTGCAAATAGAGAAATCCAGTCTCCAGTCCATCCAGTCCAAGGTGGGCAGAGAGACAAACACACCCAGGTTCAAATCCCACCTCCAGCACTACCACCATTGGCTTTCTGAGCAAAACCCTCAATCCCAAGATGCTTCAGGAACACTGCTCCAGTGATAAAACAAGTCACTCAAAATAAGAGCATCTGCTAAATGCAGTAAATGTAAATGCACAACCATTTATCTCTGTTTCCATTTGTTTCTGACCACTTGGCCATCAGAAGGCAGCGAGACAAACACACACACACACACACACACACACACACACACACACACACACACACACAGCTAGGGGGCAATTTAGCTTCTCCAATCCATCTGACATGCATATCTTTGGAATGTGGGAGGAAACTGGTCACCTGTCCTCTGTCATTGCTTATTAAAATGAAGTGCTATCATTTAGACATGAATTGTTAAAAAACTCAGTCCTGTAAATCTGTAAACCATGTCCCATTTCCCCCAGCAATTTAAACAACTTTCGTTTATATGAGCCACATTTTGGAAGACTCAAAAATAAAATATAAACCCAACAAACAATAAGCACTTTCAAATGGCATCAAAATATCATACTCCCTTATATTGGGAAATCAAACTCTGGGAGAGACGATGGCAAAACATATATTAGAATATGTTAGAGATATTTAGTTCCACATAGATGGAGGTCATGATCCCTGTGCATTCAATGCATTTAGAATGCAGCATATCCAGAGCATTCTGCATTCATCTGACAATCATGTTCCACAAGAGCGCCATGAACGGTTCAGCTTGAGATCGTATGTGTATAAGCATGGATGTGCATGTGTGTATTTCATGTGTGGGAGGACATTGAGTGGGTAGAGAATCAATAACACAAGAGAAATCAAAGTGGCTCCTGGTAAGACTTGCAGGACAGACAGGGAGTGAAATGGGAAAAAGGCAGCCTGCTCCCACTAATAAATGATGTTAGGACTTGCAGATTTATGGATGGTTGTAATAAATGTTGCTACGGTATGATCCGTTGCCTTTGACATTCATCTCTGAGGTTTTAAAATGTTAAGAATATTTTTCTGGCGATAAAATCACTTTGAATTGTCATGCTTTGTTGAAAAAAAAAAAATTCAGTTTAAACTTTCAGACCACAAAATTCTATTTAAAAATGTTTTAATCAAATACAATATAGTTGAAGCGAATGTCATTGATTATCTTTTCATGATGGAACCTGTCAAGGGGTGGGAAAAATAAGGAAATTATTAATCAGTAAGCTTTGGGTGTTGGTGTGATGGAAGAAGGAATGTAAAAGCAAGTGTAAAGATCTGATTTTGACAAGGATAGTAATGGTGTTAAAGCATTTCCAAAACAACAGGCCTTGTTTGCAAACAACAGTCCCAGTATGCAGTGGTTAGTATCTGCGAAGTGAAAATCACTATGTGTCGTTATGAAACATAGCACAGCACACGGTGAAACACAACAAAATACAACATCTACCTTTCACCCATACATACCATGCAGCAGGGGGCAGCTATTTAAAGCATACGGGGAGCAGTGATGGGGACTGTACCTTGATCGAGGATACCTCAGGGCAACCAGCAGGTCTGGTATGACCTCTGATCCTGGGGCCTGCTCCCTAACCACTTGGCCACTGCTGCCCCATCTGCTAAAGATGGACAACCGGTGAATTTGTAAGAGGGACTTGGGTGCCCGAGGCTCACTGGATGCTGAAAAAAGTAATTGCTGGCTATGACAGAAAGAGCTGCAAAGGCTCAAACTGGTCTCTAACCATGTTTCCAACATGTCAAGATAATGTCCTTGATGACAGCTAGGTGAATTCATTCATTGACAAAATACATTGATTGAAATGTTCACAATGAATGGACAAGCTGAAAATGAATTCTCTGCTACAATCTGGTTTCCACATAGCTGTTTCATTTAAGTTTTTTTTTTTTTTTCTAGATGAATCAAGTGCTCATGAACTTCAACCAAATCACAGCCACACAAAATATTCAATTTTGATTTACAGAGTTTTCTGGAAACGCAGTCTTCCCGGGAATGTCCCAAACACACAAAAGATAAAAACTAAGGGGGTTTTAAGAATGTTCTTCAAAGCCTAGAAAAGCTTTGAAGCTTCGTTGCATTCTTTCATTTTAATAAAACAAAAAAAATATTTATGACTTTCTTAAACAGAAGGTCTTTTAGTATCTGCTAAAATCCTTTAAACTAAGTTTTAATTAAGAACATATATTTTTCAATAATAGCGCTAATGCTTTCAAAAAAAAAAACAAGAAAAAAGTTTTTATTAAAAATGATTAAATCTGGAGCCTTTTAAATCATGAGGGATTGATAAGGAAATAAACAACAAACAAACAATCAAATAAATAAAAAACTGAGAGGAAGTAAGAAACCAGCCACTAGGACTGCACAAACCAGTTTCTTCATTCTGGTCCCAAGCCCAGATGAATGGGATGATTTGCCAAATCAATATGTGGATAACAAATGACTGCAGAGAATGAAAAATGGTGAAATGGTTAGGTAGCAGGGAGCAGAGGGGACAAAGTGTAATAAAGAATAGAGTGCAGGCAGGTTGGAATGAGTGAAGAAGAGTGGCAGGAGTGATCTGTGACAGACAGGTACCAGTGAGAGTGAAAGGGAAGCTTTATAGGATGGTAGTGAGACCATATAACATAGCTCCTGAGAGCTATGTCATACAGGTTAGACACGGTGGCACTGATGGAAAGACAGGCAGTAGAGCTAGATGTAGCAGAGTTAAAGATTGTGTTGGTTTGGACATGAACAGAAGTGATGGATGTTGTAAGAGAGGAAATGCAGGTGGTCAGTTTGAAGGAGGAAAATGCAGAGGACCAGAAGAAATGGACAGAGATGGACAACTCTGGCAACCTATAATGGGAGCAGCTGAAAGAAGAGGAAAGAAACACTAGGAAGTGAGAAAAAAAATGTGACTCCCCACATTCAGCTCACAAAGAAGGCTGCCCAGCTGTTTTACTGGGAATGGAGAGGCTCAGATCATCGGCACCCATTACGGTCCACCTGGACTCTGAAAAGCAGTTCCTGGTGGAGGTAGATGCATCTAACATGGGCACAGGGGTGGTATTATCCAAGAGGGCAGAGGACAACAAACCACCCTTGTACATTTTTCTCTCTACAATTCTCTGCAATGGAGATCAATTACAATGCAGGGGGTAAAGAACTGCTGAAAATTAAATGGGCATTAGAGGAGTGGAGACACTGGCTCGAGGGAGCTAAACATCATTTATTGGTCTGGACATATCACAAGAACCTGTTTTACCTTTGAGAAGCTAACAAGGTTAATGTTCGCCAAGCCCGGTGGGTTATGTCCTTTACCAACTTTGATTTCATTTTGACTTACCAGCCAGGTAGCAAAAACATCTAACCTGACACCCTGTCATGGAGGCTGGATAGTCAACAGGAGATCTTGGACACGGTCATTCCAACCACCAGGATGGTGGCAGCAGGTAAGGCCTCTCTTCACCACAAGATTAAAGAGCTTCACCAGAAGGAGACACTGTCACCCAACACTCCCTCCAACTTACACTAAAGGATGAGTTAAGAAATCCCATTAGAAATCCCTTCTCGCCATGGACCCATTTGGTTGTGGTCTTGTCTCTGGGCTACCCGCTCGAATGGCCAATCACCTGCATTCTCATAATGGTAGACTGAATCTCCAAGATGACTCACTTCATTCCTCTGGAAAAGCTACCCTCAGCTAAGGAAACAGCTTAGGCTCTTTTTCACCATATTATTTGCCTCCATGGGATTCCTCAGGAGGTCCTGTCCGATCAGGGTGTGCAGTTTACCTCTTGCTTCTGGAGGGCTTTCTGCACTTTATTCAACATCAAGGCTAAATTTACCTCTGGAAACCACCCACAGTCCAACGGCCATGTGAGGAGAGTTAACGAGGAGCTGGGGAAGTACTTGTTGTGCTTTACTGCAACCCAACCTGCTGCGTGGGCTGACCATCTTTCCTGGGTGGAACTGGCCTTTAATTCTCAACATAAAGCAGCCTTGGGTATGTCTCCGTTTCAGGCCCAGGCTGGCTTTGCTCCAGTTGTCCTTCCTGAGCAGTCCCCTCAGTCAGGAGTTCCCTCAGCTCAATCACTGGAGATGCACTGTCAAAAAGTATGGAGAACTGCATGCAAGGCCCTCATAAGAGCCTCAACATCTATGATAAAAGCCGACGGAGCAATCAGTTTATCATTCTGTCCTCACAAACACAGTAAGTTTGCTCATGTTCAGGACTGTAGGTAAATCTTTTTTTGATCTCTGCTTGTTTCTTTTACTTTTGAAAGTACTTTTCGTAGCATTATTTATAGTATTTTCACTGTTTGTCTCTGATGGGGCGCAGTGCTTATGCTAATGCAATAGCACTGCTACCCTATTGCATACTGACTTTAAAAAAACAGCGCTAAACAGCATGGATACTACAGAGCTTTTCAGCATTGGGATTCTTTCACAAACCTTTTCTTATAGAGTCAAAAGACAAGTGTTTAAACAGGCAGATAATTTGCACAGTATGGAACTTAGCTGTTGCTAGATGAGCATGCAGACATTCACTAAGATTGAATAATCACGAAGAGTGTTGTAAAGGTATATTTCAACAAGCAGCAGATTGAACTCTGTGTGGTAAACAATCAAAATCCAGTTTTTGACAGAGCATGATTCTCATTTGTTTGGTGTGTAATACAGGTATAGTTTCACACCTGTCAAAATGAATAAAACTAAAGCAAAAGTTTCATCCCATCAGTGAGAACCAAACAGGTTAGGTGTGAAGGTATCCGAGCGTCAGGAAAAAACAGTGAAAGAAGTACAGGGGCCAAATAAAAGCTTGCTCATAGTTCATTTGTCAAACACTTTTGATAACAACCGCGGTTGAACAAAGTGACAGCATACTAAAAATATAATATAATATCCATCCATCCATTCTCTGCCGCTTGTCCCAAACGGGGTCGCGGGGGGTGCTGGCGTCCAACCCAGCGCACACAGGGCGAGGACGGGGGACGCACCCAGGACAGGTCGCCAGCCCATCGCAGGGAGGAGTGTGACGGGGACGGCACCTTGCTCAAGGGTACCTCAGGGCAACCTACTGGGAAGGGGTTCAAACCCCCGATCTGCCGATCATGTGGCCAACACCCTAACCACTAGGCCACCGCTGCCCCTCTATAATATAATATAATATAATATAATAAAATATAATATAATATAATATATTTTTCTCACGGTCGCTCCTGTTTAGGAGTCGCCACAGCGACCATTCCATTTCTTCCTGTCTTCTGCATCTTCCTCCTTCAAACCTATCACCTGTATGTCCTCTCTCACCATGTCCATAAACCTCCTTTTTGGTCTTCCTCTTTTCCAGTCTCTTGGCAGCTCCATCCTCAGCATCCTTCTCCCAGTATAATACATGTCTCTCCTTTGGACATGTCCAAACCAACGCAACCTTGCTTCTCCAACTTTGTCTAACAAAACGTCCAACCTGATCTGTCCCTCTCACATTCTTATTACTAATTATGTCAATCCTCGTCACACCCAACCACACCTCCAGCTCTGCCTCCTGTCTTTTCGTCAGTGCCACTGTTTCCAACCCATACAACATAGCTGGTTTCATGACTGTCCTGTAAACCTTCCCTTTTACTCTTGCTGGTACCCGTCTTTCACAAATCCCTCCAGGCACTATTCTCCACTCATTCCAACCTGCCTGCTCTCTTCATTGTCCTCTCACTTTCTAAGATTGCGATTGTGTCATCCAGACCAACAGTCTTTCCATTCTTCATCGCTGCCCTTACTTCCATCTTGCTTATTTGCTGCACTTCCTGGTTCGTCACATCATCCAATCTTCTGTCTCTCTCATTCTCATCATTCATCAACCCCTCAAAGTACTCCTTCCATCTGCTAAACACGCTCTGGTCACCTGTGGGGATGTTTCCATTTACATCCTGACCTGCTGCACCCTAACCCTTTCCCAGTTCTGTCTCTCTGTCTACCCAATCAATATAGATCCTTTTCTCCCTCCTTACTGTCCATCCTCTCATACAATTCCCCAAACACCTTATCTTTAGCCTTTCCTGCTGCTTTCTTCACCTTGCTCTTCATCTCCTTGTACTCCTGTCTACTTTCTTCATTCCTCTGACTGTCCCACTTCTTTTTCGCCTACTTCTTCTTCTGTATACACTCCTGGGCTTCTGGGTTCCATCACCAGGTTTCCTTATCCTCCTTCTTCCTTCCAGATGTCACAACAATTACCTTTCTAGCTGTCTGCCTTATTACTTCTGCAGTAGTTTCCCAGCAGTCCTGTAGCTCTTAAACACCTCCCAGTGCTCGTGTTAACTCCTGCCTGAATTCCATCTTGCAGTCCTAATTCTTCAGCTTCCACCACTTGATCCTCAGTTCTGCTCTCACTTTCCTCCTCTTCTTGACCTCCAAGGTCATCCAACAGACCACCAATCTAAGCTTTTTAGCTACACTCTCCCCTGTCACTACTTTGCAATCTCTAATCTACAGTACTGTGCAAAAGTTTTAGGCAGGTGTGCAAAAATGCTGTAAACAAAGAATGCTTTCAAAAATGGAAGTGTTCATCATTTATTTTCATCAATCAACAAAATACAGTGAATGAACAAAAGAGAAATCTAAATCAAATCAATATTTGGTGTGACCACCCTTTGCCTTCAAAACAGCATCGGTTCTTCTAGGTACACTTGCACACAGTTTTTGAAGGAACTCGGCTGGTAGGTTGTTCCAGACATGACTGTGTTTCAACCTCCGTGTGACATTGATGATCATCAGCATCTGTTTGGTAAAATTGGTTGATCATACACCGACTATAATCCTACAGAATCCCTGACTTTGTGCAAGTGTACCTAGAAGAACTGATGCTGGTTTGAAGGCAAAAGTTAGTAACACTAAATATTGATTTGATTTAGATTTTTCTTTTGTTCGCTCACTTTGCATTTTGTAAATTGATAAAAATAAACAATCATAATTTATATTTCTGAAAGCATTCTTTGTTTACAGCATTTTTTCACACCTGCCTAAAACTTTTGCACAGTACTTTACATAAGATTGACCCTCCTGCAAAAAGGATATAATCCTCCTGTGAGCATCTTCCTCCAATCTTATACGTCACCCTGTGCTCCTCCCTCTTCTTAAAATAAGTGTTAACTAAAGCCATGTCCATCCTTTTAACAAAATCTACAACCATCTGACCTTCAGCATTCCTCTCCTTGACACCATGCCTACCCATCCCTCCTCATCACCTCTGTTCCCTTCACCAACATGACCATTAAAATCTGCACCAATCACCACTCTCTATCCCCTGGGTACACTCTCTATCACTTCATCTAACTCACTCCAAAATTCTTCTCCTCCATCTCACAACCAACTTGTGGGGCAGAAGTACTAACAATGTTCATCATCACACCTTCAGCTTCCAGCTTCAAATTCATCACCCTATCTGACACCCTATTTACCTCTAATATAATATAATATAATATAATATAAAATAACATAATGTCATAAATAATGAATCAGAACATTTTTTAAAATTATAATGCAGATTAATTGGGATGTGTTTTTAATCTGAAAAATACATAAGAACGGAGCAGAAATGATGCAATAGTATGTTGTTCTGGAGTCATGGGTCCACCAGGGCAAAAGCACAGTTGCCCTTTAATTTCCCCTTGAAAGAAGATAAGGATGGCAAAGGTCTGAGTGGTAGGAAGGTGCTAGACCATTTGAAGACTTGTGAACAAGCACCAACACTTTAAAATCAATTTTAAAGCTAACAGGCAGCCAGTGAAGGGACGCCAGAATGGGTGAGATGTGCTCATATTTTCATGAATTGGTAAGAAGACTGACTAATGTGTTTTGGACCAACTGGAGGGAACGAGACTGGACTAAAACTTGAGGACTGTTGAACACTCAAAAGGCATCAAGTTTACCAACATATTGAAGCAATGCAAGCCTGTTGTTGTTTGGGTTGGTTGAGGGATATGTGTAGATCAAATCAGAGCAGCACAGATACTGCTGTAAGCTCACAATTGAGCAGGTGGATGGAAAATGGCCTCTATGACAGCAGGGTCACTTGGGTGAAAAAGATGTCAGAAGTTTATGGACATTCATTCATAATTCAGCTGAATGGAGCACTAAATGCAGAGTGTTAATGGAAGACAGAGAGAGGCCCTGTGGCTGCAAAATGAAAAAAAAAAATACAACAATCCTCAAGAGGCACTCAAGAGGCGCAGAACCAAGCTGCTTATGCCACAGTCATTTAGCAACTGTAAAGTGAAATGAAAGTCCTTCTACAAACATAGAAAGTTTTAAAGCTAGTCAGTGTTGCCGGGCAACTCGGCTCTGTCACCTAAAAAAAGTTTGGTGGCCGACTTAATGTGTTTTAGCTTTAAAGCTTAGATGGAACATGCAGAGCTTGACTATTAACACTGAGGCCTTTTGTGTTAGTATTCCTTAATTATGTATTATAATACATGTATTAGCCTAATTCATGTTAAATATAGGAAACATTAAGAAGAAGTGTTAATTTAGTCTTGAACAAAAGAAGACTAAAAATGGACTAAAATGATACTTTTTGTTGACTAAAACTAGACAATAGACTAAAATGTGAGTTACTTACAAGCATGTAGTCTGAAGACTAAAAAAAAAACCAAATCTGAAGAACTGCCAAAATAAAACTGATAAGAACGACATACAAGACTTAGAAGAATCGATTATCCAAAAGGCCAAAGATGAGGGTTTTAATGAACACTGGTGTTACTTAGCAACAGGTTGTTATGAATGATAAAGAAATTGAGTTAAACATGTTTCATTTCAGATATAACAATACAGGTACAATTTTCCTGTGACCATAATCCACCAGACTTCATCTGTATTGCAAATAAGTAACAGGGTGCTGTAAAAGGAAAGGTGTGTTATTATTCAGCATTAAGTCAACAAGATAAACAGTAATATCATCCTGTATGAAGATTACACTGATTACGAATGGGCAGTTTAGAGATATTTGATGTTTTATATTTGAAAATATCAAATGAACAGAAAATCTCTCTCTCTCTCTCTCTCTCTCTCTCTCTCTCTCTCTCTCTCTCTCTCCACACACACACACACACACACAAACACACACACACACACACACACACACACACACATACACAGATGTATTTCTTCTGGATTAATTGAATCACTCTGATCGTTTTCATAATCCTCGTCCTGGGTACATTCAATAAACACACACAAACACACACAGCGTGGGTATTTAATCAAATGAAATACAGGTGCAGCAGTGCCTCATGAATATTCAGTTATGCAAGGTTAAATCTTTATTTATTTGCATTAAAAGGATATAAATAAAACATAATTGATATACAAAACCAAGCAGGTCTATATTAACAATCTTATTAGTCAGAATAACACGCATGTTACAAAATGTCATACGCTCATTCTAAAAAGCCTAAATGTAAATAAGTGATATATTTTTAAAACTCAATAAACGGAAAACAAAACAATCCAGGTATAACCTAATTTCTCTCTCTCTCTCTCTCTCTCTCTCTCTCTCTCTCTCTCTCTCTCTCTCTCTCTCTCTCTCTCTCTCTCTCTTTTAATATTTAACATTAGCATATGTAAAACTGCATAGATCATGATTTTTTTTTTCAAAGAAAAAAGTAAAAAAATGTAAAATAATCTTAATATTAGGCTTGGTTACATATGATTTTTCCTTTTTGTTCCCTGGCATCTTGCACTTGTTTTATTCTGGGAGATCTTCAGTATCATCTTCAGGAGATAAAATGAATTAGCTAGGGGAGATCTGGCCTGTCGAAAACGTTCCTCCTTTTTCCCTGATTAAGTTTTTTGTTAGTTTTAAAGTGTGTTGGATCATTTTCTTGCTGATTCCTGATTGGTCTGGATGCATTATCTGTAACAAAGAAAATCAGGGGCCATATTTGTAATGATTTGCCCCAGGGACCAGCAGGTAAATGCTGAATAGGAGGGCTCCTAATACAGATCCCTGTGGAATGCCATGCCTAGTAGATGCCAAGGAAGACTGACACTTGAAGATTGCAGAAGAATGCAGAATCAAAGATTGCAATAGCAGAGTATGGAAAGAAGAAGCTCATAGCAGACAGTATCAAAAGCACAGCTTGGGTCCAGGAGGGAAAGTATATTAGGTGGCCCAGCATCAACACACAAAAGGAGTTCATTAACTAACCTTTCAGGTGCTTACTCAATACTAAGAAACAGTCAAAACCCAGAATGAAAACTTCCATAAAGATTACTAGTAGCAGGATGGGACTGTAGCTGGGAAAGAACAACTATTCAAGAGGTTTCACAATACATAGCTAGCTGGTTTGAGTTTTTTCAGGTCTGCAGTCACTAAAATAAAAGAGATGGGCTCACTAATAACAGGTATTAGTTATTTGGGAAAGGGGTGGGAAATGTATCTACCTGATGGTATGAGGGGTTTTAAAGAAGATAGCAAGTGGAAAATTTAGGGAGGGGGGAGACTGTATTATAAGAAAGCTGTTGTTATTGGAGTGGATGTCAGACTTGGAGAAACTGAAGAAAAATGTCACATAATTCTGCCGGTAACAGATGGCAGATGGGTAATTTAGTTAATGGTAGAGAAAAGGAATCTAGGTCTGGGGGAAGCCTTACAATTAATGAAGAGCAGATATGATGCTAAAGCAGCATTTCTGGCAGGTTTGGAGTTCTGAATATGATCAGAGTAGGCTTGTGAGTGGACAGCAAGAACAATTTTTTGTAACGCCAACCTGCTGCTTTCATTGTATAGTGCTCCATGGTTTCCTAAAGCTTCTTGTAGGAAAAAGTAAAAGACAGAAGAGATGTAAACAGGATCTCTACAGGGGAGAGTAGGTGAGGATTAATGAATAATGAGAAAAGTAATGAGGAGAGACAGGAAGCTGACAGGGAAGATGATGAGGTATTTAGATCAATGGAATTGGACTTTCGATAGAGTATTTTAGTTTTATTACATTTATGTGTGGTGACTGGTATGGCAAACCGGGTTACAAGGAGTCTGAAGTCAAAGAATCAAGACAGAGACCCAGTTTTAAGAGCATTTTGGCTCTATGACAGCCAGGTCAACCCCCTACCAGTACCACAAAGTTGAGTGAGGAAACTATAGGCAAGTGGAATGAGCAGATTGTGCTGTGTATAGTAATTGTAAGTCTGTCATATTTCTATTTGCAGCAACATTTCCACATTATTTTACTCAATAATATCCCTAAGCCTAGTGGCTTTTCCAGTAAGGAAGCAACAGTGCAAAGGAACTGAGCAGGAGCAGTGGTGGCCTAGTGGTCAGGGATTAGGCCCCATAATTGGAAGGTTGTGGGCTTGATTCCCAGACCAGCAGGTTACCCTGAGACACTCTTGTGCAATGAACTGTACCAACACTGCATCCCTGGCTTTTCTGAACCAAAACCAGAAAACCCTCCAGCTGAACTCGAAGAGCTACTAAAGTAGCACCAGAACCAGATGGGCTTGACTTTGCTCCCCACTTACTTCTGTGAGCCTTGGGCACCAATGAGCCTGTTGCCCGTTCACCAGTCAACTTTCCTTGAGCCACATTTGACAGGTAATAACCGCTGGACCCTGAGGACTGGCAAACTCGGTTGTTTTTGATGCTCTGACCCAGTGATCAAGCCATCACAACATTGCCCTTGTCAAAGTCACTTGTAAAAAGCATCCTGGAGCGGAGCAAAAATCAGCATAAGCACATAGATCAGCATAAACACAAAAAATGTCACCAAAAACACTCAAGTCCAGTGAGGACACTTTATTTTAAGTACTTCACAACCAACTGAGGTGAATTAATGCAGGGGATTGGATGATAGGATGGGAGTAAGAAAGGGAGGCAGGTCAGGGGGGTCGGTGATTGGCACTGGACTGTGAGAGAAAGTGAAAGAGAAAAACTGGGGGAAAAACACAAGGATTAGTGAAAGGCTCAGCTCAGCCGGCCACAGGAAGCTTGCTGGTTGTTGAACACATGGCTTTGCACGGGGTCGCCTTTTATCCTACCAAGGCTGAAGTTGATGGTGTCTTGATCCGTTTCCAGCCGTGAAGGTGACGCCCGTTAGCCATGTGCTCGGCGTTGTTCCAAAACATTGGCGTTGAACTGTAGCCATCACTGTCCATGGTGCTGAAGTTGTGTTGTGATGGCCCAGCGTGCTGCTAGAGTGGGTTGTGGGCAGAAGCCCGAGGCACGGCTTCACACAAGATGATCAAGGTTATTCACATCATCTGTCAGTGACTTTAATTTTATGGCTCACTGGTATATATACACATTTCAGGAGTAAGTAAAATGCTTTTAATGGAAGCTAATACTTTTATACACATATGCTGATTAGCCATAACATTAAAACTAGTCATATGAGGTGTAATGAACAACATACATTATCTTTGTGGCCCAAGAAAGGTCAACCAGTGAACTAGTCATGAAAATTTGAAGCTTTATAACCACAAGGAGCAAAAGCTAGATCTGACTCATAGATGACAGACGAACTGGGGTTAAAACAAGCAAAGGCTTGGTCTAAACCAACAGAAGCCCAAATGTGTGTTTTAATGTTTGTTTGAATTTCACCCGCATAGTTCACGGTATGGTACGATATGGTTGTGCACGTCATCACGTACTGTGTTTGGGAACTTCAGAGGTGTTCATTTTAGTATAAAACTTTGTCATACCTTGTCATCCCAGTCATAATCCAAATGTTGCTGGTCCCACTAAAGTATCGTTTATTGATCATCAACAAATCAATAGCCATAAACAACTATTTTTTTTTACCCTGTTCATTTTTACATTTTTTACCTGTTTTATTTAATGTGCTTTTACTATTATCAAAACAACATGTTAACAGGAATGTTAGTTGCATCGTACATGCTTAGACCCTGTACAGCTGCTCTTGTTTCTGACAATTTCAGCAACCTATTTCCTGCATTTCAGTAATCTTCCAGAAAAAAAAAAAAATCAAAAAATGCTTTCCATTCTCTCTGTTTCCCGTCCTCATCCCACTGTGTGGGTGAGAAACTCTGGCAGATTGAATATTCATCACCACCTTTTCATTGACAGCCTCTTCATCAAACCTAAAAATGCAGTTTCATTCTAGGTAGAGCACAGACGTTTCAGACTGACCTAAATTTACATGTACGAGTCGAAAGAAGACCAACACCCATACCACCTAGAGATAAGGCCGGATGTTAAATTATGAATGATTTAAACTCACCTTAGAAATGAAAGACTATAATGGATAAAACCCTACATAATAACCCTGTTTTGTTCACCAAGCTCAAGAGAATGTTAACTAGCAAAAATGACCTGCTCTGATATTCAGAGTTAGTTTTACAGGAAAGAGGGGGACACAATATAACACACTTTGTTTGGGGTGATATAAGCTGAAAAAATCAGTACTAGATTGTTCAAATTTGAATGCAAACAGTATAAACATCCCTGGTTACCCAGCCACTGGGGATGGATGCACAAGCCAGTGTATTTCTTCATGCCAGTCCCAAGCCCAGATAAATGGGGAGGTTTGCATCAGGCAGGGCATCCGGTGTAAAACCTTTGCCAAATCAAACATGCGAACAAAGAAAACTCACTTCCATGCCGGATCGGCTGAGGCCTGGGTTAACAATGACGGTGCTGTTACGCTACAGGGTACGAGGAAGGATGTAGAGGAGAGTCTAAGTGAGGGTAGGACCTTTGAATGTTGGCAGCATGACTGGTAAAGGTAGAGAATTAGCTGATATGATGGAGAGAAGAAAGGCTGATATTTTGTGTGTGCAAGAGACTAGATGGAAGGGTAGTAAGGCCAGGTGTATTGGAGGAGGGTTTAAATTGTTTTACCATGGTGTGGATGGAAGGAGGAATGGGGTAAGACTTGGATGTAAGATGGAGGAGAAAGAAGAATTATTATTATATTTGGAGGTCAAGAAGAGGAGGAAAGTGAGATCGGAGCTGAAGATCAAATTGTGGATGCTGAAGAAGGAGGACTGCAAGGTGCACTGGGAGGTAGGGGTGGTGGTGGTCTAGTGGTAGGGTACTTGCCTACGGACCTCTGGATCAAGACCACCATTGAGTCCCTGAGCAAGACCCTTAACCCTGAATTGCTCCAGGGAGACTGTCCCTGTAATTAGGACATGGAAGTCGCTCTGGATAGGAGCGTCTGCTAAATGCCGCAAATGGAAATGGAAATGTAGTAAAAAGTTACCAGATTATATGGTAAGAAACTCTACTTCCATCTCTCCTAAACATCTCCTTGTTTCCACAGGTATGTCATCTGGTCCAATTTTCCCTTTACCAGTCATGTTGCAACATTCAGCAAGTGCCTACCCTCACTTTCACTCTACTACCCTTCCTTCTGTCCTCTTTCCTTCTTCTTCTTCTTCTCCTTTGGCCAACAGTAGCCCACCTTCCACCTGCACCCTATTGGTTAATAGTACTGGTTTTTGTTATCCCATGCCTCAACCGATCCAGTATGGAAGTCTCTTTTGTGTTCTGCATATTTGATTTGGCAGTTGTGTTAACGGATGCCCTTCCTGACGTTACCCTCCCCGCTTATTCAGGCTTGGGACCAGCACGAAGAAATACACTGGCTTATGCATCCATAGTGGCTGGGTTGGTATGTTCTCCTACAATATAAAATGTTAAATCAAATTTAAAAAATAATCTTTGTAAATTCGGACTTCATTAAACTTTATACTTGAACAAACTGTCCTTTGATGCTTTAGAAATATTAGTCTCGAAGCCTGATCCCAGTAAAGCTTTCTGAATTGAAATAAAAGCAGTGTTTTTATTGATATATATATTATCCTATTCTATGCACTATTAACTGTAACACAACTAAATATGCTGTGTGGAGTTTTCAAGCCTAGCTAACACTTACCATGAGTTGGTTTTGTTTCAAAATTGGTCAAATAAGACTAGAAGCGGCGAGTTACGCAAACAGCTCAGAAACAAAAAAAAACAGAATCAAGAACTTTACTAACATGGTACTTTTCACTGTAGATACTTAATGAAAATTGATAAAAATCAAAAAAGTGAAGAGTCACTCAACTGAGCAGGACCAGGCAGGACTATAGACTATAACTTACTTGCAGCACCAAACAGTATTTGTAAACTCTGCCATACTTTGGTCACACACTGAGTGATATGCAACACTAGGTAGACTGTAAACTTTAGCTAATAGTCTTTGGGATAAGCTTGGGGCGGCAAGTGTTAATTCAAAACTTTTTGAGCCACAAATTCATCAGAAAGGAAGGACTACACACACACACACACACACACACACACACACACACACACACACACACACACACACACACACACACACACAATGCAATAAAAAATCGACCTTTTCCCTTTTTATAAACATTTCTGTCGACAGTTAGAGCAACATTTTACAAGTTTTTTACACTATCTTGGGGAAAATGACTACTTTTCCTGATTTATAGCCAATGCCCTCATTAAATATATTGACAGCTGGAATGGAAAGCAAATAAGTTGGGATATTTCATTAAACTGATTATTCAGAAACATCCCAAAGGTACTGGCTATGATGAGTGGAAGCAGTGCTACAACTGCAGAAACATTGTGAGAAAGTATTGTGAGAAAGTTTAAAACCATCTATATTAAACGTTCTCTTTATGTCATTTGTTGTAGCATCTGGTCTCTTAAGTGTAATTAACGATCTTTGCCAGTTTGTTTGTTTATGGTTTAAAACGTTAGCCAGTGAGCTCAGTTTAAAGTGTCTGCAATGTTTTTAAACATAGAGCATATCATGAAAGAAACAGATTAGTACTTCAGAGGTGAAACAGGTTGTTTAGACCTAAAAAGAAAGTGGTTTAGGTTGCAGTTATATGCAGATTTCCTGGAGCATCAGTGTTGATGCAATGCATGTATAAATTAAATGTATGTGTTGTTGCCAACATGCTAAACAAAAGAATAAACTCTTTCAAGAGAGGAAGATGAAATCAATAAAAAAATAAGTCAAGAGGCATTTAACCATATCTATCTATCCATAGGGCAGGAGAATGACTATATGACTATAGTGAACATCAATAATCTTCATTTACTTCATTAATTCATGCGGTTATTTATTATTTATTTATACATGCATTCTTCTCACTCATCAGTGATAAAATTCTCCATTGTAGGTTTAATGAGCCATGATGGTTAAAGGCTTTATTAACAACTTCAAAAGTGCTTGATGAAAGGAAGAGTCGCTTATGAGAGTGTGAAAGAGAGAGAGAGAGAGACCCTGTGACACATTTAGCCACAACACCAAAGAGCCTAGGGCAACTACATGTCATTAAAAAAATGAGACTCAACCAAATTACAACTAATAGAAAACAAAAACGCATTACACATTTGGACAAAATCTGCAAATACACAGCACAGACGTCAGCGATGTTTGGTCTTAAATCAATCTCTTTCTGTCCACAATCAAAATAAACAGGAACATTTAGTTATTGCACAGACTCTGACCACAGAAACTGACCAGTCTGCAAATAATGTTATTCATTTAGAGCTAAATTACATCAAGTACATTGTAGAAAAAGCTACATAAAACACGAGGGCAAGGTCTCGGCTTTATTATAAAACATCTTAAAGAATGGGATTTGTCCTGTTCTCACCACCTGTGACTTTTGACATAATTATTTTAAAGTGATTTTAAAAAGAAAAAGCTGTTCAGTTCCTACAATCAGAAAAAGATTAATAGATTTAGTTGACAATATCTCTGCAGTGAAAAGCTGCAAAGTAAATGTTCTCTAATGATAAAATATCAGCTGGAGGGCTGAGGTCGATTCTAGCAGGTTGTTTTGGTGCTTGGTTTGGTGTTTGAGGTTAAAGCCATACCCTTCATTGGGCAGAGTTAAATAGAATCAAGTTTAAAAAGACTTGGGGATAACAGTAAATGTAAACAGCAAATGTAATGTATTTACTACCATTTTATTTTTGAAATCTCTCTGGAAACTGGATTGCAAATTCTCAGAATACCATGTTTTTATGGCACAGACAGGAAAAAGAGTCTCATTATTGACCAGTTGAGATTATTTCACAGCAATTGTGATCAACAGAATCCTATAAGTGCTTGAATGCTTCAGCAGCATATCATCATATTCCTCTTGTCCATTTTTTTCTCTCACAGCAGTCAAGGTGATTTGGTGTTGGATGATGTCGAACCCTTCTCAACAAGGTCACAGCACATAGACAAATAGAAGCCTGCTACGGAAAATCATATCATATTTTAAAGGGAGCTAGTGAGCACAAAATTCTCAGCCATCCAAAAAGAAAAAAAGCCATTTCAAATTCTAAGCTATGCATTTTGCAACCATCCTTCAAGAAGTAACTAGTTTGATAATTTAAACTTAGTTGCAGGTTCAGGATTACTAAGGTTGATCAGGTTCAACAACAATGAGTGCCCAAAATATACTTGAGCCTGAATCTACTGAACACCTGGTTTTTCCATCAAAGTAGTTTTTCTTCCATGATGACAATACCAGGATTTAATAGGTTCAAACTCTGAAAGAGTGGTTCATGAGGCATGAGACATTGTTTTCACACATGGATTGGCCACCAAAGAGTGCAGACTGTAACTCCATTGAGTCTCGCTGAAGATAACTTCACCTTGCTGTCTGACTCTCCCATCATCAATGCAAGTTCTCTGTGAAAAGGTATGCTTTGCACAGAAATAAATGTGTGACTTTTCTCAAAACAATAACAACGGTGAATGTACGTTGAAATCAAAACTAAAGACGGTTCAACGTGTTATTAGAGTGTGTGGCTATTTCTCTTCTGATACAAAATAAAAGAAAGCAAATGTTTTGTGTTTTATAGAAGAGGAGGTTATAGAGAGAAGGCTAATCTACATTTAAGTATAAAATATTCAATTTACTGACAGTTTCCATACATTTGGTCCATATCTTGGACCACCATTCTTAAAGGATTTTCTGTGTTATCTATGATTTTAGTACAACAAATAACAGAAGGGAAACTTCCCCTGTGCTGCTTGTTATACATTGCAATCTGTATATTGTTTATTTTTTATTATATTATTATCCACAACATTGTTATTATCCACAAGCCATGGAACTCCACTCCACTAGAAATGGAAGATCTAAAAATCTGATGCATTTCTTAAAAAGTTCTATGGCGTGATCACTTTTAGCTCCTTGAGGATCCTTTAATCGCTCTGGTAACTTCAGCACCATGGAGAGCATTCCCCTGGCCACTGATCAGCACACGGTTGGTAGTTTCGAAAAAGGAATTTTTTACCTACTATATAGATGTTTGAAACACATTCGTTTCGTGTGAGGTAGAGAAGCTTTTGTTGGAAACATTTTCATTATTTCATAATTTTATAAAGACCCATATGGCTCAGAAAAAACTTTAATTATATACAGTGCTGCCTGAAATTTTAGAATCCTTTAGAATTGACTTTAATTCTGCATGAAATTAACTAAAAAAACATCAGAATACTAACCGCAAATAAAGAGAACGCAGTTAAGCATTTTAGAAAGAAGTCTGCTGTTCGTTGACTGAAGAAACTGATCCAGTAAAGGAAATGATCCAGTGTTACATGTCTGTTAGCAGCAAAAGTTTGAGATATTCTACATTTAGTAGTTCATTGGAAGGTGAAATTAGTGTCTGTATTTTCAATCCGCAGAATGACAGGTGTAAGTGGACATCGTGTTTTATTTAAAGAACAGGGACCTATCAGTGTCTGAGCTTCACAGCACATGTTTGTGGAGGAGTAACAAACAAAAGAGCTTTCAGAGGAGCTCTGAAAGTGCTTTTACTCCACCATTAGACAGATTCTTACTTTCTCAAGAAGTGCTCCTCCGACAAAGATCATTCCAGGGACAAGGGATGCAACAAAGCCCCAGACCACTAAGGAACCCGGGGTAACTGCTAAGATCAGGCTATTGTAAACACATTATTTGACTGTTTAAGGCACTGGTAGGTTTGATGTGTTATTAGACACTGTAATTAGTTTTGATTAAATGGTGACGAGCCTGAACAGGAAGAGCTCTTCTGTTAGCTGCTCTAGATCTTCATTTACACTTGAGGCTGAAAAGAACACAGACATGTTTAAGCAGCTTAGAATAATAAAATAATTCCACTTCAGCCATTTACACACACACACAATACACCAATTAACCTCTAAGAGCTACAGCTCTTCATGCAGTAATGCCATTAAAAACAATCAACAGCTCAACGGCACACATCTTCAGTATTACTGTTGACACACACACTACTGCCTCATCCCATGTAAATAGGTTATTGTGTGTGTGTGTGTGTGTGTGTCTGCATGTGATTGTGTGTGTGGTTGGTACCAGTTCTGTACTGTTTGCATAAGTGACAGGGAATTAAAAAACTCTTGATGCATGAGAAATGTCCTTCGTGAAGATAAAGCAGTTCATAAATAAGTCACACTGCAAACAACTCCATGGTTTAATTGGTCAGACATCCAAATTGATGCCATTTAAGAAGCTAACAAACAGCGAGTCCCAAATTAAAACCCTAAAGCCCTCATGTTTGAGCACTTAACAAGACCGGATAAAACATCACTGCCACCGCAAAATCTTCAATTACACATAATGCACTCTAACCCCTAAACCCACCCAAAAAAACATTGCTTTTGTGTGTCAAAGCTTTGTCTGAATGTCTCTAGATTGTCCTCTTTGATATACACTGATTTATTCTGCTTGTCCGTTACTTGTGTGACTTTAAGTGTTTGATGAAGAATGATGGTCTTTGATAGAGAATTCTGCTTTTGAAGAATTATGACGTTTGTGGAAGGATACTAATGGCTGATGGTAGAGCACTAATGTTGGAGAATGAAAATGTTTAGTGTGGAGTGATAGTTTTTGATTATGAAAATTCATTCATTGAAAAATCATTTAAAATGACGATGAAGTATGGTTTATGTTGGAGAATAACGATGTATGGGGGGGTATAATGTGTTTATGAGAGATATTTGGATAATGGTGGTGTTACTTGGATAACTGCTGTTCTTGTTGGAGAATGGTGGTGTTTGAAGAATGACGGTACTGTCTGTTGAGAACGATGGTTGTTATTGGGTTTTTGTGATATTCACTGGAGAAGGTGAAAGTGACTATTGGTCATTATGAACACACAGCACAGCACACAGTGAGTGTTAATGAAATGCATTCTCTGCATTTAACCCCTACACCTAGGTACAGTAGTGGGCATCATTCAGTGCCCGGGGAGCAGTGACAGGGGCAGTGCCTTGCTCAGTGGTATCTCAGGGCAACCAGGATTCAAACCTTAAAACCTACAGATCCTGGGGCCTAGTCCTTAAGCACTGGACCACCGTTGCACTTCTAGAATAGTGCTGTTTGATGAGAATGGTGCTTCTTATTTGTTATGTGTGGTGTTTGATGGAGAATGGCTGTTTTTGGGGCTGATCAATGGTATTTGGAGGTGAATGTAAAGGCTGAGGTTTGTAAAAGAAAGATATTTGTTGGAAAATGAGAATTGCTTGATGGAGAATGAGAATGTGTAGTGAATAGTGATGGGATTTAGAGGAGAAAGCTTGTGTTTCTTGTAGAGTTTAATAAAATCATTGAATGACAGTGTTTGATTGCAAAGTTGGTGATTGATGGAAAACTTTGGGATGGTGTGGGGGTTATTACCCTTTGCCTTCACTTCCAGAGCTAAGTGATGACTGGAAATGTTCAGTAAACAACTGAGATGGACAGCCCCATAGCCTTTCCAGACTTTAATTTAAAAATCCAGACAATATGAAATAGTTTGGTCTCTTAAAGGCAGTAAATCTCCTACTAATATCAGCAGGGTAGTTGAATGACACAGGGTTGTCGCTGGTGGTAATTAGTGTGTGTGACGTGTGTTTGGCTAAAGATGAGTAATTGCTCGTCAGCTGGAGAGGCCGGCTCCTGATAAAGCACTCATTCTCTCTAGCTTATCTTGGGGTCAGGGATGAAAAGTGTGGAGGGAGAGGAGGGCAGGAAGATAAAATGGGATTGACAAGCCACTAGTCCAGCTAAATGCTAATGCGCCAGGTGACATTTAACTGTGCCGTGACACATAGACTTGGCATGCGGCAGTTGGTGTCTCTACCTTTCTCTACACGCACACGCACACACGCACGCACACACGCATACATACATACATACATAACAGACTGCTGCCACTGCCTAATGTGATTTACTTTCTGTTCAGTTAATGGCTCAATAGCTCCCTTCCTTCCATTTTGCTGAAACGTTGGTTTAAATCCCTCTGTTGTCTTAACTATGCTTTTTTCACAAATGTGTTCATTGATACTGACACCAGACAGGGCAAGCCTTACAGAATAATGACCTATATTTTATTCAATCAAATAAGAATGCTTAGCACACTTAGCTACATATTGGCTTCATATGCTACACTTCAAACTGGATTCTGTTAAAGTTCAAATAAACAGGCCTAAAATAAAAAGTTGTAGTCACATTCGATCTTTACAAATCTCATTGCTTTGAGAAAAGGGAACAGTCGACACTAGTTCAGAAGATTGCCAGTGAAAAATCACTTTAGTTATATTTGCTAAGCAGTTCTAGTGAAAGTACAGTGCAACACTCTTAACAGTAGAATAATATACAGATTACTAGGACAGTTGGGAATAATAGTTGGGTAGTAGGTTTGAAGTTCAGACTAGTAGGTTGCCCTTGAGCAAGGTACTGTCCCCATCACTGCTCCCCGGGCAATTTAAATAGCTACCCCCTGCTTTATGTGTGTGTATGGGTGAAAAGCAGAGGGAGCATGTTGTTGTGTCTCACTGTGTGCAGTGCTGTGTTTCACAATGAATTATCAGAAAACTTTTATACTTGTGCAAAATATAAATGATATACATTTATAACTGAATAAATTCAGTGCATGCTTTATTGCCATATGCATAAATGTATGAATTTTCTACATTTCTACAACAGATGCATTTAAGTACATCATTTTAAATGAAACATAGCCTGCGGATCAGAAGTTAATATGTGGCGGAAAAGATGAATGGGCTGGCGTGTGGAGATCCAACCCTAAACCACTCAACCACTATACCTTCTTAAAATGACAAGGAGCAAGCCCTGAAAGGGAAAAATAAGTTAATATTAATATATTTGCATAACATTCTTGTAGAATTTGACTTATTTTGACCCTATGCTGTCAACAGGGCAGGCTTGCGATTCTGCTGCTGTCAAAGTTTGTCTTTTTCCTAGTCAATATCCAGTTACATCAGCTTTCAGAAAGTTTCCTGCCATATCGGAAAGGACGATATAGCGTCACACCTGAGAGAGCAAGCTCCAGACTTTCAATCTCAGCCTCGCCTTATTCCCATCATGCGTGACTGACATGTGGCTTAATTGGGTTATTTTTACCCATGCTGATGTAGGAGGAAGCTCTTGGACACTAATGTCATTCTTAATGGACTTTAATTAGTGAAGCAGAGAAAGAGAGAGAGAGAGAGAGGAGAGAGAGAGGAGAGAGAGAGAGGAAGAGAGAGAGAGAGAGAGAGAGAGAGAGAGAGAGAGAGAAAGAGAGAGAGAGAGAGAGAGAGAGAGAGAGAGAGAGAGAGAGAGAGGAAGAGAGAGGAAGAGAGAGATTAGAGTAGCAATGCAAAGATCGTGTTTATTTCAGTCCAGCAGTTTCTGATTACTGCTCCATGCGCTGCTGGGCTCTAATAGAAATGGGGGAAAGTCTGGTCTGGCCAGGGTGTATGTTTATGTGTTTCAGTGTGAGTTTTTCTACATTTTCAGGACTTTGCAATTAAACCAGAGAAACACAGGACCAACCTATCGATGAATGAAATGTTCTGATCTTTTCTTTTTACCAATGTTTCATTTTTTACAACTCAAAGAGCAGTTTCTTCATGTTCCTCGGGTGTTTGTGTGTGTGTCTGCATATGTTCCAGACATTGAAGATTTCCCCAATCCATCCTAATCTTCTCATTCCCCATTTTATTTCTATTTTTATTTCTCTTTATATCTCCTTCTCACCGCTTCCTGTCTCCAACTCCCCTCGTCTCTCTTTTCTCTGACTGATAGGCAGCATTGATTCCTCTGTCTTGCAGGTAACTGTCTCAGTAATTGACGAGGGAGAGACGTGCCCTATGGTGAAGACATCGCTTTCTCGTGGACAGAGCATTCACCAAGCGTTTAAACATGGCTTTACAACCACCTGCCCTGTCACAAGCTCACTTGATGTACACCTTTAACGACTAATGCTTGCCACCGGTGAATTAGTACCAGGCTCTGCCATTAAAAGTCTCACACACACACACAAATACTCACACACAGACACAGCGGGGGGGGGGGGGGGGGTGTTGGAGACAGAGAGAGCGAGAGAAAGAAAAACGTGGCAATGAGGCCCCTGTTGCAGTTGCTCTTTCAAAGCTTAGTATTTCCTTGAATTGCAGCGGTTAATGACAAACCAGCTCAGTGTTTTTATTTATTTTACATGAGCACTTTTTTTTTTCAAATTCCCAGCTTACAGTCAGCCTCTTCAATACTGCATGACTGTTCCCATGGTAAGGAAAGTTGAAGACGGCATTTGCCTGCTACTGAATACATTAAGCCATCTTAAAGCACCTCATGGGCCCATTTACAACTAACGACCTAACTAACTCTCCAGTTCTCCCATGCTCTGATCTCTCTTTTGAACTCCCCTCCTGAGTAGATCCCTCAGGTTTAGGATGGAGGACTGGGAGGTCCTTGTCGTACACTTGATTCTTTGGCCGTTGAACCATAGGGGCAGCAGTGGTGTAGCGGTTCGGAAGTTGGCCCCAGGATCAGAAGGTAATGGGTTTGAATCCCAGACCAGTAGGTTGTCAAGGTACCATTGAGCATGGTACCGTCCCCATCACAGCTCCCCGGGTGCTTTCAATAGCTGCCCCCTCCTGCACGTGTTTGTGTGTATGGGTGAAATGCAGAGGTGTAGCTTCGTTGCAATGTGTTTCACAATGAAAAGAATTGTGCCTTTCCATTAATTATTACTTGGATGGACATTTATTTTGTTGAGTTATCTTAATACCTTTCTCTTTTTTCTCTTCCAACCATTTTCCATCAGAATTTCAGGTAGAAAAAAGGCTTTCTTCTGGTTCACCTTCCAGCTTGTTGCCATAGAGGTAGCATCTAAAGCTGACCTCAAAATGCTTCCATCTTTCATTTTTCCCTCTTTTCCAGGCAGGTGCACTACAGCTTCAAGTTTTAAACCATTGTTAGGTTTAGGTTTGTAAGCTTGATGACTAAGGGAATGTTGCATCAGTTTCACCTCATTTTCATATCTGTGGAAGATCATTAAGGAACATTTTGCATGACTGCTACATTTTGACTTTCACACTTAACAAATTAATTAATTAATTCTACCCACTAATGAACCACTTCTTTGTAAATGTGTCTATGTTTATATTAAAACATGCTGGTGACCCCTGCCAGAAACTGAGTGATTATAGCTCGTAACGTTTCACGTTTAAAATCCCTTTTCTTTCAATTCTTTTGTTACCAGGACAACTTGAAGCCAAATATACTCTGACATGACCTGAATCAGTCCCTTTTGGGGTAAAGGCTTTTAAATGTGAATCTTCAAACCTTTAAAAATGTTGTATTGCTGAGGTAAATCAAGAGAGAATAGATTGATTCATTCGTATATATGCCTTTCAAAACTTGATGAATTTAAGAAGTTCAAGATAAAGAGCCGAACAGGTCAAACACGGGCACTGCTCCATTAATGTCCAATTTGCATGCAACATACATAGTCATCTTAGGTTTTCTTAGTCTGCCATGGAAGTCAAATCATATTCAAGAATAAAAGGAGTCTTGAACAGAATATGTTCCAGGGGTACTGACCTAATGCTGGGTAATTTGCACTTTAGTGGTCTGTAAACTGAATGCTTTGGCATAGCCTTTTTAAATGGACTGAAGACAATGAAACAGCTTGCGTTTCTTTTTGTATCTTTTATCAGCTTTAACAGAAGTCTATTTTCCCTCTTCTCTCTTTTCTTTTAAGATAATAAAGACGTCTTCCTTGATAGAGGGACAGTGGCAGCTAAGAAAGCTAAAATGAGAGAGACCAAAGATAAAGGGACCAAGTATAACAAGCAAATTAGTGGCATCGTTTCATTGCTGTCTGTATCCCCAGACACATTCATGCACAAACAACAAGAAAATCGATTCAGTTCATTTAAATATGGTGTGATATTTTTGATGCTACAACGGTTTTTCAATAGTACAACAGAACTTTGTACTAAGGCATCACCATCACATTTGCCTCCAGTCTTAAGCACCTCCAGTTTGAAAGATTTACAGGATTTAGTTTGTGGCCAGTTCAGTAACTCACAATAAGGTTACAATACAAGGGCAGCAGTGGCTAAGTGGTAAGGCTCAGAAAGTCATGGGTTCGAATCCTGGAATAGTAAGTTGCCTTGAGGTACCGTTAAGCAGGGTACCGTCCCCTTCACTGCTCCCCAGGTGCTGGATATGGCTGCACAGTTTTCTGCTGCACAGTGCGGATGGTTTAAAAGCAGAAGTTGCATTTCGTTGTGATCCACTGTGTGCTGTGCTGCGTTTCACAGTGACAAGTTGTCACTTTCATTTCATATGTGAAAAAAGGACAATTATAATGGGATTTTAACACCATATGACAAAGCACCAGCATATTTAATTTTCTGTGGCAGGCAAAATAAATAAGCTATGAAAAACAAATGAATTGTCCTTGCTGTACCAATACTTTTGAGAGGGATTGTATTCTCACTGCCTCAGGCATGTCTGCTATCAGATGAAGACCAGTTTAAGAGTCTAGGCCATAAACTTTCACATTCAGCTCAATATACTGCATCAGATTGAGTTTAAACACACACACACACACACACACACACACACACACACACACACACTCACTGGGGCGGATGTCTGAGGCTGATAACACACACCATTGCTGTCATCGATCTTTGGGCTGTCTGTCTGGGTCGACACTGCTTTCTGTGTCGTTGAGCAGTATGTAAGTGGGTCTGCTTGTGAATGTACTGAGTGTGTGTGTGTGTGTGTGTGCTGACAGGCAATAACTACATACAATTAACTTATTGCATTGATTTTTTTTGTAAAAAAAAATCAATAATTAACTTGTGCATTAATACCACTTAAAGTTAAAGGAAATGTAAAACAATAATGTGTGTTTTCCTGTTTTATTAACTTATTATTAATGTTGTCTCACATGCTAACAGTTAGCCTTCTATTTTATATGGAAATGACTGCCTAATCCTGTTTGCATGTGTGTGTGTACGTAAAAGTGTGGTGTGTGTATGTGTGTAATGGTGCATGCATGTGTGTCCTTTAAACCAATGTGACACTAGAAAAATTATTAAAGGTGCGCGCATGTGTGTGTGTGTGCATGCACGTGTGTGTGTGTGTGTGTGTGTGTGTGTTTTGTATAAGTATATGAGAAACTTTGTGTTGTCCAGTGCCTTCAGCTCCCCTTGTCTGTCAGTTTACATTCATTCAGTCCCAGAACATACTTTGCCCAAAGCATTACTCCCCTCACACACACACACACACACACACACACACACACACACAGACACACACACACACACACACACACACACACACACACACACACACACACACACACACACACACACACGCACACACACACGCAAACACACAAACCAAGACACATAAGCTCCATTCATATACTCATTCAGCGTGACCTATTGACCCCTTCATAGCAGCTTGGCTGAAGGACAGCTAGAAACATTGTGCTTGTGGCCAGCAGTGTTAATAGGTCGTTTAGCTTATGTTTCCCTGCTTTTGTTCAGTCCATCAGTCTCAGTTTATTCTTTCATCTGTCCTTTCATTCAGCTGTGTAATTTTAGGCCAGTTTTATGGTTAATGTTTGAAAGAGATTAGATACTCAAAACACTTTACAGTGAATTTCACAATTTAAGAACGTTAGGGGATCTTGCACATTTGTGCAAAATTTAGCCGATAAACAGGGTCGTACATGTATCTGCTGTTTTACAATGTGGCTCTGTAAGATTTCAGGCCAGATCTAGTCACTCTGTATCTATTAAGCATTATCCCTTTGCATCAGTTAATTATTCATGTTTTAATTTACATTATATTTAAGTAACCATTATCAACAGTGTTCATTATGTAATTTTATATTCTTATAATTTTATTATTCTTACTCATAACTCATTATAACAAGTGGGGAAGCACTGTGGAACTGATTTGAGTATTGCCCTGTACAACACTAAATGGACACAAGTACTGGTGCTAAACAACCCCATACCTTTAACCTTCCTCTGCCAAACTTAACAGCTGGCAAACCCAGACTTGTCCATCAGACCGGCAGACAGACGTGCGATTTGTCATGCAGGGTGCATTTCTGCTCTGCCTGGGTCCAGTGACGGCATCCTTTACACCACTCCATCCGACGCCATTGCACTTGGTGATGTGAAGCTTGTATGCAGCTGCTCAGCCATGGAAACCAATTCCATGAAGCTCCTGGTGCACAGTATTAGTGCTGAGGTTAATGCCAGAGGATGCTTAGAACTCCGCAGTTACTGAGTCAACAGAGCGTTGGCAAATTTTACGCCCCTCAGCACTCGGTAACCTCACTCTGTTACTTCGCATGGTTTGCCACTTTGTGCAGTTCTGCTCTTCCTAAATACTTCCACTTTGCAGGAATACCACTGACAGATGACCATGAATATCTAGCTGAGAAGAAATTTCACAAACTGACTTAAAGCTAAGAAGGCATCCTATGACAGAACCCCAACTCTTCAAATCCATTCTTTCATGAATGCTTTTAAACCTGACTGCAGTTATGTCTTGCTTATACACCAGTGGCAATGGACGTGGCTTAAACACCAGACGTCAATGATTAAGGAATGTCTCTTATTGCTTGTTCTTAAACTATATTTGTGTAAAAGTAAACCTACCAGTTTTCTTTTACATGTATACTTTAAGAACCCCTGCGATAGGCTGGCGACCTGTCCAGGGTGTGTCTCCATCCTTCACCCTGTGTGACCCCCCCCCAGGACAAGCGGCACAGAAAATGATTGATGACTGACTGAATGACTTTAAGAAACTACAGGGCTACCAGATCATAGAACCTGCAGTTTTATAAGCGTTGGAATTTAATGAAATACAGATACTCATTCCAAAACAGTTTGCACTGCAATGGCATCTGTTGCAAATTTAAATGACTTTATGCCAAATCATTTTCTTCCCAACTGTATCCAGACTGCGCAAAGCCACGTTTGATTGAGGTGTATTGAAGCATTATGCTCCATAATGAACATCTTACAGGGTGGCCAATTTTTTGTTAACTAAATTGAAAATTTTCCCACCCTTTTTGAGCTTGGCATCATGTTCAAGACACCACAGTTCTGAATCATAACAAGTTTTTTTTTTTATTTTATTATATTTAGATTAGATATGTTACAATTACTACCACTAATAAATCCAATACATTTTAACCTTGCACTAACTCAAAAATCAGGCCACATAATAAAAGAACCCAGTCCTCCTGCTCTAGGACTATTCTCCTTCCTGGCCCTTGACAAATGACTCTGGACCATCATATCATATGCAAAAAGATTTCGGACAGTTTCTAACCCAAAGCAATAACTTTAATAATGATTATTGATTTTGTTTTTTTGGGCCCGTTTCCATGATCTAATGTGCATTGTTACTTCATGGTTAGAGTTAAACTGGAATTCTGGGTATTGTAGTCCCCTGCTGCCTTTATTTATCTACTGATGTGACTGCTGTCACTTTAGTACTGTGTTACACTAATTAGCTTACACATTTACAGGGAATGTTAACATATTTTACTGAAATATTGCATGTCTGCAGCTGTTTTACTGCCATGAACCATGACTAGCTCTGACTCTGTGCAACAGTGTTATGTAGCTTGCATATATTTACAGTTTATATTTATTCTGCCTTTTTCCTTAACTGTCTTTTTTGCACTGTTTCACGATATATGGAGGGCATGTTGAATACGACGATCAGTGAGAAGGCATTCAAGTAAGAATTTCATGTTGTTGTTTATTTTTTGTTCTGTTTTTGTTTTGTCACCCTGTACCTTAATTGTGCTTTGAACACTGTTTAGGAAATCACAGGTCTAGAGCACATAAATGAGTACAAGCCATTCTGGAATAGAGGTCACACCCCATGACCACTTGATTGATTAGATAAACATGAAGCTATTAATCTGTTCAGACTAACTCGGTTAACTACAGGAACTATTTACTGGTGTTAAATGAACACTTGTTTAAGCGTATGTTTAATTTAATTGTCCTGGAGGCTATTTGACTTTTATTTTGTCTTTTTGTATAAGATATAAAAGAATACAATTTGAAATAAATTAAAAATAAGCTTTATAGCCAACCAGATTTGCTCATTTAAATAAGCATTATTTTAATGAAAGCCCCTCATGCCAAACCAATTAGTAATGAATTACAATCTCATGATAAACGATCCTCTGTTGACAGCCAGGGGAACGCATGCAATCAAACATTAATTATTCATTTGATAATTAAGTTCACATAGGTGGTGGAGAGTGTGTTGGGGGGGTTGGTAGAAAAGCGGTGGCTGCGGCAGACACCTCACAGCAGTGACCTGCTTTGTTTAGAGCACTGCCCGCTGGGAAGTGTCCCGCTGGCTATTTTTGGGCCAGCATGTTCTGTGCTGACATGTTTTATATTACTGTTCCCCACATTCAAGCCTCTGGAGAGTTGCTCTTTGGTACTGGAATTATGCGTTTGGCAAAGATGTCTGAACATGTTTATAATCGGATAATAAATCTTAATCACTGAGATAAAAGATTCATTGGATTATTGAGTGGTTTCCACATCGCGTTTTATTAATTATATTTTGATCATTATATCATCAATAACATGCAGCTAGGTGGAATTGTTAAAAATACAGCAGTCTATTTTAAGCTATGGGAATTTATTACAATTCTGTGTACAGTATTGCCATATTACCATATTTCAGGGTGTTACTGTAAATAAAACTTCTGAAATGGATAAAAAATTTACATTAACAGTGATTAGAGCACAGAAAGAAGGTCCTTGGTTTGATTCCTATTTTGAATACTCCCCTGTGCCTCATTTGGTTAAGCCTTTCTGGACATGTGACTGGATCTAGTGTGGCTGCAAGACGATCTGGTTGTTTAGAAGAAAAGAAATGCAGAAGAAATGGTGAACATCTATTCGTAATGTTGAGTCACTGATGTACAAATGAAGTGACAGATAAGTGGGATATATATGGCTGAAATGTTTTGACATGGTTGTCTTTCCACTTCAAGACCTCTGACCTCTGAAGAGCTTGAGCTTGAATTAGCTTTCAATGTGGTTTGTGATTTATTCATCTTTGCATCTGGTGAGATGGTCCCACAGTGTAACAGAATGTATTTTACTGAAAGAGTCCACTGCCATTAAGAAATTCTGTTGCTAGTAAGGGGTGTTTATGGTCTGCTATAATGCCTAAGTAGGTGATACATAAATGCCAGGACTCAAGGTTTTCCAGCAGAACACTACCCAGAGCATCACACTGCCTCTGCAAACTTGCCTTCTTCACATAATATGTCCTAATCTGTCATACTCTGCATCAACTCTTTTTTTCAGTAATTTGTGCTAGTATAGCTTTCCAATCCTATGTGCTTTAGAGAACCTTTTCAGTTCTGACCCTGATGTTGGCACAGCAGGAATCCTCACATTACTTATTTTTGTAGATGGTAAGAAGTCTTGGATCACTACATGAGACCAGCTATTTTGGAGATGCTCTGATCCAGCTATCGCAATTTGGGCCTCAAAGTCGCTTAGTTCCTCACACTTGCCCATTTCTCCTGCTTCTGACCAACATGAAGAGGACAACATGAAGGGACTGTTTAAGTGAAAGTGAAAGTGACAACCCTTGTCATTGCTGTCACAGCACAGCACACGTGAACCACAACAAAACTGGACCTCTGCATTTAACCCATGCACACAAACACCATGCAGCAGTGGGCAGCTATTGAAAGCACCCGGGGAGCAGTGACGGGTATAGTACCTTGCTCAAGGGTACCTCAGGGCAAACCTACTGGTGAGGGAATCGAACCCACAATCTTCAGATGTGGGGGCAACTCCCTAACCACTAGGCCACCGCTGCCCATTACCTGGTGTTATTCTGTGCATTCCACACTTTGGGCGGTGCTACTGCAATAAGTATTACAGTAATAATCTATAGCATCTCTGTTGTCAAGCTAACACTACTCTTTAGTTTTGATCCATATATAGGTATATTTTCACATATATTTTATAAATATTCCTTTAGTTTTTCTAAGAATTTAATTCATGACATTGCTGTGAAGCGGTTACACATAAAGAGAACATCTATATCACAATTTCAGATATCATACAAATTGTTTCTTTTTTCTTTTTTTTTTTAGTTAATACATATACAGATTTATATTGTCTTACCTTTTGTGGGCAATCGAAGTCATTGTTGAATTACTTCAAAAGATCAGAAGAAATTACCAACTTATATGAATCCTCTCCTCCATCAGTTCTGTTCATAGCAAGGCAGATAAATTATAAAAGGGAGAAACTCAGCACAGTTAGTGGGTGTCCTACAAAGGCTGGTGCTAAATCATGCTGTGAAAAAGACATAAGTGACAAAATACCCCGGGGTGACCGCTAAGGATCGGCAATCATCTCTTGTACTTGATAAAATCTGTCATGAGTCACAAGTTTACTATAAGACAAACATTGGAAAAGAGTGTCATCATGGGAGGTTACCATGGAGGAAACAAACAAAAATGTAAAAAACAGTTCTTATCCGTAGAGGTTTTTACACTGAGTGAGACAAAGCTTTTAATAAAAATAATTAAATATTAAAAATTAAACATGAAAATAATAATAATAATAATAAACATGGCAACTGTAGCGCATGGTGCAAGCGGTATTATAATAGTTTATTATAAGTTTTGTACATTCTTTTTCTTTTTGTTATCCTTATTATTATTAGTTTCTTCTTGTTGTTGTCACGATCATTGTTAAGAAATAAATTATGTAGCCCAAGTAACACTACAGCGCATGATTTAGGATTCTTTACACTATGAATAATATATACTTCTAATTATATTCATATATATAATTAGATCAAAGTCAGCGGTGGCCTAGTGGTTAGGGTGTTAGCCGCATGATCTAACCCCTTCCCAATAGCTTGCCCTGAGGTACCCTTGAGCAAGGTGCCGTCCCCGTCACTGCTCCCCGGGCGCTTTCAGTAGCTGCCCACTGCTGCATGGTGTTTGCAAGGGTTAAATGCAGAGGTCCAATTTCGTTGTGGTTCACTGTCTGCTCTGCTGTGCTGTGACCTCGCAATGACAAGGGTTGTCACTTTCACTTTTTTATGTTTTAGAAAGCGGTGACACTACTATAAATATATAATTGGGATATGGGAAGTGAGGGCATGCAGTGGACACAAGAAACCACAACAGTTCTGCATGAGGTTCCAAAGTGGCAAGCCAGCTGGTATGGCTCAATTAAAGGCAACCCACTGGGAAACCATCGTTTGGCCTCAAAACACGGTACATCTGTGAATAAGACCAATGGAAAGCCACCTTCTTTACAATACAGAAGAGCTATAAATAAAACTGGCTCGTCCCAGATATGTCAGAGGAAGGGGTGAAAGGACAACACATCGTGTAAAAACAGAAACACTATTGATCACTCACTGATCACACTCAGCTAACAACAGAGAACATTAAAGCACAGAAAAGACAGTGTCTACCCCTAATAGAGCTGCAGGAAAAATAGGGCAAACCTGGAAAAATGCATAAGCTGTTAAATGGCATTTACTGTAGTGCTGTTATTCTCTCTCTTCACCACTTCCTCCCCTCTTTATATACATATTTTTTTATGTCTCATTTTATGCCTTCAAAGATGAAACAAACATTTTAAAACTCCTTTTAAACCCTCAAGTATACTTATTACAAAATTCTTATTACCTCAGGGCAAGCGACTGGTCTGGGATTCATACCCAAAACCTTCTGATCCTGGTTCCTACTTCCTAACCCACAGTGGGGTATAAGATAATAGTGTACCCTTAATTTTTCTCGTTTTTAACAGAATATGTAGCAATTCAAAAGGTGTTTCTTTGTGTTTGCATATTTCATATTGTTTCTTGAATGCTAAATCCAGCAGCTGGCAAGCTGCCCTTGCATTTCAGGCCATTGCTAACACATCGCTCATCCCACAATGATTCTACTCACAGATCAAACTGTGACGTGAACAGCTCACAGCTCAAATTGATTCACTCTGTTCTTCGATTGAATATTGTCATGTGCCATTTCCCATGCCGGGCTTTTTAAACTCCAATTGATTCAGCGCTAAGCTAACTCAGTATGATAATTAACTCATGAGTCAAGTCAATCATGCAGGATTTGAGAAAACACTAAACTGTGCAGTGCTCAAGACCAGTTTGTGCAATTCCGAATGGCAAACAAAGTCATGGAAGATCAGTGGGAAAAACTGAAAACTTGTTTTTTTTTTTTTCGTTTTTTTTTTTGATGGGAATGAGCTGTTTACTAGGTTATTAGATGGAAGCATGAAGCTCTGCAAGTTGCTGCAAATTGAAAAATAATTCAGTCTTATTTCTGCTCTCTCTCTCTCTCTCTCTCTCTCTCTCTCTCTCTCTCTCTCTCTCTCTCTCATACAAAAGTGAGTACACCCCTCGCATTTTTGTAAATATTTGATTTATTTATATCTTTTCATGGGACAACACTGAAGATATGATACTTTGATACAATGTAAAGTAGTCAGTGTGCAGCTCGTTTAACAGTGTAAATTTGCTGTCCCCTCAAAATAACTCAACACACAGCCATTAAAGTTTAATCCACTGGCAACAAAAGTTAGTACACCCTTAATGAAAAATGTCCACATTGTGCCCAAAGTGTTATTATTTTGTGTGGCCACCATTATTTTCCAGCACTTAACTCTATTGGGTGGCAGTGGTCTAGTGGTAAGGTACTTGCCTACGGACCTCTGGATCAAGAGGTCCCCGGTTCGAATCCCACCTCTAGCACTCCCTGAGCAAGACCCTTAACCCTGAGTTGCTCCTGTAATTAACATGTAAGTCGCTCTGCTAAATGCTCTGCTAAATGCCTAAATGCCGTAAATGTAAATGTAAATGTAAATATTGGGCATGGAGTTCCCTAGAGCTTCACAGGTGGCATTTACGTCAGGAGACAGCCCAGCACCTTTCTCCTCAGTTTCTTAGGAGGTAAGGGAGGGCTTCATGCTCTGCTTCAGTCTGTAACAGTACATGTTGGCATTCATGGTTCCCTCAAAGAACTGTAGCTCCCCAGTGCTGGCAGTACTCATGCAGCCCCAAACCATGACACTCCCACCACCATGCTTGACTGTAGGCAAGACAAACTTGTCTTTGTACTCCTCACCTGTTTGCCACCACACATGTTTGAAAATCCATGTAATCCATGCCCTTTGTCTGCTTGTCTTCAGCAAACTTTTTGCAGGGCTTTCTTGCATCATCTTTAGAAGAGGCTTCCTTCTGGGACGACAGCCATGCAGACCAGTTTGATGCAGTGTGCATCGTATGGTCTGAGCACTGACAGGCTGACCCCCCCACCCCTTCAACCTCTGCAGCAATGTTGGCAGCACTCATGTCTATTTTCAAAAGACAACCTCTGTATATGACGCTGAGCACGTGCACTCAACTTCTTTGGTGGACCATGGCGAGGCTTGTTCTAAGTGGAACCTGTCCTGTTAAACCGCTGTATGGTCTTGGCCACCGTGCTGCAGCTCAGTTTCAGAGTGTTGGCAATCTTCTTATAGCCAAGGCCATCTTTATGTGGAGCAACACATTTTTTTTCAGATCCTCTGAGAGTTCTTTGCCATGAGGTGCCATGTCGAACTTCCATTGACAAGTATGAGAGAGTGTGAGAGCGATAACACCACATTTAACACACCTGCTCCCCATTCGCACATGAGACCTTGTAACACAATGAGTCACATGACACCGGAGAGGGAAAATGGCTAATTGGTCACAATGTGGACATTTTTCATTAGCGGTGTACTCACTTTTGTTACCAGTGGTTTAGACATTAATGGCTGTGTGTTGAGTTATTTTGAGGGGATAGCAAATCTACACTGTTAAACAAGCTGCACGCCAACTACTTTACATTGTATCAAAGTATCATATCTGCAGTGTTATCCCATGAAAAGATAACACATATAACAAAATATAATCAAATATTTACAAAACTATATATATATTAATATATATTTATGAAATTCCATGGCTATTAATTTGATTTTACACACTTGTTATCAATGGATGTGGCTGAAGCTCCTTGATTATTAAGAAGCAGGCAGCAGAAGAATTTCATAAACAAACAATCGTAGAATGTGTTGTACTGTTGAGGCCAGTGACATTAATGGTACTGTCATATAGGATGCCAACTTTTCCACAAGTCTGTTGGTGAAATTTCTGTCTTGCTAGATCTGCCTTGGTCAACTGTAAGTGGTAGTACTGGTAACTGCAAGAGTTCAGGAACAATGCCACCTCCCTGAACAAAGTGGTAGATTACAATAACTAGTGAAGCTGGCTCAGTGCTGAAGCTCATAAAACTAACCAATCCTCTCTTCCATCACTCACTCCTTGTAATGGGCTTCCATTGCCAATGGGTCTCCATGGCTGAATGAGTTTCCACGGCCATGAAATAGGTTTCCATGGCTGAGCTGCTGCACACAAGTCTGCCCTGGACTCTGGCTCAGTGGAAATGTGTCCTCTGGAGTGATGAATTACGCTTCACTATCTGGCAGTCTGATGGACTAATCTGGGTTTGGAAGACTCAAGAAGAACGCTATCTATTGAACCAACAGTAAAGTTTGTTGGAAATATTTTTCAGGGCAAGCATAGGCTTCTTAATTCCAATGATGGCTGCTGCTAATGCAACAGTTTACGCTGACATTTTAAACAATTAAATTCTTCCAACTTCATGGCAACAGCTTAGATAAGGGCCTTTCCTTTCCACCATGAATGTGCCCCTGAGCACAAAGTGAGTTCCACATGGCTTCACAAGTTTGGTGTGAAGGAACTCCCATGGCATTGACAGAGCTCTAACCTTAACCCAAATTAACACCTTTGTGATAAATTGAAACATGGAAAGCAAATCAGATCTTCTTGTCCAGTGCGTGTCAGTGCGTGACCTCAGAGATGCTCTTTTGGGCACTAATTTCCACAGACACATTTCCACACTGCCATTTAACAAGCGTTGATTTGCTATGGCCATGGCTCTGGAATAAGACAGCAATAAAGAGCGATGGTGCACTGTGATGATCTATGAATTTCAATAGGCAAAAACGTGCCAAATTCAAAAGCCTCAAAAGTGCATTTTCTGTACCTTTACGTGTACTACATTTGTGTAAGCAAAGATACAGCCCACTGTTCAACCACTGCCAAGCTTTGTTACATGAACGTGCATGTCAAAGGCGCCCACTGGAGCACCAAAAACTCCTTTGCATCAGTTTAACTGTTGTATTTGATTCAGTATGTTCTTTTTTATTTGTGATTCACTTGGAGGAGTTTTTGAAAACTGCGGTAGATTCAGCTATTACACTCACCTTGGATTTGAACCCTCAGTGCCTCTAGCTTGCAGCTGAATGCCTTAACTTGGCTATATTGCTAAAGCTACAGAATCTTCCTTTATGGCTAGTTTCTGTTCGTGGCACAGCCCCAACCTACTGTTCACTCTAAATGTTTCTTACAGAGCTGCCTGATCGTCACCTTGTGTGCTTGTAGGAGGAGTGGGATTTGGCTGATATTGTGAGGCTTCTAAAACTGTTCTGTAGAGCGAAGAGATGCAATGCCCCTCTCTCTAGAAAAACCAAAACCACCAGAGCTGTGGAACATGTGAAACAAACTTGATGTTGGGTAGGAAATTTTTAAAGAGTCCATGTCATGAAGGTTTTACTTATTTTGGTATCAAGTATATTGTTAAAGAGGTTAAGCTAAACTGTATTTTGAATATTGTCATTAGAACAATTTACACAAATCATTTATGTAATTTATATATACATTCAAACCCATAACTATCCAAAAATTGACTCCGAAAGGTCAGAAAAATCATCTTTTCATTAATTTGCTCTGTTTTTATGATTTATTGCAATTAAAGATTAGGTTTTCCCCATATTGTTAGTAGGGGATGTCATGTTCTGTCATGACCTTTTTGTCTTTCTTCACCAAGGTTACCAGTAATGATGTGGTTTGCTGTCTTGCTGTCTGTTTTTATTTCACATTGAAATTATAAGAAGTTTTCTTAACATGCATATTTTTAAACAAATAACACCAAACATGTTAAAGATACATTCTTCCGCATGCCTGCTTGTCTCTCCATCCATCCATCCATTTCTCAATTCCAGTCATTATTTATCATTTGTTTATAATTTATTTATTTATAATAACATTAATGTCTGGCCAACGCTTCTGTGATTGGAAGTAGAGATGACTTTACAGATGAGATCTGAACAACTGACTGTGTTGAAGTAACAAGAGAAACTTGTTAGAGAAGAAGGTATAGAATAAAAGATGAAAAGAACAAAATGAAAGAGTAGAGCATAATTACACAGAAGAACAGCATGCACAATAGTTGCTGTAGGCTGTAGAGGTTCTGGAGAATGCTTTTAGTCAGATGAGTCATATTTTCAACTCAGATTTCTCACGTTTCTATATTCTAGATATTCATTCATTTCATTAACACCTCTGCAAGTGAGACATATAGAAAGGGGCAGCAATGGATAATGGAAGAGTGAAAGAAAGGAGATGAAGAACATTACTGATACCAGGTGGCTTAATTTGGTACTGCAGCTTAGGGGTTGCAACCTTTCTCCATTAAAAAAAAAAAAAAAAAGTTTTTTGGGGTAACATCACACCGCGTGAAAGTGGTCCTACTGATACTTGTTCTAGCATTATAATAAGCTGAGAGTGCTGAAGCCTACTGTATTGCTATGAGCCAGGTTCATTTTATTGGAGCAGTGGTGGCCTAGCGGTTAGGGAGTTGGCCCTAGGATCAGAAGATCGTGGGTTAGATTCCCACGCCAGTAGGTTTCCCTGAGGTACACTTGAGCAAGGTACCGTCCCCATCACTGCTCCCCGGGCACTATCAATAGCTGCCCCCTGCTTGCACATGTTTGTCTGTGGGTTAAATGCAGAGGTGTGTTTTCATTGTGGTTCAGTTTGTCGTATACTCACAATGACAGGAATGGTCACTTACACTTTATCACCTATGAAATGTAGCAATAATTAGACCAGAGGGGCACGATTAATACCAAATACTGAAGCATTATAGCAAAAGGAGCAAAAGAAAAATTGCATTTTTGACACTGCCAGCCTTTCTCTTAATTTGAGACCAGTTACAACAAAAATAAAGCATTTTTTTAATTTGACAGAATGGCTCGCTAATTTTTTGTTCTGACTTTGACTCCCTTAAAGAAGACCTTCTTGGGCCTCAAAATATCAAAAAACATTCAGAAAGAGACAATTCTGCATACTTTTAGATTGTAACTAACCACAGCCCCACAAACCACTTGCAGTCAATCAGTTTCTTCCTTCTTGGCACAAACGAAAACTTCAAAGACATGCAAGAAAAGGCAAAGGCAATAAGAACATCTTAGTCCAGGATATTCAAACAGCTCTAAAATGGAAGTTTTTCATTGTAAAATAAGAGGCACATGCTGATTAAATATTGCATAATTCCATTGATATTTGTCTACGGTATCGACTAGCGTAGAGCAAAATAAACGAATTATAGCATAACTGCTTATTAGGGTATTAATATATACTTAATTGACTAATTTTAATCAATTAATTTAACCAAATCCTTTCATAATCGTTAGTGTCATTCTTTAAACGCAAAAAAGGATAAATAAATAAATAAGTAATCGTTTCATTTCTTAAAGCATTAGATGAAAGCATTCCTGCAGAGCACTAGAAACACAAAACATTTTGTTTGAGGCATGTATATGTATATGAGACATGCATGATTCATGCTTACATAAGTGAGAAAAAGTGCTAGGCTTCAAGAAAATTGGTCTAGATCAGCACAATGGCCTCGACCAGACCAAGAAGATTGTTAAGAACTGTGAGTTACTATGCAGATGTTTGTGGCAGAATGTGACTGGCTGGTGGTTGCTAGGTGTTGAGGAGCTTCCTCAGTACAATCTGTGTCAGCACCTGCACACTGTGAGAACATTGTGATGTAGTGTGTATGACGAGGAGGGTCATGGGAGATATTACACACGAAAACCTGCTGCGAAACAGGAAAAAGTGTAAAAACAGGTTATAAAATAAGGAAATGATCGACTGTTTGACTTTTAAATATCAAACGCCTCGGCAGCATATAACTGCAGAATTTAGGTCATCTATATAAGACCATCCATCCTATATAACGCAGTAAATATGCATATACATCAAATATTTCTTTAAGATGGCTGGAAGTTTCACAAAACATTTGTGAAAAAAGTGAAATCACTTTAAATGCAATAGTATTCGTGGTGATAAAGGATTAAGTGTTTAAAATATAGTTCTGTAATTTTATCCTGTCTGAGGTTCTGTAATTTAATCCTTAAATCTGGCTCTTGGGATGCAAAATCTGATGAAACGAGACCGGCTCAAGGATTTTGCGCAGGACTGCAGGTAAATAGTCCTTAAAATAGCCTGCATTAAAAATCTACAAAAACAAAAATGGCACAGGGTCACCATAAGCCCAAAAAAGTGTGTGTGTGTGTGTGTTTGAGAGAGAGAGTGTGTGTGAGAGAGAGACTCCCTTCTCCACCCTCGTTCCCCATTGTTAAATGTATTGATTGTATTGCATTCTCTCTGCTTGTTTTCAGTCAAATCAAATTCTGCAGTTCTTTTGGACCTCTCCTCCAAAAAGCCGGCCAGTCACGCTTCCTCCTTCAGTTCTGCAGCAGCGACGTGACTCTCCGTGAATGGCTTCTGGAGACAGAATAAATGTGTGTATCTCTCTGAATGCTGCAACTGGAGACACATTTGGGGCTTTAAAATGCCTCGCCACTGTCATAAGCTAGCGAGCAGTTTGATACTTTTTTCTCATTACTGAGAGGCACAAGTCCCATGAGTGCAATAGGAACATTCGATGACACGAGATGACCTCTAGCAAACACAGACACACACACACACACACACATCCCTATTAAAGGTGGGAACTGCTTATTGACAGCAGGGTGCAATCAGACCTCACATAGACAGATATATATCTGCAGCTCGGTGCCCATTACTCGCTCGGCCGTGGCTCACCCGTCGAGCTGGAGGTCCAGACGAAAAAGCGGCAATCCCATTAAAAAGCCGCAAAACCAATCAAACCGCTGGGCTCATGCTCACTCTTCCAGCCACTGGCCTGGTAATTGCCCGCCGACCAATTGGAGCTTATTAGAGAGTTTGGGTTTTTAATTGCCTGCCTGTTGGAACCGGATCAATGGCCGACTTATTAAAGACGATTCATCCGGCCTGGATTCACACACACACACACACACACACACACACACACGCATACAGGACGCAGAGCACCAGCTGAGGGTCTCACACACCTTTGATAAGAATGTGCTCGTTAATGTGCCTCCTCTGACTTTTCAGCATTTCCACCTTCTCCTTCTCTCTCTCTCTCTCTCCTTCTCCCACGCTTTCTCGCTGTCTCTTGCCCACTGTATGTCTCGCTCTCATTCTTTCACTCCTGTTGTTTCTCTCTGTTTTATGACGCTTGCTCTCTCTCTCTCTCTCTCTCTCTCTCTCTCTCTCTCTCTCTCTCTCTCCCACGCTTTCTCGCTACCTCTCACCCACTGTCTGTCTCACACTCGTCCTTTCACTCCTGCTCATTCTCTTTTGCTGTTTTGAGACATCTGTCCTCTCTCTCTTTCTCTCTCTCCTCTCTCCTCCTTCTCACTACCATTCTTTTTGCTCTCCATCGCACTCATTCTTTCACTTTTTCTTCTACTTTTTTTCTTGGCAGTTCCCTCAGTTTTCTCCTTGTCTCTCACCTATTGTGTGTCTCACTCTTGCTCTTTTAATCTTGCTCTTTCTACCAGCCTGTCTCTCACTTTTTTTTCCCTCTTTCTTAAAGTAACCTTAGCTTCGCTTTTTTTTGTCTTTTTCTGTTATCTTACTCGTATTTTCCTTCTTGTTTTAATGACTCTTTCCTTCTCTGTCACTCAATGTCCATCTTTTACTCTTGTCTCTTTCATTGTGTGCTGTTTCTCACTCTTTTGCTCCACCAGTCTTTTTCTCTTTTTGCTAGTGACTCTCTCTTTCACGTTTTCTCTCATCTTTCACAATAAAAAATCATTTTTAACTATTTCGATCCTTCTCTGTGTGTCAGTCCTTCCCATTTCACAGTCTCTCTCTCTCTCTCTCTCTCTCTCTCTCTCTCCCTCTCTCTCTCTCTCTCTCTCCCTCTCTCTCTCTCCCTTCTGTTATCCACTCTTGCAGAGGTGTAGTACACTCCCTTTCTGTCAGCTGTATTGTTGCGCTGATCTGAAGGGCCCGAGCCCATTGGCCCGGCCGCAGAAGAACAGAGTAGAAGATCAATAACGGCTAAATCAATATCACTCCCAGGGTGGATTTTTGAGACTGGCTCAGAAGCAGCCAGGTTTCTTTTTCCTCTTTTTTTGGGTGAGGGTGATGAAAATGTCCTCATTACCTTGCGCTTACCTCTTTGGCTCGTTAAAACTCACTTCTGGGTTTAAAGAAATGAGTCTTTATTAAACACGTCTGATCCATTAGTGTGTCTGGGCTGTTACACTTTCAGCACATTAACATGACCGATTTGAATTTCAAATTTTATGCAAGTTCAAACCATCAGAGCTTTGCTAATGAGAAGAAACTGTCTTATTATTGTCTGTGGCTCATTCTCTATGCCACACTGACATCTAGGGGTAGAGGTTGAGTGACACATCAGTAGAGTGCCCTGCTCGAACATGCCCTGCTCAAACTGTTCCAAACAATAATCCTAGTTCAGCCTCATCCAAATCACACAGAAATTTTACAGAAACATGTATCCTAAAGGTGAATGTGAATGAAGCTAAAATGAAAATGGGACATGCTCTGAGAATTAGAGATTTTGGAATCTTTGCCTTTCAAAGATCTCTTTGTGGCAACACATTAAAGCAAAACTAAAGTATACTGAACAATATGACTTATTGTATATTTGAGCAAAACCCAGTCACTATTGCTTATTTGTTTGTTTTCCACACCAGTTTAAATTGATTGTCCTTTACACGGTGTGGATGAGACTTGACTAAAAAGTAGAAATGGTCAAAATTAATTGTAATAATATTTTCATTTTTATTTTAATGGTCTTGCACTTCTAATAACATAAGCCTCACTCATAGTCAGTGTGAAAATAGGGTAGATTTCCTCTACAGCAGTTTCGGCCACATGCAACAAAATACCACGATGTGAAAAAGTAACAAGTAATCTATGAATGTGTCTAGCAGATTGGCAATAGTAAGCAATGCATTTCATTTAATTAATTATTATTTAAGATAAAAATAGAGTTAACTGGTAAAAAGTAACTGTACAAGGACAAAATCTAAAGAAATAGATGTCAGACTACACTGACACTTTTGGAGTTCAGTACAAAAATCTTTAAAATGGTTTCAGCATTCTCTGTACAGTAATTGGAAGTAATGATAACAATGCCTGCACAATGTCAAACCACCAAATTGGGCTTAGACAATGTGACGGTGTAGGTCAAAATCTCTCAGACAAAATTATCGAAAACAGGCTAAAACCCTTCTTGGGTCCAAGTGGAAATTCCTCTGAAAATGGCGTCAGATTGGGCACATTCTGCCTGTGGATCAGGCGAAGATGTGCCATAAACAAACACTCATTAGTGGCTGGCATTTAGCAGGAGTACCACAGCAGGCTACGAAAGATGAGCTGAGCTGGGTGGAGAAAGGCTCATGCTCAGCTGGATCTGCACACATCATGTCCACCTACACAGGCGTGGACGCACAAACGCAACACAATTTCCATTTCTCCCTCTGGGTAGTCCTGTAATTATTGCATCATAAAATTGTTTACACATTTGGCCTTTATCCATCTCATTTATTAGCTGAAGACGGTAAACCTCACAGCTTGAAAGCAGACAGATTCAGCACTCCACAGTCTCTGGGCCCACACTCAGAGTTTTGGTACAATTAAAAATTCTATATTTTGCCATGAAATGTACTGGACAATAGCCAGCACTGTAAAAGAAAGAATGCCAGGAGGAATGTCCACTTTCACTAATATTGAGAAGCTCCTGGAAACCTTAACTACAGGAATTTTGACCATATACAATTATTCTGCAGGGTTCTAGATCTCCAGGATCAGGCTAGATTAGGTACTTCTAATCAATTTTTGTTTAATTCATCAGATGAGGGAAGTAGGGTTGGTTCATTTGGGAGCCCCACAGACCTCCATGAGTTTGAATCCTCCACAGAGAACACCAAAAGAATTCTTTTGCAGTCAAAGCTTTCTTTCCTTTGACAGTTACGATTGTATTTACCATGCTAAATAAATACAAAATAAATAAATAAATTTAAAAAAGGAAAACATTCATAAATGTGTACCTTGATATGAAATTCTTTTTCAAAAATCATGTGTGTGTTTTATATATATATATATATATATAAAAACACACACACATATTTGAAAAGTATCAAGTACACATTCTGTATATCAAGGACTGAGCTATGTACTTGTAGTGTAGTCTGATTGTTATTTCTGGACTGTACTATAAAGCTCTGGACTATAAAGCTCCCTGAAAAACCCCTAATGACTTTACCTTGAGTAGGAGGGGTAAAAATTCTGTAGCCTAAATAAAAGAGAGGAGGAAAAGAGGAGAATATTGGCTACTCTCTCTTGCATCCTAGGAAACAGGGATTTAAAACAAGCCGTTTTGGCAATGAATTTCCCGTGCATATTGCTCATGGACTGGAAACTGTGCGGTAAACCTTATATAATAATATAACAATATAATAATAATAATAACAAATAAAAAAATCTTTAAAAGAAAAAAATTTCATGTTCTAAAAACTTTTACTCAAGGAAAGCATATAATAACATGTTAATATGTTTATTAAAGTACCTGTTTTTATATTTAATAATAAATAATGAACAGATCATATTACTGAGTTGTGAAAGGCCAGCCACCAAGTTAGATGCATAAATGTAAATAAAATAAAAGTCAGGTTGTCTGAACATTATTGGTGAGGAATACAACACACCTCCTGAGTAGTCATCAGGTGTAAAGTTGTGTTGTTAGTGAGAGAAGCCCCATTGCAGCTTCCAGCATCCCTCTCTTAACTGGATTACACCATTTGCTCTGTAATGTATGGTGCTGATTCAGTGCAAAATGTCTTATGCATTGTTTCACTTACTGCCTAAAATCACCACCTATTTAATGTTTATTTTAGAAGTTTTTTTAAAGGGTTGGACCAGTGGTTGTGTAGGTGTATTTAAGGAGTTTGTGCATCTTTCGTTTATCACCTTTTAACTTTCAGGGCATCTCACATATCATATCACACTGAACCTATGACACATACATAGATATTTGTTTGTTTGTTTGTTTGTTTGTTTGTTTGTTAAGAATCATCATATTCCAAAGTTAGTTTCTGAGTTGTTGGCTGTGGAAACCTACAGTCCCATCCAAAAGTATTGGAACAGCTGTTCATTTGCTTTTGGTATATCCTGCACTGTGAACATTAGGATTGAATCGAAAAGAAGAAAATGAAACAGGATGTTTGCTTCTGTTATTCTCTGTTATTTTGCATCTACATATGTTTAACAGAGCAGCTAGAACACTGTACCTTGTGAAACTGATAAATCATTTTCAGAGTGAGCAAAAATGTAAAAACAAAGGTTTAAAAATGACATTTAAGTAAATGATTCTTGATGTTTAGTTTGCATCGCCTTACGAGTAACTACATCAAGTATACGTCATTACCTTCACATTACCTGTTTAGTTTATTCTGTTATACTTTTCAGGCTTTTACCACAGCATCTTTCAGTTGTTCAGATGTTGTTTCCCTCTTCAGTCTCCTCTCTGGGAGATTAAATGCATGTTGGCAAATGAGCACGTATGTATAAAATCATGAGCATACACTCTGCCGAGAGAGAGATCGTTTTCAATCAACCACCTCCATGTCTGTTGCTCAGGTCATCAGTGACCCCCTTCTTTTTCAGGACATTCAAGCCGTAGCACAGCCGCATTCTCAATGTTTGTGAAATACTGTCTTTACTTTTCTCACCTATGACTTGCTTTGATCCATGAACACCACGATCTGGTCTTCTATCTTAGTTTTACCCTTTTTAACAACAAATATTCACTCTACCAAGTGAAATTCAAAAGTGTCTTTCATTTGGAATGAAGGTATAAATGGCACATGTAGGGAACGTGTTAGAAGGAATTCTCATTCACATATCTGTCGATTAATGCTGGGTGGTGACACCCCCTGGTTGAGCTTGAAGTTGGATGACTTGCTGTAGGGCATAACAGGGATAGCAGCAGTGGTTCATGCAAAATGATGCTGATTCCAGAAGACCTGAACTCATTAGATCATCATTCTATTAAACTCGTCCAGCTGCCCACTTTATTTCCAGTGGGGCATTTTAAATAAGTATATAAGCCTTTTTGAAAGTAGAGTCACAATATTTGCAGGAATTACACAGCCACAGAGCAATGTCAGCTTTTTCTAGTATGGGTCTCAGGCATGAAATCCTAGACAAATGAACTGCCTGACATCTCAGCATTTGCTGTGAACTGTTAAACCACTTTTTGAGATAAAATTACAGTAAAGCACTACCCCCTTTTAGCACTAGCACTCTGGCTTAGATCATTTAAATGATTAACTAGGTAGCACTTAATAACTTTCAAACCCCTGGCCAACCAGATATTTTGCTAATTTAACCCTCACACTGCAACATTGTAATAATCCATTTCACTGCACAGGAAAGGTAAAAGTGGACAAGCTTTAGCCATTTTCATTTTATCCCATCTTAAAACATCCGGTTTGAACGCTAACAGTAACAGGTCAAATAGATAATATTATGACCTGATCTACTTTTAGCGTTAAAAATGTTATTATGTATTTAGGATTTATTTGTTCTCATAAATATATGATCAAAAAGCTTAGCAGTCATTCCAGGGATCCAAGCCATACTTCAAAGTGTCTGCTAACAAATTTGATGACTGGAGAACACTGAACATAAATTGTGGAATTTGTCTTTCAATGCTTTTGTTTCTTCAGGATTTTAAACCCTCACTTATTAGATTTATTCCACCAGGGGGTGCAGGTGACTCTGATGATGAGCAGTAAGAGATGAGGCTGGAGAAGCAACCAGGTAATTAATAGATGATTTGTTACCTGTGTTGGCACTGCAGTATTTTCTTGCTTTATTTTCTCTACACCTCAGATGAGACAGCTGTGAGAAAATAATATAGTAAGACTAGAGCAAGTTTACGCAGTCAGCTAAAAGCCTCTGAAGATGGAAGGGTTAATGTCAAAAGTTGCATGCCATTTGTAACAAATTTGTGCCAAATGCTCGTGAACAATTGAAGTAAATACAGATATTTTGGAAGTTTGTTTGATTTGATCTTCTTCTTCTTCTTTTTCTTCCAGCTGCTCCACGTTTAGGAGAGTGCAGCACAACAGATCATCCATTTCACTTCTTCACCTGTCTCTCCATCTTGCTCCTTCAAGCTGACCACCTGCATGTCCTCTCACCACGATCACAAACCTCTTTGGTCTTCCTCTCCTCTTTCCTGTAGCTCCATCTCTGTATCTTCCTGTTATAATCCTCGTCTCTCTCCTCTGGGACACTGTCCAAATAACAACCTTAAGCTTCCTCTATTTTTCAAATACTATTTGAACTGTCCTCCTAATATAATGCTTTCTGTGCCTTATACTTGTCCAAACCTTGAAAATCTCAGCATCTTTACTCTGACACCTCCAGATCCGCCTCCTGTCTTTTTGTCAATGCCACCATCTCAACACATAAAGCATAGCTGGTCTCACTGTTGTCCATAGCCTTCCATCTACTGCCACACTCCTTCACACTGTGAGAGACGTTTTCATTTATATCCTTAATCGCATCCCTTCTAATTACTTTGCATCTTGCTCTGTCTCTTTGTGGTGGTAAAGGTCTTTTCGGCCTCCACAATTCACCAAACACCTTATCTTTAGTCTTTGCCGCTGCTTTCTTCACCTTGCTCTTCATCTCCTTGAACTCCTGTCTACTTTCTTCCTCCCTCTGACTGTCCCACTTCTTTTTCGCCTACCTCTTCTTCTGTATACCCTCCTGGACTTCTGAGTTCCATCACCAGAGGTCTCCTTATCCTCCTTCTTCCACCTTCCAGATGTCACACACCAAGTACCTTTCCTGGCTGTCTGCCTTATCACTTCTGCAGTAGTTTCCAGCAGTCCACTCATCAACACACTCCAGTGCCCACGTGTTGCTATACAATTCCACCACGGTCTCTTTCAGCCCAGCTTCCATGATGTGAATCATACACATTTCACATCCTCTTTGACCTCAGAGGTCATCCTACGAACTACTATCTGTGCTGTTTTAGCTGCACTCTCCCCTGTCACTGCTGCCAGTCCTCCAATCTCCTTCAAGACCCCACGGCCACTCTGCAAAGGATACAATCCACCTGTGAGCATCTTCCTCCACTCTTGCTAACGTCACCCTGTAGGTCCTCCCTCTTCTTAAAATAAGCATTTCCTTATCCTTTACAAATCTACAGCCATCTGACCTTTCCTCTGCATACTTATACTTACCCATCACCTCCTCATCACCTCTGTTCCCTTCACCAGGATGTCCATTAAAGTCTGCAACAATCACCACTCTTGATATCAATCAAACTATAGCAATAGATATTGGTTGCATGGCTCAATTTCCATTTAAATATATAATAAATAATTAAAAATATATTTTTTAAAAATCTTGAAAATAGCATGTGGTAGGGTACTTGCTAGCGGACCTCTGGATCAAGAGGTTCCAGGTTCGAATCCACCTCCAGCACTACCATCACTGGGTCCTTGAGCAAGATACTAACCCTGAGTTGCTCAAGGGGACTGTCCCTGTATTTAGGGCGTGGAGATTGCTCTGGATAGGCGTCTGCTTCTAAATACCATAAGTGTTAAATTTGTGTATTCGAACCACCATGGTGAGTAGAAACTGCACTTTCTCCCAAAGGCATGAAACTGGGAGTGCATCAGTGACATCAATTATAATCATCCATCCATCCATCCATTTTCTTCCGCTTATCGAGGGTGGTTGGTGAACGCAGCCTCCAGCAGGGATGCCAGACTTCACCCTCTCTCCGCCACTTCTATTAGCAACGCTCCTCGGGGACCCAAGGCGTTCCCAGGCCAGCCGAGGGGCATAGTCTCTCCAGCGTGTCCTAGGTCTTCCCTGAGTCTCTTTCCGGTGGGCCGATGCCCAGAACACCTCACCAGGGAGGCGTCAGGGAGGCATCTAATCAGATGCTGCCAGAGCCACCTCATCTGACTCCTCTCGATCTTGGCGGAGGAGCAGCGGCTCTGCCCAGGCCCCTCCCGGATAAGCTGGCTTCTCACCTATCTCTAAAAGGAGAGTCCAGACACCCTGCGGGACTCATTTCAGGACAACGTCGTCTGCAAAAAGCAGGGCCAATCACAAACCCACCAAACCGGACCCCTCAACACCTGGCTGCGCCTAGAGAATCCTGTCCATAAAAGTTATGAACAGAGGATCCCGGTGACAAGAGGCAGCCCTGGCGGAGTCAACCCTCACCAGGAGCAGAGTCCGACTTACCGCGAATGCGGACCAAGCTCTGACACCGGTTGTACAGGGACCGGACAGCCCTTAACAGGGAATCCGATACCCCATACTCCCGGAGTACCCCCCACAGGAGCCCCCGAGGGACACTGTCGAATGCCTTCTCCAAGTCCACAAAGCACATGTAAACTGGTTGGGCAAACTCCCATGCACCCTCCAGACCCTGCTAAGGGTGTAGAGCTGGTCCACTGTTCCGCGACCTGGACGAAAACCACATTGCTCCTCCTGGATCTGAGGTTTGACTATCCGACGGACCCTCCTTTCCAGGACCCCTGAATAGACTTTCCCCGGGAGGCTGAGAAGTGTGATCCCTCGATAATTGGAACAAACCCTCCGGTCCCCTTTCTTAAAGAGGGGGACCACCACCCCGGTTTGCCAATCCAGAGGCACCGTCCCCGATGTCCATGCGATGTTGCAGAGGCGTGTCAGCCATGACAGTCCTACAACATCCAGAGCCTTGAGGAACTCTGGGCGGATCTCATCCACTCCCGGAGCCCTGCCACCAAGGAGCTTTTTGACCACCTTGGCAACCTCGACCCCAGAGATGGAAGAGTCCACCTCAATGTCCCCAGGCTCTGCTTCCTCCTCGGAAGGGATGTTGGTGGAATTAAGGAGGTCTTCGAAGTACTCCCCCCACCGACCCACAACGTCCCGAGTCGAGGTCAGCAGCGCACCATCCCCACTATACACTGTGTTGACCGTGCACTGCTTTCCCCTCCTGAGACGCCGGATGGTGGACCAGAATTTCCTCGAAGCCGTCTGGAAGTCCTTCTCCATGGCCTCTCCAAACTCCTCCCATGCCCGAGTTTTTGCCTCAGCAACCACCAGAGCCGCATTCCGCTTGGCCTGTCGGTACCTATCAGCTGCCTCCGGAGCCCCACTGGCCAAAAAGGCCCGATAGGACTCCTTCTTCAGCTTGATGGCATCCCTCACCGCTGGTGTCCACCAACGGGTTCTAGGGTTGCCACCGCGACAGGCACCGACCACCTCCCGGCCACAGCTCCGGTCAGCCGCCTTGACAATGGAGGCGCGGAACATAGTCCATTCAGACTCAATGTCCCCCACCTCCCCCGGGACGTGGTTAAAGCTTTGACGGAGGTGGGAGTTGAAGCTTGTCCTGACAGGGGACTCTGCCAGACGTTCCCAGCAGACCCTCACGATGCGTTTGGGCCTACCAGGTCTGACCGGCATCCTCCCCCACCAACGAAGCCAACTCACCACCAGGTGATGGTCGGTTGACAGCTCCGCCCCTCTCTTTACCCGAGTGTCCAAGACATGGGGCCGCATGTCCGATGACACGACCACAAAGTTGATCATTGAACTGCGGCCTAGGGTGTCCTGGTGCCAGGTGCACATGTGGACATCCTTATGCCTGAACATGGTGTTCGTTATGGACAATCCATGACGAGCACAAGAGTCCAATAACAAAACACCGCTCTGGTTCAGATCGGGGGGGCCATTCCTCCCAATTACGCCCTTCCAGGTGTCACTGTCATTACCCATGTGAGCATTGAAGTCCCCCAGCAGAACGATGGAGTCACCAGGAGGGACGCTCTCTAGCGCCCCCTCCAGAGACCCCAGAAAGTGTGGGTAGTCCAGAATGCTTTTTGGCGCATAAGCGCAGACAACACTAAGGACCCGTCCCCCGACCCGAAGGCGGAGGGCCGCCACCCTCTCATCTAACGGGGTAAACCCCAATGTACTGGCGCCAAGCCGGTCTAAACCCGGCCGGGCCCCATGGGTGAAGGCCCGACCACCAGGCGCTCGCCAGCGGGCCCCACCTCCAGGCCTGGCTCCAGAGGGAGGCCCCGGTGACCCACGTCCGGGCGAGGGAGAACGTCTTCCAAAGTTTTTATACATCATCAGAGGTCCTCTGAACCGCTCTTTGTCTCTTCCCTCACCTAGGACCTGTTTGCCTTGGGTGCCCCTACCAGGGGCATAAAGCCCCGGACAACATAGCTCCCAGGATCATTTGGACACGCAAACCCCTCCACCACGATAAGGTGGCGGTTCAAGGAGGGGATCAATTATAATATGAATTAAATATTTGATAACTATTATTTGTAACCAGCTAATCAATTCAGCTCACTTAAAACTATATGTGCGCGTGTATGATAATCCTATGGCGTCACCCATTTATCTTTACTGCATATGAAACACAAACTGTCATTCGCATTGGATAAGCATATGAGGGTGTATTGGTACACAGACTCAGTGACATATAACGGTGTCTTGATAGAACGTAATTATCAGTAATAATAAAATATTTGTCTTAAGTATACATTTGAATTTGAATATGTTAATGGGTGCAACATGCCAAAAGCTAACATGCATGCGCTCTTGGGCCATAACAATACACATACTTGATTTGATTTTTTTTCGATTTGAAGTTTTGATGAAGAACTGATTAGAATTCTAAAAGGATTTTTAATAATGACTATATACAAAGACAGATAAAAATGCTCTTTTCAGAAAGTTTGGCTCCCCTTTTTCCATATGAGTCAAGCAGGTGTTTATTGTCTTTTCAACTAACACAGAAAACAACATAAAACTACACTACAAAAAAATGTGGACAGAAATCCCAAATATAACACAGTGAGAATATATAGGCTCTTCAGAAAATAAAAACCTAATTTAAGTGTTATGCCCTCCTTTTCTATGTATTTAATTCTGATAGGCTGCACCCAGAAGTCTGTTCTTAAGCATTAAGTGATTTCTATAAAAGACAGTAAATGTGAAAAGCCTGGAATGAGGTGAAGGGCATATCTGCAACACAAATTCAAATTACAATTTTTAATAACTGTGTACAAATTGTTGCACCCTTACAATGATGAATAGCTGGAACACTTCATTATAGGAGTACTTTATAAACGCCTTGCTCTTATTTAGCCTTTTCAAACCAGTAGCTGGCAGCTAATTACTACTCAACTGAGCAACATGGACAAATTAATCCTTTCATTTATATATACAGAACACTTTTAGTTGTGTACTCTGTTTCATAGATTTGATCACAAACGCTGCATAACGATTAAGGTGTCCACTAATCTTCACTTTAAACTTAAACCTTAACAAGGCCATAGCTGCTAACGTCCTGGCTGTCCATTACTTTTTAAGCAGTAAGCAGAGGGAGTTACATATGCCTTACTCATTGGATGCATTAGACTATGCAGTTTTTGCATTTCATTGATACATTTAAAGACATTCAACCTGTGCTCTGCTAACAGGTAACAGGTCTGCTAAGGTTCTTTTAATAACTACGGTTCCATCACTGCTTGAAATGTTTCTCTGCCTTTTACTCTGTGAGTGCTGGGTTAAGCTCCAGCACATCCCGCAACCCTGGTTAGGATAAGTAGCTCAAATAATGTAAGGATGGGACACTATATAATGCTAAAATGAAGAATAATGCATAATAAATAGTGAATATTAGACACATCTATGCACATATAGCCATGTTCTCTTATTGTTCTCTTATTAACAAAAACCTACTAGAATGAATAATAGATTATAATAACTTGTAATAGACGCTCTAGTCTATCATTTATAGTACTTGCTAGTCTTTACAAATAATACGCAACAAGTGGTCAGATAGCTAGTATCTATTGGCTTGGCAAGGTTTAATAAAAGTGTAAAAATGAACACCTAAAAATAGTCAATACATGGTAAAACTAGCAAACACATGTGTTTTGCTTAGTATTGCGCAATAATTTGTAGAGTGACATGGCCAAGTGCCCTCTTAGGGTTCTAGATAAAGAAAAATATATTTTCATATACAAAACATTAAAACCAAGTCCTCATCTCAGAGGTGAAAATTGTTTAAAATCTGATGACATGTACCCAGTTATGCCTCTAGTGAGTACACTCCTCCACCTGCAGTGTAACCACTGTCGCCACACTGTAAGAAGGTTTTGGGCTTGACTCCCAGCAGTCCCGTTTGAAGTTTGCATGTTCACCCTTGTGTGGACTTCCTCCGGATGCTCCAGTTTCTCCCACAGTGCAAAGAAATGCAGGTATTTTTGGAAATGCTTCATTTATCTGCCCTGCAACGGATTGGCTTCTTATCAAGGTTGTCTCTCGACCCACTGCCCCCATTAAGGCAGAGGATAAACGGTCATATTTCAAAGGCAAATGTTTTTTTGACATCTCAAGAAACTGGTGCAATTTTTCAAAATGATCTTGTTTTTGGACCAATTATTTTGGTTCAATTGTGAAAATGCATAAGTTAACAATTACAACTGACTAAAGTGTGACCACCTAAATGATTTATTTTTTCAGCAAAAATAAGCATATGATAATCTAAATAAAATGCATCTCAACTTCAATGACACTCAGTAACACCTTTTCACTTCAGACTAATTTACTAGGAATCCATTAATGAATTGCTTGTGATCTGCTACGAGGCATGTTGATCATCCATCCATCCATTTTCTGCTGCTTGTCCCAAGTGGGGTCGCGGGGGAGTGCTGAAGTCCAACCCAGCACACACAGGGCGAAGGACGGGGGACGCACCCTGGACAGGTCGCCAGCCCATCGCAGGGAGGAGCGTGATGGGGATGGCACCTTGCTCAAGCATACCTCAGGGCAACCTATTGGGAAGGGGTTCCAACCCCCGATCCTCCGATCATAGGGCCAACGCCCGAACCACTAGGCCACCGCTGCCCCATGGCATGTTGATCATTATTTTGCAAATGATCTCCAGTTCTTGAGAAATAACGAGAACAGCACTAGACAGTATACAGAATAATTCACATCCACAATTATTTTTCTTTTTTATGTACTAACCATTAGAGCACAAAGGACTCAATCAGCAGTCACCACTGGATGGCATTGTTGCTCAACCCAAGGAGGCACTCTTGTTCCTTGGCCCAAGACATGCAGCTCCCTCTTGAAACCGATTTGCAGAGTTCGGCTGAAAGCCATAAAGGACACTTTCTCCCTGTAAAATGGGATATCGGTCCCTTCTGTGATTACAAATCCATTCATCCACAGTCAATTATTAGGAAAGCTACACTCCATCTAAAGATTTACCAAAGCATTTAGCTTCTAGTTTACCAATAAAAATAATCTTTAAAGTGGAGAATGACAACATTTTGCTTGACTGATGTCTGGAAAACCCTGTCAGAATCACATGCAGGAATCTTCAGCACTCAAGGTCAGGACCACATCCGTTATGACCGTTATGACTGATTGTTGCTGTTTTAGTAAAATCTGTAGTCTTAAATCTGAAATGATTTTTTCACAAAAGGAATAATACACATACACACTCACACACACACACACACACACACACACACACACACACACACACACACACACACACACACACACATATATATTAAAACATTTTGCTGAAGGGTAGCCTTCATAAGTTTACTTCCCATCCACCTAAGCCTTTATGACAACTGACATTAACCTCGAAAGGTATTTCTGAATTTTTTCCACATTTTTCAAAAACTGATATTAACAAGTGGTTTATAACAAGTGGTGCTTGCCAGAAAAAAAAAAAAAAAACCTTTATAAATGTTAACATAGGTTTATGTGAAGTTCACTAGTCTGTATTCTGTAGTCTGGACCATCTGTATTGGTCCATTCACCAATAAGAAATAATGAGAATCAAAAAATCTTTATTGCTGCTGAGGGAAATTGCTTAGAGCCACACAATGTGTGCACAAGTCAGAGAAAAATTAGACAACGCATTAAAAAAAAAAAAAATGTTTTCATAAAACAGCAATGATATTCCCTGGCTGAGGAAAGACCATTTGCTATGAATTATCATAGTGAGTAAAATGGTATGTCAACATTAAATAAGACTGATGAATAATGCAATAGGCCAAGCTACAAATTAAAACATTTCCGTTCTGAACTGAAAAAGAATGGCCGAGGGGGACATCAGTCATTAGGATTTTTGGTCAAACAGAGTCAGAAAGTCTCTGTGGCCCATAAGGCAATGCAAGTCCAGGAAGCTTCATCGAGATAAACACTGGGTGGGGGATCCGTCCCGATGCCTCCGATTAGATAATCCAATTCATTAGATCAATTAGATCATCTTAAAGAGAACTGGACAAAGTGAATTTGGGCCTGTTCCACTGATCGATGCTAAACACCACAAAACAAATTGACTGACAGGAATGTCCTCTGCAGCAAGAAGGCCCTTGTGTATCCACCACTGTAAATGTCCTTTCATCCCTAAGAGTTTTTATGTTTAAGCAATGCAGATAATTTAGCAGAGCGATCAGTTCATATCCACACAAGATGTTTTTGTATTTTGCTGAACACAAAAATCTGAGAATGCTATCACCTCACTCAACCCTCCATACTTTCATTTAACATTCAAGAAATGTAAAAAAAAAAAATGTTTAAGTGGTCTAAAATAGGTCTTGAGTATATATATATATATATATATACACAATTGTAATTCATTGTATATTTTTATACAATATCAAATAATGTTTTGGAGAAAAAAAAAAGGGGCAGCAGTGGGCTGGTGATTAGAGAGTTGGCCCCAGGAGACTGGAATATTGTAGTTTCGAATCTCTTACCAGTATTCAGTAGGTTGCCCAGAGGTACCCTTGTGCAAGGAACCGTCCCCATCGGTGCTCCCCAGGCACTTTCATTAGCTGCCCCCTGCTGCACAAGTGTGAGTGTGTGGGTAAAATGCAGAGGTGTAATTTTGTTGTGCTTCACTGTGTGCTGTGCTGTGTACTCACATTGACAGATATTTTATTTTGCTCACCAAATTCTTAACCGCTATGTATGTATACTGTTACCAAATATCCTAACTCTGATGCCTATCTCTGAGGTATAACAGGACATAAGCAGCACATGCACCTAATACATGCACACAAACACAAACATGCGCTGGCCAGACTGCCAAACTCTGTAAGCACACACTGAACATGCTGATATTTGCTGATATTTTCTGAAACACAAGATCATTTCATTCACTTTTGGAGGAATCTGATACTTCTTGGCAGTGGGACACTGCCCACGTAGCCAGCTTGCTTTGTCAGAAAGCTCCTGTGAATGCAAGCATCCTTCTTTCTGACTTACCTGTTGCTCACCTGTTAATTAGTTCATATTAGTTTGGTTTAGGCTAGTTGACCAAACTAGTCAGCCCAACACCTAACAATACTTCATGTCTCTGATTTAATACTTTAATAAGTCCTTCAAATGAAAGACAATGGGTTGAAGAGACATAGGAAGGTTTACATATGTGATGTTTACATCTGAGCTGTGTTCTGCTTTAGAGAAGCTTGTTTCTTTAGCAGGCCAAGCCTTTAAGAATACTCCCAGTCTTTTGGATGGTTATGGTCTAAAGAGATGGCCATCAATGCATTGCACAGCTCCAACAGCAATCCCAGAAACCTTTAAGCCTAAATGTAAAGGTAAATGATTGGGTTGTTTGCGTTCTAGTGGCAGGACGCTTGCCTACGGACCTATGGATTAAGAGGCCGTCAGTTCGAATCCCATCTCTAGCACTATCACCATCGGGTTCCTAAGCAAAAACCCTTAATTGCTCCAGGGGGTCTGTCCCTGTAATTAGGACGTGGAAGTTGCACTGGATAAGAGCATCAGCCAAATGCTGTAAATGTATATATGGCTTAGTAATGCATTTCACATGATGCTTATTGGTGGGGTATAAGTTTTCTTTTCTTTTTGGTGCAGTAAAGAGCTTGATGCTCAACCAGTCATGGGTATATAAGGTGTAGGATGAGCGTTCACTTCCTATAAGGATGTACTAGTTTTTGAATTGAATGAATAATTCTTATAGTCCTACATAGTGTCATAGAATTATTTCATTTGTAATTGGATCATCCTTAATACGCATGTTTTAGAATTCTAAAACATTCTTTGCATTTGGCCAATCTGAATCTTGAATCTTAATAAATCTGAATGCAAATAAATCTGATTTTAATTGCAACCGCAGCTAATAATCACTTTAGTCAATTAGGTGTCACTTTTATTTGTGTGACCGTCAAAAATATCATTGCAGTCAATGAAAACCCAGTTGCTTTCAACCATTTGAGAACCATTTGTTGTCCTTTAAATTTGAACGATTCATTATGAATGAAAGTATTTCATGTTGCAAAATACTTGGAATGAAAACTTGCATCATGAAATTTAAAGGGCTAAGTTAACTTTACGGTTAATAACCTTACATTTCAGAAAGGTCTTTTTCTCCTGAAAGCTTACCAGTGTGAGATAAAAGCTTTTGCTCTGACAGCAACAATTTATAAGCATAGAATATGAATGGAGGGAAAAATTAAGCTAGACGCAGATTAGACAGGATCATTAAGGAACATTAAAGGAATAAGAACCCCCATTGTAATTATAGAGCCTAAAACTGTTAAAATATCATATGATACATGTGCACTCACACTAACTGTATTACAATACTCTGTCAAACACAAACCCTTCTATTATCAGCCTTTTCCTACTGTCATTCAGTAAATGAGCTCTGACCATCTTTGCATAGCAATAAAAGAAGGAAAAAATATATATATTGACTGCAGCAATGGGCTTAAAATCTCACCCAGTATCAGAATGTTTCAACACAATCATGATGATTACAGTGTAAATACATCACGGCACAGCTTTATCCCAACACTCGTGTCTCTTTGCTTCTCTTACAAGAGCCACTGTCTAAGCCCTGAAGGCTAAAAACAGCCAGACATAAAAGCAGGCGAGAATGAAAATGAAGAAGGAGAAGAAGAAGAAGAGCGAGAGGCAGTTGTGAGGCGTATCTTTGCGAGAGGCACACAAGCAGTCCAGGAGTTTTAAAGGGAAGATAATCTGCAATCCTCTTTTAAAAGCTCTGCAGACATCCAAACACATTCATCTAAAAAGCACCAAGAGGCTCTGGGGAGTTACCATTTGAAAAGAGCAAGGCGGTGAGGAAAAGTGTACCATTCAGAAGTTTGGAGTCAGTTGCCATATCAATCATTATTGTTATTTTGCGATTTATTAAATGATAAATAAAGCACAGTTATCTCGATTTGATCCCAGCTCTTCAAATATGCTTACGTCTGTATTTGAATGATTCATTCTCCTGAGTAATTTCACTATAATTAGCGCGATATTCCAAAAATGTCAAAGTCATGAACAGAAAATGACCTTTCAGACAAAGACACAGCATTTCATAAGAGTATGGAAAGTGTGAGCGAAACCGGGCCCTTCAAGGTCAAGGTGAGCATACTCACCTGGGTCACCATATCAGGTCATAGTCAGGTGTTCAGAGTGGAATGAGAGGCATGCGTGTTATGTGTAGAATGAGGTAGTTCTGTTGATCAGTTGTCTTTGTCTGCACTTAAAGGACTGATTGGTATGATGAAGATGTGGAGCAGGAGGGTGACTGAAGCATGATGATCAAATGGGCCGTGACGGTCAAGGAGGGTTCAACATATCTGTGAGTGTGAGTTGTAAAAGGGTGAGAAAGTGAACTATGGCAAAGGTCAGACACAAGGGCTGTGGATTTTTTATTTATTTATTTTTTTTGTGAGTGAAAGAATTGATACTTGTCATTATATTAAATGCAGATTTAGAAATAGGCAGCTTTGGTTCAAAAGTACCGGTACTGCAGGACAAAACTTGGGGTGTCCACATTTCGTTGCCAAACTAGTTATATTTAAGAAAACAGTTTCAACAAAATAGAATTGTTACTTAATCTAACATTTTCCATAACATTTAACAATTAATTCATAATAATTAATGATACTTATATGATTATATGATCATATGATTAATAATGATTTAGTTAAGTTACATTTTTGGAGTGTTCTTTCAATAGACTGCATATTTTGAAATAAACTGTTGCTTGTGTTTATTTAAATAAATGAAACCATTTATTGAACATTAATGTATCTTATCATACCTTATTTTTGCGCACTTAAAATCCCATAAAACTGCTTGTATGGCTTTAATGGCTTGCTGCTTTAGCATCCCTCAGATATATCTTTGGTATGAATTAATTATACTATTAATTAATTAATTATTCTGGTATAATTAATTATACTGGTATAGATTTATAATCCAAACATTAATTTTGGATGTAAAAACGAATTTCCATAAACTCTAAAAGATTTTCTGTGGGTCCAATTTTCAATTTCTTTTTTTCAAAACTGTAGTTACATGTTAGTCTGAAATGAGTTACTTGAAATGAGTTTATAACAATGATACTGAAGTTGATACTGAAATGATTTTTAATAATTTAAAGGATTCCATGTGAATAACATACTATATGGAGGCTAATATGTAAAGATAGAATTATTGAATTTTCTTTAAAAATGGGGTGATAATGTAGTCTACATACAGTACTGTGCAAAAGTTTTAGGCAGGTGTGAAAAAATGCTGTAAACAAAGAATGCATCCAAAAATGGAAGAGTTCATCATTTATTTTCATCAATCAACAAAATGCAGTGAATGAACAAAAGAGAAATCTAAATCAAATCAATATTTGGTGTGACCACCCTTTGCCTTCAAAACAGCATCAGTTCTTCTAGGTACACTTGCACACAGTTTTTGAAGGAACTCGGCTGGTAGGTTTTTGTGTTTCAACCTACGTGTGACACTGATGATCATCAGCATCGATTTAGATTTTTCTTTTGTTCGCTCACTTTGCATTTTGTAAATTGATAAAAATAAACAAACATTATTTATATTATTTCTGAAAGCATTCTTTGTTTACAGCATTTTTTCACACCTGCCTAAAACTTTTGCACAGTACTTTATGTCAATCAATCAATTCATTGCAGTAATTTTTTCAGTATCAGACTGAAAGTATTACTTTAGGTGAGGTTGGTCTCCTTATCTCATAATCCCTGCAAGATGATAAACTTTACATGATTTCTGTCTCTTTATGATTGGTTGGATTCAATTCTGAGATGATTTGAATCTATCAAATCACTCTGTGCACGTAATGGCAACCCAGCTTTGGTATCTGGGAGCAGGTTAAGTATATTGCGTGAGTTTTCTTGAAAGCTATGTAGGTTGTGGTAGGTGACTGTTATGGAACAAAAGAAAGAAAAGTAAAATAATAACCAGTTTGCTTGCCCCCACCTATCAAAACTATGTGCTGCATTGCATAGTCCAAACAGTGGCATTCTGCACAGTTGCTAAAAATGAGGAAACACAGAAAGAAGGGAGAGTGGAAGAGTCTTCCATCTGGCGACATGCAGTCCAATGACATCACAGCGCATAGAGAGAGAGAGGAGTGAGATAGAATGGGCAGATAAAAGGAGGAGTGGAGGGACTATGAGGCATGGGAGGAGAGGGATGCTGATAAGTAAAGAGAGAGAGTTGTGGAGAGGGATAATTCATCGGCGGACTGAAAGAGGAGACAGAGGCCGAGGAGGGGCAGCCCACTCCATTTTTGTTCCTGCATTATCAGAAAACATTCATTACCCGTGACAACACACACACACACACACACACACACACACACACACACACACACACACACACACACACACACACAACCTCCTTCCTCCTCGACCAACCACAGTCCTGTACCCAGCCTCACTGACTCACACACTCACTCACTCATTCCCTCATTGCTTCACTCAGCCGTCCTCTTACTCTTTCCTTAATGTGGCCCAGAATGAAGTGTATATTTGGAGTGTTTTTTTGGAGGTTTCTGCCTCCAAATAAAGTTAGACATGTTTGGTGAGTTAAGTATTCTTTGTTAACTTTGCAGTGGAATGAATGAAGCAATAAAGTGGGCAGCGGTAGCCTGGTGGTTAGGGAGTTGGCTACAGAATCGGAAGATTGTGGGTTCAAACCCCTTACCAATAGGTTGCCTGAAGTACCCTTGAACAAGGTACCATCCCCATCACTGCTCCCTGGGTGCTTTCATAGATTCCCCCTACTGCCTGATATGTGTTCGTTCATGGGTTAAATGTAGAGATCAAATTTTGTTGTCGCTGTGTGCTCACAATGAAAAGAATAGTCACTTTCACTAGTCTCACTTCAGTTGCTCTGAAAGATCTTGAACATGGTCACTTCTGTCTCATAAGAAATTATTGATTGCCATTGTTTGAAGTATTATTAATGAACGCTATTTCTAATACAAGCATACTGTTTATTCACTCACAGTCTGCCTGAAAACTGCACACACTGCACTATGATTTAGATCCTCAGGGGTTTCTTGCCAGTGCCACCATCTCCAACCCATATAGCATGACTGGTCTCGCTACCATTCTGTAAACATTCCCTTTCACTCTTACTGGTACCTGTCTGCCCCAGAGCACTCCATCCATTACCGCCTGCCTGCACTCTCTTCTTCACCACTTTCACACTCTTTGTAACTCTGAGCTGTTGAGCCCAAGTATTTAAATTTCTTCACATTTGTCACCTCCACTCCCTGCATCCTAACAGGTTCTGACCCTGATGACTTCTCATCTGTGCAAATGACCAGTTGCTAAAAAATGGATGCATATACTCTAGCACTGAGCAAACTACATGACATGCTTGGTGCAAATCATGTTGTACCGTTAAGTTGGCTCTAATAGACTTGCTTTCTTACACTGCTGGAGATACTGTTATCTACAAACATGAACAATAGTGCACAACTAAGGAAAGAAACTTCAGACACCAAATAAGTCTTGGTTAATCGACTGCATTCCAGGTAGCAAAAAAGGAAAAAAAAAATGTGTGTAAATTATATTTTTCACAGACCTATCGCCTTGCTGTTTTATGGAGGGGCCTATCCTTCTTCCAGGGCAGGAGTTATGGAGCCCCAGCACTGTTGGATAGGCTGTCTCAGCAGGCCAGGAAGAGAGTCGTTTGTTACAGCTAATAAAGCCGAGCTTGCTGGCCGCAGATGGCGTAATCGCACAGAGGCCAGCGGGCGGCGGCAGCCCTTAGCGAGAGTGCTCAGCACTCCTTATCAGAATCTGACACGCAGGAGATCTCCGAGCATCTCACACGGCCATATCAGGAGCACTACAACTCACACTGCGCTCCACCATGGCCTGCTCGATCAATCACACACTGTTAGCTCTGCTAATGCTGCTAGCATGGACACTTGGCTCTGGATGAAACATTCTAACCTGATTAATTCAACTGGAATGGTCACTGAGTAGAAAAGGAGTGTAAAAAGAGCAATTAAACTATGACTAAGGAAAAAAGTAGACTTATTGGACATATGCAATGCATAGACAATAACATCATCAGGCATATAACTACATCAGGATGTCTACATCAACCACAAGCTGTTGAGATGCACATGCAAACCGCATGGACACAGCTCACAATACACTCTATACAGATTAAATTATAACAGGCCTATGGCCCACGAAGCAAGTTTGAAAACTAGTACAAAGCAATAAACTAGGGACAAAAATGACTTATTAACTCATTACATATGGTAGCACGATCACTGGCACTCCCTGCGATGGGCTGGCGACCTGTCCAGGGTGCGTCCCCCGTCCTCGCCCTGTGTGCGCTGGGTTGGATGCCAGCACCCCCCCACGACCCCGTTTGGGACAAGCGGCAGATAATGGATGGATGGATGGATCACTGGCACTGCTCTATATTGATGAGCTTTTGCACAAGTAAGAAAGTCAAAAAAGTGAAAGTGACTTTTCCTGTCATTGTGAAACACACCACAGCACCTCACTTGAGAACTGAGCATGAACAGGTTTATCATGCAGTGTGTGACTTTGGGAAAATGGCCTCATTTGTCAACAGTAAAAAAGTGAAAGTGACTACCCTTGTCATTGTGAAACTGCGTTTCACCCATACACACATGTGCAGCAGGGGGCAGCTATTGAAAGCACCCAGGGAGCAGTTAAGGGGACACTACTTTGCTCAAGGGTACCTCAGCGCAACCTACTGGTGAGGAAATCAAAGCCACAATCTTCCGATCCGGGGCAGCTCCCTAACCACTAGGCCACCGCTGCCCTAATTAGTAGCCCTGATTGAACATGGATGAACATGGCAGACAAGCTTTATAGAAGTTGTAATAACAGTTGGGCTATAGTCTATCATTTTACATCTATATTTTAAACCTCTACAAGCTAGATGGAGCTCAAAAAGTACCCAGCGAGTAGAAATTCAACATAAATAATTTTCACAAAATGAATGAGGAGTTTATACTGCTGTAAATTATCATTGTTCTAACAGAAAGACATAAGCCACAGTGGCCTTTTTTTTGTTTTTACTCTAAAAAACTACAGAGGATTGATTTTTATTGATTTTGGTATGAATCTTTCAAGCAGAGCAAAGTGTGTTAAGTAACTTAACACATGAAGCAGTGAAGAAACAGGTGCAGATGATTCCAGATGATCAGGCTGGTGATTAGTTTACTGAAACTAAGCTGAACAGCAGCAACTGCTGAAGCTGGTTGGTACCCCTTTACCCAGGCACCTTTTCAACATGTTTGCACTGATTTCTTTAATTTAATCTGCTCAATAAGCCAAAGATAAAACAATTAGGCAGGCTTAAAAAGGTATTTTTGCATGAATCCGGTTCTTAAGCAAAATATAAAGATCAAGACTTTTGCACAGTCCTATACAAATATGTGTAGTAACACTGTCTGAAGAGCCTTTCCACTTTCTGTTAACGTTTTCCAATGATAGGGCCAATGTCCACGAATGCACTGTTGTTAAATTAATTTACGAAAACCAAAATTAATGTAAGGTGTTTTACTGACCATGGAGATATTTCAGGTATTGTAATGCATTCCTGAAACCAACAGCAACACAAATGAAGCCATAGAAGTAAAATATTAAAGGAAAAAAAAGGCAGATTTATGTCAGGCTAGCTCATCTATTATTAAGACGGGGCGCGGAGAGGGGTCTCAGGAGCGCTATATTGAGTTTCAGTCCTTCTCTGCTGTCTTTAAATATTCCTCCAGAGTAAGAGCTCTAAAGTTAACTTCAATTACAGCCGTGATTAGATCTACACATGCGTCCATTAGTGGATATTTAAGCTCCAGGGCCACCAAGCCTGAAACACGGACTGACTCAAACACAAGGATCCGCCATATTGATTTACTTGCCGCTAGTGTTCTTTTTGTTTCTCTTTGAGGAGTGTATTAAATGGGTTTCTGCTCTGCATGACATGCAAACTGTACACTTGTTCCCTGAGCAGTTGAAATGGCCATTTTACCACCTACTGATTAAAATAAACGTTCAAGGCACTGCAAATGAAGTAAACTGAACAAAGACCAGCTGCTAAAAGTGATATTTTCCAGCAACTGCTAACGCTGATGTTTTTAACTTTGTGCTGTTCAAAGCCTTCCGGTTTTAATGGGCTCATGCTGATCTTTTCTTGTGTTTCAGGAAACATTTTTACAATGTGATTACTTTCTTATATTTAAGCAGCTTAAGTTGCTTGTTAAACTTTACAGGCAAAGTTCATCTTTTAACCGTATAAATTATTTGTATGATTTGGGTTTTCCATTAATTTGATTAATGGATGTAAACCATTTTTTATCTATACGTTTTTTTTTTTTTTTTTTTATAAAAAGACCAAATGGCCATTAATTTATAAAAAACCTCACTTAGAAATCTTTAAACCATTCGTTCTTTGAATTTGTGCACATGATAAACAGACCGATGGAAATGATCCCAAACTACTTGGAATAGAATTGCATTGGAGCAGAATTACCAAGTATTTAGAAAAGGAATAGTGCAGTACAGAGGAAAGTATACAAAAAAAACTGTAAAACAGAAAAAGAAATCAGAAAAGAAACAAAAATGGCAGGAGGAAGACCAATGAGAGAGAGAGAAAGAGAGAGAGCGAGAGAGAGAGAAAGGAAAGATGGAAGTAGAGAGAGGGAACAAGATTAAAAAAGGGAGGGAGAGAGGAAGGGGCTGACGAAGCGAGAGAGGGGAAGATATATGAGCGTCCTGAGCGATTGTGACAAGCATAGACCATATCAGCCACTGTTTGTTTGCACACCAGTCTCTTCTCCATTCGCTGTATTAAAGACTCTCTCTCTCTCTCTCTCTCTCTCTCTCTCTCTCTCTCTCTCTCTCTCTCTCTTTCTCTCTCTCACTCATCACCTGACACACAGCCAGATGTTATAGGCTGATAACGACCATCGGCTGCTCCTTCCACTGCCATTACCTCAACACACACACACACACACACACACACAGACACAGACACAGACACAGACACATTTACAAACATATGATGATATAAAGAAAAAAAAAATTAACCTAGGAATCTAATAAAATATGATGTTGTTTGCCATTCGTACAATACAAAGAGAGGGAAAGTAGACTGAGAGGGAGTGTGAGACAACTTCAATTTGTCTTGCAGGCAAAGAAAGAGAGAAAAGGGAAAGACAGAAAGGGAGAGAGAGAGCTTAAGCATAAAAGGGAAGATGAAGTGGGTACAGAAGAAAGAATGAAACACTGAAAAAGGAACTACTGCATAGAAAGGGAGAGGGAAATGTAGAAAGAGAAATTGAAAGGAAAAAGATATTGGTACAGAAAGAGAAGAGAGAGCAAAAGACAAAGAGAAAACGGAGGATAGCAAGAGAGAGAGAGAGAGAGAAAGAGGCTGATAAAGGGAGAGGTGGATAAGAGGGAGAGAGAGAGAGAGAGAGAGAGAGAGAGAG